>JBBBDQ010002247.1:0-25560 GCA_037127315.1 Ascarosepion bandense | reverse complement strand
TTCGTAAATTCTAAGTATTTTTGGTGAATTTCGCAGACTTATGTGCCTCGGAGGAGAAGTGTTCGTAAATTCTAAGCGTTTTTGGTGATTTCTGCAGACTAATGTGTCTCGGAGGAGAAGAGTTAGTAAATTCTAAGCGTTTTTGGTGATTTCTGCAGACTAATGTGTCTCCGGAGGAGAAGAGTTAGTAAATTCTAAGCGTTTTTGGTGATTTCGCAGACTAATGTGCCTCGGAGGAGAAGAGTTAGTAGATTCTAAGCATTTTTGCTGATTTCTGCAGATTAATGTGTCTCGGAGGAGAAGAGTTAGTAAATTCTAAGCGTTTTTGGTGATTTCTGCAGACTAATGTGTCTCGGAGGAGAAGAGTTAGTAAATTCTAAGCGTTTTTGGTGATTTCTTGCAGACTAATGTGCCTCGGAGGAGAAGAGTTAGTAAATTCTAAGCGTTTTTGGTGATTTCTGCAGACTTATGTGCCTCAGAGGAGAAGTTGTTAGTAAATTCTAAGCGTTTTTGGTGATTTCCTGCAGACTAATGTGTCTCGAGGAGAAGAGTTAGTAAATTTAAGCGTTTTTGGTGATTTCTGCAGACAAATGTCTCGGAGGAGAAGAGTTAGTAAATTCTAAGCGTTTTTGGTGATTTCCTGCAGACTAATGTGTCTCGGAGGAGAAGAGTTAGTAAATTCTAAGCGTTTTTGGTGATTTCTGCAGACTAATGTGTCTCGGAGGAGAAGAGTTAGTAAATTCTAAGCGTTTTTGGTGATTTCTGCAGAATAATGTCTCGGAGTAGAAGAGTTAGTAAATTCTAAGCGTTTTTGTGATTTCCTCCAGACTAATGTGTCTCGGAGGAGAAGAGTTAGTAAATTCTAAGCGTTTTTGGTGATTTCCCGCAGACTAATGTGTTTCGGAGAGAAGAGTTAGTAAATTCTAAGCGTTTTTGGTGATTTCCTGCAGACTAATGTGTCTCGAGGAGAAGAGTTCGTAAATTCTAAGTATTTTTGGTGATTTCTGCAGACTTATGCCTCAGAGGAGAAGAGTTAGTAAATTCTAAGCGTTTTTGGTGATTTCCTGCAGACTAATGTGTCTCGGAGGAGAAGAGTTAGTAAATTCTAAGCGTTTTTGCGATTTCTGCAGACTGATGTGTCTCTCGGAGGAGAAGAGTTCGTAAATTCTAAGTGTTTTTGGTGATTTCGCAGACTAATGTGTCTCGGAGGAGAAGAGTTAGTAAATTCTCAGCGTTTTTGGTGATTTCTGCAGACTAATGTGTCTCGGAGGAGAAGAGTTCGTAAATTCTAAGCGTTTTTGGTGATTTCTGCAGAGTAATGTGCCTCGGAGGAGAAGAGTTAGTAAATTCTAAGCGTTTTTGGTGATTTCTGCAGACTAACGTGTCTCGGAGGAGAAGAGTTAGTAAATTCTAAAGCGTTTTTGGTGATTTCTGCAGACTAATGTGCCTCGGAGGAGAAGAGTTAGTAAATTCTAAGCGTTTTTGTAGGATTTCTTCTAGACTACCGTGTCTCGGAGGAGAAAGTTAGTAAATTCTAAGCGTTTTTGGTGATTTCTGCAGACTAATGTGTCTCGGAGGAGCAGAGTTCGTAAATTCTAAGCGTTTTTGGTGATTTCGCAGACTAGTGTGTCTTGGAGGAGCAGAGTTCGTAAATTCTAAGCGTTTTTGGTGATTTCTGCAGTCTGATGTGCCTCGGAGCAGAGTTCGTAAATTCTAAGCGTTTTTGGTGATTTCTGCAGACTAATGTGTCTCGGAGGAGAAGAGTTCGTAAATTCTAAGCATTTTTGGTGATTTCTGCATACTAATGTGTCTCGGCAAGAAGAGTTAGTAAATTCTAAGCGTTTTTGGTGATTTCCGCAGTCTGATGTGTCTCGGAGGAGCAGAGTTCGTAAATTCTAAGCATTTTTGGTGAATTCTGTAGACTAGTGTGTCTCGGAGGAGAAGAGTTCGTAAATTCTAAGCATTTTTTGGTGATTTCTGCAGTCTGATGTGCCTCGGTGGAGCAGAGTTCGTACATTCTAAGCGTTTTTGGTGATTTCCTGTGACCAATGTGTCTCGGAGGAGAAGAGTTCGTAAATTCTAAGCATTTTTTGTGATTTCTGCAGTCTGATGTGCCTCGGAGGAGCAGAGTTCGTATATTCTAAGCGTTTTTGGTGATTTCTGCAGACTAATGTGTCTCGGAGGAGCAGAGTTCGTAAATTCTAAGCGTTTTTGGTGATTTCTACAGACTAATGTCTCGGAAGAGAAGGGTTAGTAAATTCTAAGCGTTTTTGGTGATTTCTGCAGATTAATGTGTCTCGGAGGAGAAGAGTTCGTAAATTCTAAGCATTTTTGGTGATTTCTGCAGACTAATGTGCCTCGGAGGAGAAGAGTTAGTAAATTCTAGCGTTTTTTGGTGATTTCTGCAGACTGATGTACCTCAGAGGAGAAGAGTTAGTAAATTCTAAGCGTTTTTGGTGATTTCTGCAGACTAATGTGTCTCGGAGGAGAAGAGTTAGTAAATTCTAAGCGTTTTTGGTGATTTCTGCAGACTGATGTGTCTCGTAGGAGAAGAGTTGGTAAATTCTAAGCGTTTTTGGTGATTTCTGCAGACTAATGTGTCTCGCAGGAGAAGAGTTGGTAAATTCCAAGCGTTTTTGGTAGGTTCTGCAGATCAGATGTGTCTCGTAGGAAACGAGTTCAAATTCTAAGCATTTGTGGTGATTTCTGCAGACTAATGTGTCTCGGAGGAGAAGAGTTAGTAAATTCTAAGCGTTTTTGGTGATTTCTAGTGACTCGATATGTTCCCGTAGGAGAAGAGTTCGTAAATTTAAGCATTTGTGGTGATTTCTGCAGACTAATGTGTCACGGAAGAGAAGAGTTAGTAAATTCTAAGCGTTTTTGGTGATTTCCCGTAGATTAAATTTCACGGAGAAGAAGTGTTCTTAAATTCTAAACATTTTTGGTGATTTCTGCAGACTAATGTGTCTCGGAGGAGAAGGGTTCGTAAATTCTAAACGTTTTTTTGGTGATTTCTGCAGACTAATGTGACTCGGAGGAGAAGGGTTCGTAAATTCTAAGCGTTTTTGGTGATATCTGCAGACTGATGTACCTCAGAGGAGAAGAGTTGGTAAATTCTAAGCGTTTTGGTGATTTCTGCAGACTAATGTGTCTCGGAGGAGAAGGGTTAGTAAATTCTAAGCGTTTTTGGTGATTTCCTGCAGACTAATGTGTCTCGGAGGAGAAGAGTTCGTAAATTCTAAGCGTTTTTGGTGATTTCTGCAGACTTATGTGCCTCGGAGGAGAAGAGTTAGTAAATTCTAAGCGTTTTTTGTGATTTCCTGCAGACTAATGTGCCTCAGAGGAGAAAGAGTTAGTAAATTCTAAGCGTTTTTGGTGATTTCCTGCAGATTAATGTGCCTCCAGAGGAGAAGAGTTAGGAAATTCTAAGCGTTTTTTGGTGATTTCCTGCAGACTAATGTGTCTCGGAGGAGAAGAGTTAGTAAATTCTAAGCGTTTTTGGTGATTTCCTGCAGACTAATGTGCCTCAGAGGAGAAGAGTTAGTAAATTCTAAGCGTTTGGTGATTTCTGCAGATTAATGTGTCTCGGAGGAGAAGAGTTAGTAAATTCTAAGCGTTTTTGGTGATTTCCTGCAGACTAATGTGTCTCGGAGAAGAGTTAGTAAATTCTAAGCGTTTTTGGTGATTTCCTGCAGACTAATGTGTCTCGAGGAGAAGAGTTCGTAAATTCTAAGCATTTTTGGTGATTTCTGCAAAATTATGTGCCTCGGAGGAGAAAGAGTTAGTAAATTCTAAGCGTTTTGGTGATTTCTGCAGACTAATGTGCCTCGGAGGAGAAGAGTTAGTAAATTCTAAGCGTTTTGGTGATTTCTGCAGACTAATGTGTCTCGGAGGAGAAGAGTTAGTAAATTCTAAGCGTTTTTGGTGATTTCCTGCAGACTAATGTGTCTCGGAGGAGAAGAGTTAGTAAATTTTAAGCGTTTCTGGTGATTTCCTGCAGACTAATGTGTCTCGGAGGAGAAGAGTTAGTAAATTCTAAGCGTTTTTGGTGATTTCCTGCAGACTAATGTGTCTCGATGAGAAGAGTTAGCCAATTCTAAGCGTTTTTGGTGAATTCCTGCAGATTAATGTGTCTCGGAGAAGAGTTCGTAAATTCTAAGCATTTTTCGTGATTTCTGCAGACTAATGTGTCACGGAGGAGAAGAGTTGAAGTAAATTCTAAGCGTTTTTGGTGATTTCTGCAGACTAATGTGTCTCGGAGGAGAAGAGTTAGTAAATTCTAAGCGTTTTTGGTGATTTCTGCAGATTAATTTGCCTCGGAGAAGAGTTAGTAAATTCTAAACATTTTTGGTGATTTCTGCGAACAAATGTGTCTCGGAGGAGAAGGGTTAGTAAATTCTAAGCGTTTTTGGTGATTTCCTGCAGACTAATGTGTCTCGGAGGAGAAGAGTTAGTAAATTCTAAGCGTTTTTGGTGATTTCTGCAGACTAATGTGTCTCGGAGGGGAGAAGAGTTAGTAAATTCTAAGCGTTTTTGGTGATTTCTGCAGAATAATGTGTCTCGGAGGAGAAAAGTTAGTAAATTCTAAGCGTTTTTGGTGATTTCCTGCAGACTAATGTGTCTCGGAGGAGAAGAGTTAGTAAATTCTAAGCGTTTTTGGTGATTTCCTGCAGACTAATGTGTCTCGGAGGAGAAGGTTCAGCTAAATTCTAAGCATTTTTGGTGATTTCTGCCGACTTATGTGCCTCAGAGGAGAAGAGTTAGTAAATTCTAAGCGTTTTTGGTGATTTCCTGCAGACTAATGTGTCTCGGAGGAGAAGAGTTAGTAAATTCTAAGCATTTTTGGTGAATTCTGCAGACTTATGTGCCTCGGAGGAGAAGTGTTCGTAAATTCTAAGCGTTTTTGGTGATTTCTGCAGACTAATGTGTCTCGGAGGAGAAAGAGTTAGTAAATTCTAAGCGTTTTTGGTGATTTCTGCAGACTAATGTGTCTCGGAGAAGAGTTAGTAAATTCTAAGCGTTTTTGGTGATTTCTGCAGACTAATGTGCCTCGGAGGAAGAGTTAGTAAATTCTAAGCATTTTTGCTGATTTCTGCAGACTAATGTGTCTCGGAGGAGAAGAGTTAGTAAATTCTAAGCGTTTTTGGGGTTTTTTCAGACTAATGTGTCTCGAGTGAGAAAGAGTTAGTAAATTCTAAGCGTTTTTGGTGATTTCTGCAGACCAATGTGCCTTTGAGGAGAAGAGTTAGTAAATTCTAAGCGTTTTTGGTGATTGCAGACTTATGTGCCTCAGAGGAGAAGAGTTAGTAAATTTCAAGCGTTTTTGGTGATTTCCTGCAGACTAATGTGTCTCGGAGGAGAAGAGTTAGTAAATTCTAAGCGTTTTTGGTGGATTTCTGCAGACAAATGTGCTCCTGGATATGTTGCTAAAAATTCTAAGCGTTTTGCAGATTTCGCAGACTAATGTGTCTCGGAGGAGAAGAGTTAGTAAATTCTAAGCGTTTTTGGTGATTTCTGCAGACTAAATGTTCTGAGGAGAAGAGTTTGTAACACCGTAAGCGTTTTGGTGATTTCTGCAGAATAATGTGTCTCGGAGGAGAAGTATATTAGTAAATTCTAAGCGTTTTGTGATTTCCTCCAGACTAATGTGTCTCGGAGGAGAAGAGTTAGTAAATTCTAAGCGTTTTTTGGTGATTTCCTGCAGACTAATGTGTCTCGAGTGAGAAGAGTTAGTAAATTCTAAGCGTTTTTGGTGATTTCTGCAGACTAATGTGTCTCGGAGGAGAAGAGTTAGTAAATTCTAAGCGTTTTTGGTGATTTCTGCAGACTAATGCTCTGGAGGAGAAGAGTTAGTAAATTCTAAGCGTTTTTGGTGATTTCTTCAGACTAATGTGTCTCGGAGGAGAAGAGTTAGTAAATTCTAAGCGTTTTTGTGATTTTCAGCAGACTAATGTGTCTCGGAGGAGAAGAGTTAGTAAATTCTAAGCGTTTTTGTGATTTCTGCAGGCTAATTTGCCTCGGAGGAGAAGAGTTAGTAAATTCTAAGCATTTTTGGTGATTTCTGCAGACAAATCTGTCTCGGAGGAGAAGAGTTAGTAAATTCTAAGCGTTTTCAGATTTCTGCAGACTAATGTGTCTCGGAGGAGAAGAGTTAGTAAATTCTAAGCGTTTTTGGAGATTTCGTGACTAATGTCTCGGAGGAGAAGAGTTAGTAAATTCTAAGCGTTTTTGGTGATTTCCGCAGACTAATGTGTCTCGGAGGAGAAGAGTTAGTAAATTCTAAGAGTTTTTGGTGATTTCCTGCAGACTAATGTGTCTCGGAGGAGAAGGGTTCGTAAATTCTAAGCATTTTTGGTGATTTCTGCAGATTTATGTGCCTCAGAGGAGAAGAGTTAGTAAATTCTAAGCGTTTTTGGTGATTTCTTCAGACTAATGTGTCTCGGAGGAGAAGATTTAGTAAAATCTAAGCGTTTTTGGTGATTTCTGCAGACTAATGTGTCTCGGAGGAGAAGAGTTCTCAAAATCTCTAAGCGTTTTTGGTGATTTCTGCAGACTTATGTGTCTCGGAGGAGAAGTGTTCGTAAATTCTAAGCGTTTTTGGTGATTTCTGCAGACTAATGTGTCTCGGAGGAGAAGAAAGCTAGTAAATTCTATGTTTTTGGTGATTTCCTGCAGAATAATGTGTCTGAGGAGAAGAGTTAGTAAATTCTAAGCATTTTTGGTGATTTCAGACTAATGTGTTCTTGGAGGAGAAGAGTTGTAAATTCTAAGCGTTTTTAGTGATTTCTGCAGACTAATGTGTCAATGGGAGGAGAAGAGCAGCAAATTTGCCGTTTTTGAGATTTCTGCAGAATAATGTGTCTCGGAGGAGAAGAGTTAGTAAATTCTAAGCATTTTTGGTGATTTCTGCAGACAAATGTGTCTCGGAGGAGAAGGGTTAATAAATTCTAAGCGTTTTTGGTGATTTCGTAGACTAATGTGTCTCGGAGGAGAAGAGTTATAAAATCAAGTGTTTCTTGGTGATTTTGTAAGACTAATGTGTCTCGGAGGAGAAGAGTTATTAAATTCTAAGCGTTTTTGGTGATTTCTGCAGACTAGTGTGCCTCGGAGGAGAAGAGTTAGTAAATTCTAAGCGTTTTTGGTGATTTCCTGCAGACTAATGTGTCTCGGAGGAGAAGAGTTAGTAAATTCAAGCGTTTTTGGTGATTTCTACAGACTAATGTGCCTCGGAGGAGAAGAGTTAGTAAATTCTAAGCGTTTTTGGTGATTTCTGCAGACTAATGTGTCTCGGAGGAGAAGAGTTCGTAAATTCTAAGCATTTTTGGTGATTTCTGCAGACTAATGTGTCTCGGAGGAGAAGAGTTAGTAAATTTAAGCGTTTTTGGTGATTTCTTCAGACTAATGTGTCTCGGAGGAGAAGAGTTAGTAAATTCTAAGCGTTTTTGGTGATTTCTGCAGACTAATGTGTCTCGAGGAGAAGAGTTCGTAAATTCTAAGCGTTTTTGGTGATTTCTGCAGACTAATGTGTCTCGGAGGAGAAGAGTTAGTAAATTCTAAGCATTTTGGTGATTTCTGCAGACTAATGTGTCTCGGAGGAGAAGAGTTCGTAAATTCTAAGCGTTTTTGGTGATTTCTGCAGACGAAATGCCTCGGAGGAGAAGAGTTAGTAAATTCTAAGCGTTTTTGGTGTGATTTCTGCAGACTAATGTGTCTCGGAGGAGAAGAGTTAGTAAATTCTAAGCGTTTTTGGTGATTTCTGCAGACTAATGTGTCTCGGAGGAGAAGAGTTAGTAAATTCTAAGCGTTTTTTGGTGATTTCGTTGACTAATGTGCCTCGGAGGAGAAGAGTTAGTAAATTCTAAGCGTTTTTGGTGATTTCTGCAGACTAATGTGTCTCGGAGGAGAAGAGTTCGTAAATTCTAAGCGTTTTTGGTGATTTCTGCAGACTAATGTGTCTCGGAGGAGAAGAGTTAGTAAATTCTAAGCGTTTTTGGTGATTTCTGCAGACTAATGTATCTTGGAGGAGAAGAGTTAGTAAAATTTAAGCTGCTTTTGGTGATTTCTGCAGACTAATGTGCCTCGGAGGAGAAGAGTTAGTAAATTCTAAGCGTTTTTGGTGATTTCTACAGACTAATGTGTCTCGGAGGAGAAGAGTTAGTAAATTCTAAGCGTTTTTGGTGATTTCTGCAGACTAATGTGTCTCGGAGGAGAAGAGTTAGTAAATTCTAAGCGTTTTTGTGATTTCTGCAGGCTAATTTGCCTCGGAGGAGAAGAGTTAGTAAATTCTAAGCATTTTTGGTGATTTCTGCAGACAAATGTGTCTCGGAGGAGAAGAGTTAGTAAATTCTAAGTTATTTTTGGTGATTTCTGCAGACTAATGTGTCTCGGAGGAGAAGAGTTAGTAAATTCTAAGCGTTTTTGGAGATTTCTGCAGACTAATGTGTCTCGGAGGAGAAGAGTTAGTAAATTCTAAGCGTTTTTGGTGATTTCCCGCAGACTAATGTGTCTCGGAGGAGAAGAGTTAGTGTTCCTAAGAGTTTTTGGTGATTTCCTGCAGACTAATGTGTCTCGGAGGAGAAGAGTTCTCGTAAATTTAAGCATTTTTGGTGATTTCTGCAGATTTATGTGCCTCAGAGGAGAAGAGTTAGTAAATTTAAGCGTTTTTGGTGATTTCTGCAGACTAATGTGTCTCGGAGGAGAAGATTTAGTAAATTCTAAGCGTTTTTGGTGATTTCTGCAGACTAATGTGTCTCGGAGGAGAAGAGTTCGTAAATTCTAAGCGTTTTTGGTGATTTCTGCAGACTTATGTGTCTCGGAGGAGAAGTGTTCGTAAATTCTAAGCGTTTTTGGTGATTTCTGCAGACTAATGTGTCTCGGAGGAAAAGAGTTAGTAAATTCTAAGCGTTTTTGGTGATTTCTGCAGAATAATGTGTCTCGGAGGAGAAGAGTTAGTAAATTCCTAAGCGTTTTTGGTGATTTCTGCAGACTAATGTGTCTCGGAGGAGAAGAGTTAGTAAATTCTAAGCGTTTTTGGTGATTTCTGCAGACTAATGTGTCTCGGAGGAGAAGAGTTAGTAAATTCTAAGCGAATTGCGATTTCTGCAGACTAATGTGTCTCGGAGGAGAAGAGTTAGTAAATTCTAAGCGTTTTTGGTGATTTCGCAGAATAATGTGTCTCGGAGGAGAAGAGTTAGTAAATTCTAAGCATTTTTGGTGATTTCGCAGGTGACCAATGCGTCTCGGAGGAGAAGAGTTAGTAAATTCTAAGCGTTTTTGGTGATTTCTGTAGACTAATGTGTCACGGAGGAGAAGAGTTAGTAAATTCTAAGCGTTTTTGGTGATTTCGCAGACTAATGTGTCTCGGAGGAGAAGAGTTAGTAAATTCTAAGCATTTTTGGTGATTTCTGCAGACAAATGTGTCTCGGAGGAGAAGGGGTTAGTAAATTCTAAGCGTTTTGGTGATTTCTGCAGACTAATGTGTCTCGGAGAGAAGAGTTAGTAAATTCTAAGCGTTTTTGGTGATTTCTTGCAGACTAATGTGTCTCGGAGGAGAAGAGTTATTAAATTCTAAGCGTTTTTGGTGATTTCTGCAGACTAATGTGCTCGGAAGAGAAGAGTTAGTAAATTCTAAGCGTTTTTTGGTGATTTCCTGCAAACTAATGTGTCTCGGAGGAGAAGAGTTAGTAAATTTAAGCGTTTTTGGTGATTTCTACAGACTAATGTGCCTTGGAGGAGAAGAGTTAGTAAATTCTAAGCGTTTTTGGTGATTTCTGCAGACTAATGTGTCTCGGAGGAGAAGAGTTCGTAAATTCTAAGCATTTTTGTGATTTCTGCAGACTAATGTGTCTCGGAGGAGAAGAGTTAGTAAATTCTAAGCGTTTTTGGTGATTTCTTCAGACTAATGTGTCTCGGAGGAGAAGAGTTAGTAAATTCTAAGCGTTTTTGGTGATTTCTGCAGACTAATGTGTCTCGGAGGAGAAGAGTTCAAATTCTAAGCGTTTTTGGTGATTTTCAGCAGACTAATGTGTCTCGGAGGAGAAGAGTTAGTAAATTCTAAGCATTTTTGGTGATTTCGCAGACTAATGTGTCTCGGAGGAGAAGAGTTCGTAAATTCTAAGCGTTTTTGGTGATTTCTGCAGACTAATGTGCCTCGGAGGAGAAGAGTTAGTAAATTCTAAGCGTTTTTGGTGATTTCTGCAGACTAATGTGTCTCGGAGGAGAAGAGTTAGTAAATTCTAAGCGTTTTTGGTGATTTCTGCAGACTAATGTGTCTCGGAGGAGAAGAGTTAGTAAATTCTAAGCGTTTTTGGTGATTTCTGCTGACTAATGTGCCTCGGAGGAGAAGAGTTAGTAAATTCTAAGCGTTTTTGGTGTTTCTGCAGACTAATGTGTCTCGGAGGAGAAGAGTTCGTAAATTCTAAGCGTTTTTGGTGATTTCTGCAGACTAATGTGCCTCGGAGGAGAAGAGTTAGTAAATTCTAAGCGTTTTTGGTGATTTCTGCAGACTAATGTGTCTCGGAGGAGAAGAGTTAGTAAATTCTAAGCGTTTTTGGTGATTTCTGCAGACTAATGTGCCTCGGAGGAGAAGAGTTAGTAAATTCTAAGCGTTTTTGGTGATTTCTTCAGACTAATGTGTCTCGGAGGAGAAGAGTTAGTAAATTCTAAGCGTTTTTGGTGATTTCTGGTAGACTAATGTGTCTCGGAGGAGAAGAGTTAGTAAATTCTAAGCGTTTTTGGTGATTTTTGCAGACTAATGTGTCTCGGAGGAGAAGAGTTCGTAAATTCTAAGCATTTTTGGTGATTTCTGCAGACTAATGTGTCTCGGAGAGAAGAGTTAGTAAATTCTAAGCGTTTTTATGATTTCTTCAGACTAATGTGTCTCGGAGGAGAAGAGTTAGTAAATTCTAAGCGTTTTTGGTGATTTCTGCAGACTAATGTGTCTCGGAGGAGAAGAGTTCGTAAATTCTAAGCGTTTTTGGTGATTTCTGCAGACTAATGTGTCTCGGAGAGAAGAGTTAGTAAATTCTAAGCATTTTTGGTGATTTCTGCAGACTAATGTGTCTCGGAGGAGAAGAGTTCGTAAATTCTAAGCGTTTTTGGTGATTTCCTGCAGACTAATGTGCCTTCGAGGACAAGAAGAGTTAGTAAATTCTAAGCGTTTTTGGTGATTTCTGCAGACTAATGTGTCTCGGAGGAGAAGAGTTAGTAAATTCTAAGCGTTTTTGAGATTTCCTGCTGACTAATGTGCCTCGGAGGAGAAGAGTTAGTAAATTCTAAGCGTTTTTGGTGATTTCTGCAGACTAATGTGTCTCGGAGGAGAAGAGTTCGTAAATTTAAGCGTTTTTGGTGATTTCTGCAGACTAATGTGCCTCGGAGGAGAAGAGTTAGTAAATTCTAAGCGTTTTTGGTGATTTCTGCAGACTAATGTGTCTCGGAGGAGAAGAGTTAGTAAATTCTAAGCGTTTTTGGTGATTTCTGCAGACTAATGCCTCGGAGGAGAAGAGTTAGTAAATTCTAAGCGTTTTTGGTGATTCTTCAGACTAATGTGTCTCGGAGGAGAAGAGTTATAAATTCTAAGCGTTTTTGGTGATTTCTGCAGACTAATGTGTCTCGGAGGAGAAGAGTTAGTAAATTCTAAGCGTTTTTGTGATTTCTGCAGGCTAATTTGCCTCGGAGGAGAAGAGTTAGTAAATTCTAAGCATTTTTGGTGATTTCTGCAGACAAATGTGTCTCGGAGGAGAAGAGTTAGTAACGTGCAGAAGCGTTTTTGGTGATTTCTGCAGACTAATGTGTCTCGGAGGAGAAGAGTTAGTAAATTCTAAGCGTTTTTGGAGATTTCTGCAGACTAATGTGTCTCGGAGGAGAAGAGTTAGTAAATTTGTTGCTTTTGGTGATTTCCTGCAGACTAATGTGTCTTGGAGGAGAAGAGTTAGTAAATTCTAAGAGTTTTTGGTGATTTCCTGCAGACTAATGTGTCTCGGAGGAGAAGAGTTCGTAAATTCTAAGCATTTTTGGTGATTTCTGCAGATTTATGTGCCTCAGAGGAGAAGAGTTAGTAAATTCTAAGCGTTTTTGGTGATTTCTGCAGACTAATGTGTCTCGGAGGAGAAGATTTAGTAAATTCTAAGCGTTTTTGGTGATTTCTGCAGACTAATGTGTCTCGGAGGAGAAGAGTTCGTAAATTCTAAGCGTTTTTGGTGATTTCTGCAGACTTATGTGTCTCGGAGGAGAAGTGTTCGTAAATTCTAAGCGTTTTTGGTGATTTCTGCAGACTAATGTGTCTTGGAGGAAAAGTGTTAGTAAATTCTAAGCGTTTTGGTGATTTCTGCAGAATAATGTGTCTCGGAGGAGAAAAGTTAGTAAATTCTAAGCGTTTTTGGTGATTTCTGCAGACTAATGTGTCTCGGAGGAGAAGAGTTAGTAAATTCTAAGCGTTTTTGGTGATTTCTGCAGACTAATGTGTCTCGGAGGAGAAGAGTTAGTAAATTCTAAGCGAATTGGTGATTTCTGCAGACTAATGTGTCTCGGAGGAGAAGAGTTAGTAAATTCTAAGCGTTTTTGGTGATTTCTGCAGAATAATGTGTCTCGGAGGGAGAAGAGTTAGTAAATTCTAAGCATTTTGGTGATTTCTGCAGACTAATGTGTCTCGGAGGAGAAGGGATTTTAGTAAATTCTAAGCGTTTTTGGTGATTTCTGTAGACTAATGTGTCACGGAGGAGAAAGAGTTAGTAAATTCTAAGCGTTTTTGGTAGTTTCTGCAGACTAATGTGTCTCGGAGGAGAAGAGTTAGTAAATTCTAAGCATTTTTGGTGATTTCTGCAGACAAATGTGTCTCGGAGGAGAAGGGTTAGTAAATTCTAAGCGTTTTTGGTGATTTCTGCAGACTAATGTCTCGGAGGAGAAAGAGTTAGTAAATTCTAAGCGTTTTGGTGATTTCTGCAGACTAATGTGTCTCGGAGGAGAAGTTATTAAATTCTAAGCGTTTTTGGTGATTTCTGCAGACTAATGTGCCTCGGAAAGAGAAGAGTTAGTAAATTCTAAGCGTTTTTGGTGATTTCCTGCAGACTAATGTGTCTCGGAGAAGAGTTAGTAAATTCTAAGCGTTTTGGTGATTTCTACAGACTAATGTGCCTCGGAGGAGAAGAGTTAGTAAATTCTAAGCGTTTTTGGTGATTTCTGCAGACTAATGTGTCTCGGAGGAGAAGAGTTCGTAAATTCTAAGCATTTTTGGTGATTTCTGCAGACTAATGTGTCTCGGAGGAGAAGAGTTAGTAAATTCTAAACGTTTTGGTGATTTCTTCAGACTAATGTGTCTCGGAGGAGAAGAGTTAGTAAATTCAGCGTTTTTGGTGATTTCTGCAGACTAATGTGCCTCGGAGGAGAAGAGTTAGTAAATTCTAAGCGTTTTGGTGATTTCTTCAGACTAATGTGTCTCGGAGGAAAGTTAGTAAATTCTAAGCGTTTTGGTGATTTCTGCAGACTAATGTGTCTCGGAGGAGAAGAGTTAGTAAATTCTAAGCGTTTTTGTGATTTCTGCAGGCTAATTTGCCTCGGAGGAGAAGAGTTAGTAAATTCTAAGCATTTTTTGGTGATTTCTGCAGACAAATGTGTCTCGGAGGAGAAGAGTTAGTAAGATTCTAAGCGTTTTTGGTGATTTCTGCAGACTAATGTGTCTCGGAGGAAGAGTTAGTAAATTCTAAGCGTTTTTTGGAGATTTCTTGCAGACTAATGTGTCTCGGAGGAGAAGAGTTAGTAAATTCTAAGCGTTTTTGGTGATTTCCTGCAGACTAATGTGTCTCGGAGGGAGAAGAGTTAGTAAATTCTAAGAGTTTTGGTGATTTCCTGCAGACTAATGTGTCTCGGAGGAGAAGAGTTCGTAAATTCTAAGCATTTTTTGGTGATTTCTGCAGATTTATGTGCCTCAGAGGAGAAAGTTAGTAAATTCTAGCGTTTTTGGTGATTTCTGCAGACTAATGTGTCTCGGAGGAGAAGATTTAGTAAATTCTAAGCGTTTTTGGTGATTTCTGCAGACTAATGTGTCTCGGAGGAGAAGAGTTCGTAAATTCTAAGCGTTTTTGTTGATTTCTGCAGACTTATGTGTCTCGGAGGAGAAGTGTTCGTAAATTCTAAGCGTTTTTGGTGATTTCTGCAGACTAATGTGTCTCGGAGAAGAGTAGTAAATTCTAAGCGTTTTTGGTGATTTCTGCAGAATAATGTGTCTCGGAGGAGAAGAGTTAGTAAATTTACAAGCGTTTTTGGTGATTTCTGCAGACTAATGTGTCTCGGAGAAGAGTTAGTAAATTCTAAGCGTTTTTGGTGATTTCTGCAGACTAATGTGTCTCGGAGAAGAGTTAGTAAATTCTAAGCGAATTGGTGATTTTCTGCAGACTAATGTGTCTCGGAGGAGAAGGATTTAGTAAATTCTAAGCGTTTTTGGTGATTTCTGCAGAATAATGTGTCTCGGAGAAGAGTTAGTAAATTCTAAGCATTTTTGGTGATTTCTGCAGACTAATGTGTCTCGGAGGAGAAGAGTTAGTAAATTCTAAGCGTTTTTGGTGATTTCTGTAGACAATGTGTCCACGGAGGAGAAGGTTAGTAAATTCTAAGCGTTTTGGTGATTTCTGCAGACTAATGTGTCTCGGAGAGAAGAGTTAGTAAATTCTAAGCATTTTTGGTGATTTCTGCAGACAAATGTGTCTCGGAGGAGAAGGGTTAGTAAATTCTAAGCGTTTTTGGTGATTTCTGCAGACTAATGTCTCGGAGGAGAAGAGTTAGTAAATTCTAAGCGTTTTGGTGATTTCTGCAGACTAATGTGTCTCGGAGGAGAAGAGTTAGTAAATTCTAAGCGTTTTTGGTGATTTCTGCAGACTAATGTGCCTCGGAGGAGAAAGAGTTAGTAAATTCTAAGCATTTTTGGTGATTTCCTGCAGACTAATGTGTCTCGGAGGAGAAAGTTAGTAAATTCTAAGCGTTTTTGGTGATTTCTGCAGACTAATGTGTCTCGGAGGAGAAGAGTTAGTAAATTCTAAGCGTTTTTGGTGATTTCTGCAGACTAATGTGCCTCGGAGGAGACGAGTTAGTAAATTCTAAGCGTTTTTGGTGATTTCTGCAGATTAATGTGCCTCGGAGGAGAAGAGTTAGTAAATTCTAAGCGTTTTTGGTGATTTCTGCAGACTAATGTGTCTCGGAGGAGAAGAGTTAGTAAATTCTAAGCCTTTTTGGTGATTTCTGCAGACTAATGTGCCTCGGAGGAGAAGAGTTAGTAAATTCTAAGCGTTTTTGGTGATTTCTGCAGACTAATGTGCCTCGGAGGAGAAGAGTTAGTAAATTCTAAGCGTTTTTGGTGATTTCTGCAGACAAGCAATGTGCCTCGGAGGAGAAGAGTTAGTAAATTCTAAGCGTTTTTGGTGATTTCTGCAGACTAATGTGCCTCGGAGGAGAAGAGTTAGTAAATTCTAAGCGTTTTTGGTGATTTCTGCAGACTAATGTGTCTCGGAGGAGAAGAGTTAGTAAATTCTAAGCGTTTTTGGTGATTTCTGCAGACTTATGTGCCTCGGAGAAGAGTTAGTAAATTCTAAGCGTTTTTGGTGATTTCTGCAGACTAATGTGTCTCGGAGGAGAAGTGTTAGTAAATTCTAAGCGTTTTTGGTGATTTCTGCAGACTAATGTGCCTCGTAGGAGAAGTGTTAGTAAATTCTAAGCGTTTTTGGTGATTTCTGCAGACTAATGTGTCTCGGAGGAGAAGGAGTTAGTAAATTCTAAGCGTTTTGAGTATTTCTGCAGACTAATGTGCCTCGGAGGAGAAGAGTTAGTAAATTCTAAGCGTTTTTGGTGATTTCTGCAGACTAATGTGCCTCGGAGGAGAAGAGTTATTAAATTCTAAGCGTTTTTGAGTGATTTCTGCAGACTAATGTGTCTCGGAGGGAGAAGCGTTATTAAATTCTAAGCGTTTTTGGTGATTTCTGCAGACTAATGTGCCTCGGAGGAGAAGAGTTAGTAAATTCTAAGCATTTTTGGTGATTTCCTGCAGACTAATGTGTCTCGGAGGAGAAGTGTTAGTAAATTCTAAGCGTTTTTGGTGATTTCTGCAGACTAATGTCTCGGAGGAGAAGAGTTAGTAAATTCTAAGCGTTTTTGGTGATTTCTGCAGACTAATGTGCCTCGGAGGAGAAGAGTTAGTAAATTCTAAGCGTTTTTGGTGATTTCTGCAGACTAATGTGCCTCGGAGGAGAAGAGTTAGTAAATTCTAAGCGTTTTTGGTGATTTCTGCAGACTAATGTGCCTCGGAGGAGAAGAGTTAGTAAATTCTAAGCGTTTTTTGGTGATTTCTGCAGACTAATGTGTCTCGGAGGAGAAAGAGTTAGTAATTCTAAACGTTTTTGGTGATTTCTGCAGACTAATGTGCCTCGGAGGAGAAGAGTTAGTAAATTCTAATCATTTTTGGTGATTTCCTGCAGACTAATGTGTCTCGGAGGAGAATAGTTAGTAAATTCTAAGCGTTTTTGGTGATTTCTGCAGACTAATGTGCCTCGGTGGAGAAGAGTTAGTAAATTCTAAGCGTTTTTGGTGATTTCTGGGGCACCTTGTGCCTCGGAGGAGAAGAGTTAGTAAATTCTAAGCGTTTTTTTGGTGATTTCTGCAGACTAATGTGCCTCTGAGGAGAAGAGTTAGTAAATTCTAAGCGTTTTTTGGTGATTTCTGCAGAATAATGTGTCTCGGAGGAGGGATTAGTAAATTCTAAGCGTTTTTGGTGATTTCTGCAGACTAATGTGTCTCGGAGAGAGAAAGAGTTCGTAAATTCCTAAGCATTTTTGGTGATTTCTGCAGACTAATGTGTCTCGGAGGAGAAGAGTTAGTAAATTCTAAGCATTTTTGGTGATTTCTGCAGACTAATGTGTCTCGGAGGAGAAGGAGTTAGTAAATTCTAAGCGTTTTTGGTGATTTCTGCAGACTAATGTGTCTCGGAGGGAGAAGATTTAGTAAATTCTAAGCGTTTTTGGTGATTTCTGCAGACTAATGTGTCTCGGAGAAGAGTTAGTAAATTCTAAGCGTTTTTGGTGATTTCTGCAGACTAATGTGCCTCGGAGGAGAAGAGTTAAGAGATAAATTCTAAGCGTTTTTAGGTGATTTCTGCAGACTAATGTGCCTCGGAGGAGAAGAGTTAGTAAATTCTAAGCGTTTTTGGTGATTTCTGCAGACTTATGTGCCTCGGAGAAGAGTTAGTAAATTCTAAGCGTTTTTGGTGATTTCTGCAGACTAATGTGCCTCGGAGGAGAAGGTTAGTAAATTCCTAGGCGTTTTTGGTGATTTCTGCAGACTAATGTGTCTCGGAAGAGAAGAGTTAGTAAATTATAAGCGTTTTTGGTGATTTCTGCAGACTAATGTGCCTCGGAAGAAGAGTTAGTAAATTCTAAGCATTTTTTGGTGATTTCCTGCAGACTAATGTGTCTCGGAGGAGAAGGGATTGGTAAATTCTAAGCGTTTTGAGTGATTTCTGCAGACTAATGTGTCTCGGAGGAGAAGAGTTAGTAAATTCTAAGCGTTTTTGGTGATTTCTGCAGACTAATGTGCCTCGGAGGAGACGAGTTAGTAAATTCTAAGCGTTTTTGGTGATTTCTGCAGACTAATGTGCCTCGGAGGAGAAGAGTTAGTAAATTCTAAGCGTTTTGGTGATTTCTGCAGACTAATGTGTCTCGGAGGAGAAGAGTTAGTAAATTCTAAGCATTTTTGGTGATTTCTGCAGACTAATGTGCCTCGGAGGAGAAGAGTTAGTAAATTCTAAGCGTTTTTTGGTGATTTCTGCAGACCCAGCTATTGCCTCGGAGGAGAAGAGTTAGTCAATTCTAAGCGTTTTTGGTGATATCTGTAGACTAATGTGTTTCGGAGGAGAAGAGTTAGTAAATTCTAAGCGTTTTTGGTGATTTCTGCAGACTAATGTGCCTCGGAGAATTAGGTTAGTAAATTCTAAGCGTTTTTGGTGATTTCTTTGAACTAATGTGTCTCGGAGGGAGAAGAGTTAGTAAATTCTAAGCGTTTTTGGTGATTTCTGCAGACTAATATGTCTCGGAGGAGAAGAGTTAGTAAATTCTAAGCGTTTTTGTTGATTTCTGCAGACTAATGTGTCTCGGAGGAGAAGTGTTGAGAAGTAAATTCTAAGCGTTTTGAAGAGGTGATTTCTGCAGACTAATGTGCCTCGGAGGAGAAGTGTTAGTAAATTCTAAGCGTTTTGGTGATTTCTGCAGACTAATGTGTCTCGGAGAAGAGTTAGTAAATTCTAAGCGTTTTTGGTGATTTCTGCAGACTAATGTGCCTCGGAGGAGAAGAGTTAGTAGAAATTCTAAGCCTTTTGGTGATTTCTGCAGACTAATGTGCCTCGGAGGAGAAGAGTTAAGTAGAGATTCTAAGCGTTTTTGGTGATTTCTGCAGACTAATGTGCCTCGGAGGAGAAGAGTTAGTAAATTCTAAGCGTTTTTGGTGATTTCTGCAGACTAATGTGCCTCGGGGGAGAGAGTTAGTAAATTCTAAGCGTTTTTGGTGATTTCTGCAGACTAATGTGCCTCGGAGGAGAAGGAGTTAGTAAATTCTAAGCGTTTTTGGTGATTTCTGCAGACTAATGTGTCTCGGAGGAGAAGGTTAATAAGTCAAGCGTTTTTGGTGATTTCTGCAGACTTATGTGCCTCGAGGAGAAGAGTTAGTAAATTCTAAGCGTTTTGGTAGAGTTTCTGCAGACTAATGTGTGCCTCGGAGGAGAAGAGTTAGTAAATTCTAAGCGTTTTTGGTGATTTCTGCAGACTAATGTGTCTCGGAGGAGAAGAGTTAGTAAATTCTAAGCGTTTTGGTGATTTCTGCAGACTAATGTGCCTCGGAGAAGAGTTAGTAAATTCTAAGCGCATTTTTGGTGATTTCCTGCAGACTAATGTGCCTCGGAGGAGAAGAGTTAGTAAATTCTAAGCGTTTTGGTGATTTCTGCAGACTAATGTGTCTCGGAGGAGAAGAGTTAGTAAATTCTAAGCGTTTTTGGTGATTTCTGCAGACTATTGTGCCTCGGAGGAGACGAGTTAGTAAATTCTAAGCGTTTTGTTGTTCTGCAGACTAATGTGCCTCGGAGGAGAAAGAGTTAGTAAATTCTAAGCGTTTTTGGTGATTTCTGCAGACTAATGTGCCTCGGAGGAGAAGAGTTAGTAAATTCTAAGCGTTTTTGGTGATTTCTGCAGACTAATGTGCCTCGGAGGAAAGAGTTAGTAAATTCTAAGCGTTTTGAGTGATTTCTGCAGACTAATGTGTGTGTCTGTCTCGGAGGAGAAGCGTTATTAAATTCTAAGCGTTTTGGTGATTTCTGCAGACTAATGTGCCTCGGAGGAAGAGTTAGTAATTCTGACATTTTGGTGATTTCCTGCAGACTAATGTGTCTCGGAGGAGAAGTGTTAGTAAATTCCTAAGCGTTTTGGTGATTTCTGCAGACTAATGTGCCTCGGAGAAGAGTTAGTAAATTCTAAGCGTTTTTGGTGATTTCTGCAGACTAATGTGCCTCGGAGAAGAGTTAGTAAATTCTAAGCGTTTTTGGTGATTTCTGCAGACTAATGTGCCTCGGAGGAAGAGTTAGTAAATTCTAAGCGTTTTTTGGTGATTTCTGCAGACTAATGTGTCTCGGAGGAGAAGAGTTAGTAAATTCTAAACGTTTTTGGTGATTTCTGCAGACTAATGTGCCTCGGAGGAGAAGAGTTAGTAAATTCTAATCATTTTTGGTGATTTCCTGCAGACTAATGTGTCTCGGAGGAGAATAGTTAGTAAATTCTAAGCGTTTTTTGGTGATTTCTGCAGACTAATGTGCCTCGGTGGAGAAGAGTTAGTAAATTCTAAGCGTTTTTGGTATTGATTTCTGCAGACTTATGTGCCTCGGAGGAAGAGTTAGTAAATTCTAAGCGTTTTGAGCAGTTTCTGCAGACTAATGTGCCTCTGAGGAGAAGAGTTAGTAAATTCTAAGCGTTTTTGGTGATTTCTGCAGAATAATGTGTCTCGGAGGAGAGAGAAGTTAGTAAATTCTAAGCGTTTTTGGTGATTTCTGCAGACTAATGTGTCTCGGAGGAGAAGAGTTCGTAAATTCTAAGCATTTTTGGTGATTTCTGCAGACTAATGTGTCCTCGGAGGAGAAGAGTTAGTAAATTCTAAGCATTTTTGGTGATTTCCGCAACTAATGTGTCTCGGAGGAGAAGAGTTAGTAAATTCTAAGCGTTTTTGGTGATTTCTGCAGACTAATGTGTCTCGGAGGAGAAGATTTAGTAAATTCTAAGCGTTTTTTGGTGATTTCTGCAGACTAATGTGTCTCGGAGGAGAAGAGTTAGTAAATTCTAAGCGTTTTTGGTGATTTCTGCAGACTAATGTGCCTCGGAGGAGAAGAGTTAGTAAATTCTAAGCGTTTTTGGTGATTTCTGCAGACTAATGTGCCTCGGAGGAAGATTTAGTAAATTCTAAGCGTTTTTTGGTGATTTCTGCAGACTTATGTGCCTCGGAGGAGAAGGAGTTAGTAAATTCTAAGCGTTTTTGAGTGATTTCTGCAGACTAATGTGCCTCGGAGGAGAAGAGTTAGTAAATTCTAAGCGTTTTTTTGGTGATTTCTGCAGACTAATGTGTCTCGGAAGAGACTTAGTAAATTATAAGCGTTTTTGGTGATTTCTGCAGACTAATGTGCCTCGGAGGAGAAGAGTTAGTAAATTCTAAGCATTTTTGGTGATTTCCTGCGAACTAATGTGTCTCGGAGGAGAAGAGTTAGTAAATTCTAAGCGTTTTTAGTGATTTCTGCAGACTAATGTGTCTCGGAGGAGAAGAGTTAGTAAATTCTAAGCGTTTTTGGTGATTTCTGCAGACTAATGTGCCTCGGAGGAGACGAGTTAGTAAATTCTAAACGTTTTTGGTGATTTCTGCAGACTAATGTGTCTCGGAGGGAGAAGAGTTAGTAAATTCTAAGCGTTTTTGGTGATTTCTGCAGACTAATGTGCCTCGGAGGAGAAGAGTTAGTAAATTCTAAGCGTTTTTGGTGATTTCTGCAGACTAATGTGCCTCGGAGGGAGAAGAGTTAGTAAATTCTAAGCGTTTTTGGTGATTTCTGCAGACTTATGTGCCTCGGAGGAGAAGAGTTAGTAAATTCTAAGCGTTTTTGGTGATTTCTGCAGACTAATGTGCCTCGGAGGAGAAGAGTTAGTAAATTCTAAGCGTTTTTGGTAGTTTCTGCAGACTAATGTGTCTCGGAAGAAGAGTTAGTAAATTATAAGCGTTTTTTGGTGATTTCTGCAGACTAATGTGCCTCGGAGGAGAAGAGTTAGTAAATTCTAAGCATTTTTGGTGATTTCCTGCAGACTAATGTGTCTCGAGAAGGTTAGTAAATTCTAAGCGTTTTTGGTGATTTCTGCAGACTAATGTGTCTCGGAGGAGAAGAGTTAGTAAATTCTAAGCGTTTTGGTGATTTCTGCAGACTAATGTGCCTCGGAGGAGACGAGTTAGTAAATTCTAAGCGTTTTTGGTGATTCTGCAGACTAATGTGCCTCGGAGGAGAAGAGTTAGTAAATTCTAAGCGTTTTTGGTGATTTCTGCAGACTAATGTGTGTCTCGGAGGAGAAGAGTTAGTAAATTCTAAGCATTTTTGGTGATTTCTGCAGACTAATGTGCCTCGGAGGAAGAGTTAGTAAATTCTAAGCGTTTTTGGTGATTTCTGCAGACTAATGTGCCTCGGAGGAGAAGGGTTAGTCAATTCTAAGCGTTTTTGGTGATATCTGTAGACTAATGTGTTTCGGAGGAAGAGTTAGTAAATTCTAAGCGTTTTTGGTGATTTCTGCAGACTAATGTGCCTCGGAGGAGTAGAGTTAGTAAATTCTAAGCGTTTTTGGTGATTTCTGCAGACTATGTGTCTCGGAGGAGAAGAGTTAGTAAATTCTAAGCGTTTTTTGGTGATTTCTGCAGACTAATATGTCTCGGAGGAGAAGAGTTAGTAAATTCTAAGCGTTTTTGGTGATTTCTGCAGACTAATGTGTCTCGGAGGAGAAGTGTTAGTAAATTCTAAGCGTTTTTGGTGATTTCTGCAGACTAATGTGCCTCGGAGGTGAAGTGTTAGTAAATTCTAAGCGTTTTTGGTGATTTCTGCAGACTAATGTGTCTCGGAGAAGAGTTAGTAAATTCTAAGCGTTTTTGGTGATTTCTGCAGACTAATGTGCCTCGGAGGAGAAGAGTTAGTAAATTCTAAGCCTTTTTGGTGATTTCTGCAGACTAATGTGCCTCGGAGGAGAAGAGTTAGTAAATTCTAAGCGTTTTTGGTGATTTCTGCAGACTAATGTGCCTCGGAGGAGAAAGAGTTAGTAAATTCTAAGCGTTTTTGGTGATTTCTGCAGACTAATGTGCCTCGGAGGAGAAGAGTTAGTAAATTCTAAGCGTTTTTGGTGATTTCTGCAGACTAATGTGCCTCGGAGGAGAAGAGTTAGTAAATTCTAAGCGTTTTTGGTGATTTCTGCAGACTAATGTGTCTCGGAGAAGAGTTAGCAAATTCTAAGCGTTTTTGGTGATTTCCTGCAGACTTGTATTGCCTCGGAGGAGAAGAGTTAGTAAATTCTAAGCGTTTTTGGTGATTTCTGCAGACTAATGTGCCTCGGAGGAGAAGAGTTAGTAAATTCTAAGCGTTTTTTTGGTGATTTCTGCAGACTAATGTGTCTCGGAGAAAAGTTAGTAAATTCTAAGCGTTTTTGAGTGATTTCTGCAGACTAATGTGCCTCGGAGAAGAGTTAGTAAATTCTAAGCATTTTTGGTGATTTCCTGCGAACTAATGTGCCTCGGAGGAGAAGAGTTAGTAAATTCTAAGCGTTTTTGGTGATTTCTGCAGACTAATGTGTCTCGGAGGAAAGTTAGTAAATTCTAAGCGTTTTTGGTGATTTCTGCAGACTAATGTGCCTCGGAGGAGACGAGTTAGTAAATTCTAAGCGTTTTTGGTGATTTCTGCAGACTAATGTGCCTCGGAGGAGAAAGAGTTAGTAAATTCTAAGCGTTTTTGGTGATTTCTGCAGACTAATGTGCCTCGGAGGAGAAGAGTTAGTAAATTCTAAGCGTTTTTGGTGATTTCTGCAGACTAATGTGCCTCGGAGGGAGAAGAGTTAGTAAATTCTAAGCGTTTTTGGTGATTTCTGCAGACTAATGTGTCTCGGAGGAGAAGCGTTATTAAATTCAACGTTTTTGGTGATTTCTGCAGACTAATGTGCCTCGGAGGAGAAGAGTTAGTAAATTCTAAGCATTTTTGGTGATTTCCTGCAGACTAATGTGTCTCGGAGGAGAAGTGTTAGTAAATTCTAAGCGTTTTTGGTGATTTCTGCAGACTAATGTGCCTCGGAGGAGAAGAGTTAGTAAATTCTAAGCGTTTTTGGTGATTTCTGCAGACTAATGTGCCTCGGAGGAGAAGAGTTAGTAAATTCTAAGCGTTTTTGGTGATTTCTGCAGACTAATGTGCCTCGGAGGAGAAAAGTTAGTAAATTCTATGCGTTTTTTGGTGATTTCTGCAGACTAATGTGTCTCGGAGGAGAAGAGTTAGTAAATTCTAAACGTTTTTGGTGATTTCTGCAGACTAATGTGCCTCGGAGGAGAAGAGTTAGTAAATTCTAATCATTTTTGGTGATTTCCTGCAGACTAATGTGTCTCGGAGGAGAATAGTTAGTAAATTCTAAGCGTTTTTGGTGATTTCTGCAGACTAATGTGCCTCGGTGGAGAAGAGTTAGTAAATTCTAAGCGTTTTTGGTGATTTCTGCAGACTTATGTGCCTCGGAGGAGAAGAGTTAGTAAATTCTAAGCGTTTTTGGTGATTTCTACCGAATAATGTGCCTCTGAGGAGAAGAGTTAGTAAATTCTAAGCGTTTTTGGTGATTTCTGCAGAATAATGTGTCTCGGAGAAGAGTTAGTAAATTCTAAGCGTTTTTTGGTGATTTCTGCAGACTAATGTGTCTCGGAGGAGAAGAGTTCGTAAATTCTAAGCATTTTTGGTGATTTCTGCAGACTAATGTGTCTCGGAGGAGAAGAGTTAGTAAATTCTAAGCATTTTTGGTGATTTCTGCAGAATAATGTGTCTCGGAGGAGAAGAGTTAGTAAATTCTAAGCGTTTTTTGGTGATTTCTGCAGACTAATGTGTCTCGGAGGAGAAGATTTAGTAAATTCTAAGCGTTTTTGGTGATTTCTGCAGACTAATGTGTCTCGGAGGAGAAGAGTTAGTAAATTCTAAGCGTTTTTGGTGATTTCTGCAGACTAATGTGCCTCGGAGGAGAAGAGTTAGTAAATTGTAAGCGTTTTTGGTGATTTCTGCAGACTAATGTGCCTCGGAGGAGAAGAGTTAGTAAATTCTAAGCGTTTTTGGTGATTTCTGCAGACTTATGTGCCTCGGAGGAGAAGAGTTAGTAAATTCTAAGCGTTTTTGGTGATTTCTGCAGACTAATGTGCCTCGGAGGAGAAGAGTTAGTAAATTCTAAGCGTTTTTGGTGATTTCTGCAGACTAATGTGTCTCGGAAGAGAAGAGTTAGTAAATTATAAGCGTTTTTGGTGATTTCTGCAGACTAATGTGCCTCGGAGGAGAAGAGTTAGTAAATTCTAAGCATTTTTGGTGATTTCCTGCAGACTAATGTGTCTCGGAGGAGAAGAGTTAGTAAATTCTAAGCGTTTTTGGTGATTTCTGCAGACTAATGTGTCTCGGAGGAGAAGAGTTAGTAAATTCTAAGCGTTTTTGGTGATTTCTGCAGACTAATGTGTCTCGGAGGAGACGAGTTTGTAAATTCTAAGCGTTTTTGGTGATTTCTGCAGACTAATGTGCCTCGGAGGAGAAGAGTTAGTAAATTCTAAGCGTTTTTGGTGATTTCTGCAGACTAATGTGTCTCGGAGGAGAAGAGTTAGTAAATTCTAAGCATTTTTGGTGATTTCTGCAGACTAATGTGCCTCGGAGGAGAAGAGTTAGTAAATTCTAAGCGTTTTTGGTGATTTCTGCAGACTAATGTGCCTCGGAGGAGAAGAGTTAGTCAATTCTAAGCGTTTTTGGTGATATCTGTAGACTAATGTGTTTCGGAGGAGAAGAGTTAGTAAATTCTAAGCGTTTTTGGTGATTTCTGCAGACTAATGTGCCTCGGAGGAGTAGAGTTAGTAAATTCTAAGCGTTTTTGGTGATTTCTGCAGACTAATGTGTCTCGGAGGAGAAGAGTTAGTAAATTCTAAGCGTTTTTGGTGATTTCTGCAGACTAATATGTCTCGGAGGAGAAGAGTTAGTAAATTCTAAGCGTTTTTGTTGATTTCTGCAGACTAATGTGTCTCGGAGGAGAAGTGTTAGTAAATTCTAAGCGTTTTTGGTGATTTCTGCAGACTAATGTGCCTCGGAGGAGAAGTGTTAGTAAATTCTAAGCGTTTTTGGTGATTTCTGCAGACTAATGTGTCTCGGAGGAGAAGAGTTAGTAAATTCTAAGCGTTTTTGGTGATTTCTGCAGACTAATGTGTCTCGGAGGAGAAGCGTTATTAAATTCTAAGCGTTTTTGGTGATTTCTGCAGACTAATGTGACT
>JBBBDQ010002246.1:0-19370 GCA_037127315.1 Ascarosepion bandense | reverse complement strand
ATAGACTTCTTAGAATGTCCAACGTTCCACTGGTTAGGCTACTCGGACCACAAACTTGTTTGTGCCCGGGTGGCGTTAGACTTTAGGCCTAGGTTGGCTGGTTATTGGAAGTTCAATCAGTCCTTACTGGACAGGCGGGACTTTCGTGACCAGCTGACAAAACTAGTGCAGCGGGCGTTAATTGGGCGAGTCATTGGGAGTAAGTGGTGGGTTAACCTTAAGGACTCCATTAGGTCTTTCGCCACCAAATATAGCCAGCGGCTCAACCTAGATAAGGCTGCGGAGGCAAAGACACTTAGTGCTAATTTCGCCCGGGCGGAGGCTGGTGGGGATCCCCTAGAAATAGCCTTAGCCAGGGAGGCCCTGGAGCGCTCGACTAGCGGGCGCTACATGGGTCAGGTAATTAGGGCTAAGTTAAGCAAGATGTCTTCCGAAGCTGTGAACATGGGCGCGGAACTGCGCAAGGAAGAAATTCGCCATGCCGGCGACCGGTACATTCGAGAGGTACGCGACCCGGAGGGACATCTCCTTAGGTCGACCGACGACATGTGCGAGGCGTTCCGGCAGCATTTCGAGCACCGATTTACCAAGGAGCCTGGTCTCCGTGACGAGGAGTTTCGCAGCTATTTGGCTGACTTTCCCCGGCTTTTGCCGGCTGAAGCGGCTAGCTGCGAAGGGGAGATTACGGAGGACGAAATCTACGTGGCTTTGAAGAAGGTCGGCAGTGGCAAGTCGCCAGGTTTGGATGGTTTGCCCTATGAATTGTACTTGAGGATGTCGCACCTTTTTGTCCCGCTCTTGGCTGTCGTGTTCAACCACTGGTTTCGGCAGGGGTCCATCCCCGGTCGGATCACCAGGGGCGTGATCACGCTGTTGAGAAAAGGCAAGAAGGTTGGGAGGGAACTAGATGATTACAGGCCCATAACTCTGCTAAACACAGAGTTAAAGATTTTGGCCAAGATCCTGACGAATCGCTTGCAGCTAGTTGCCGAGTCTCTGTTGGAACCGGATCAGACTTGTTCTGTGAAGGGGAGAACAATTCAGAGCAACCTGCACTTGATTCGCACGATCATAGAGGGTGTAGAAGACGACGATGAGGCCGCGCTGATCAATTTAGATCAGTCCAAGGCATTTGATAGGATTGACCATGGCTACCTGGCTGCTGTCCTGCAGGCCGCCGGATTCAAACCCGACTTCAGCCGCTGGATTAGCCTTCTGTATCGCTCCCCCAAGGCTGTGGTACAGGTGAACGGGAAGCTGTCGGGCGCTTTCGCGCTGTCTAGGTCGGTCCGACAGGGTTGTCCACTGTCTTCTCTCCTTTATGTCCTGTGTTTGGAGCCCCTCCTTCGCAGGCTAAGGGACGAGACGGGCAGTCCGGTCCTGCGTGGAATTGAAGTCCCTGGCGGAGCTCGAGCCAGGGTTTCTGCGTACGCCGATGACGTAACGACCTTTGTGTCCTCCCGCAGGGACATAGAGGCGGTACACCAGGCGCTTGTACGGTACGAGAAGGTGACAGGGGCCAGAATTAACTGCGACAAGTCATCCGGCTTGCGGTTAGGTGCCTGGAAGGGAGTTTCCCTCCCGGGGCCCTTCAGCTGGACGGACGGGCCGGTCAAGCTCCTCGGAGTTTGGTTCGGTCCGGACTTACAGCTGGAGAAAAACTGGTCAGAAGTACTGGCAAAGGTCGGCGCGTCGGTCAAGATTTGGCGTCGACGGGGTCTCTCCGTGAAGGGCTTGGCGGAGGTGTGTAACACATACCTCTTTCCCATGATCCTTTACCGGCTGTCAGTACTTCCCCTTTGTGACGATCATGAGAAGGCGCTCGAGCGTTTGCTATTCTCCTGTCTGTGGAGAGGACGCAAACACATGGTCGACAAAGGAGTCTGTTGCCTCCGTCCGTGTCAAGGGGGTCTGGGGATGCCACACTTGAGGAGCCACGTGCTCGCTTCGAGGTTGGCATTCCTCAGGCGCGCGTTGGAGGAAGATCGGTTGCTTGCGGGGGTAGTGAGGGACATGTTCCCTTGCCTTACCATCACGCCCCCGACCCTATGGCTGACCGTCAGGCCTTGGGTGCGACCGAAATTCCTGCTCGAATGTCTGGCGGCTTTACAGGCCATTCCACGGTCCAGTGACCTTTCACAGCCTAGGAAAATCTTCTATCGGGGATTAGTGGAGGGTGCCGTGAAGGATAAGCTGTGGAGTAAGCTCGGCATGTCGAGAGTGGAGTACCGCTCTCATTGGTCTTGGGCGCCAGGTGCGGATTGGCTCAGCAACTCTGAGTTTTCTCTGACCTGGCGATTGGCTCGGAATGGTTTGTCGCTCAATGACAAGCGTTTCGCAATGGGCCTGGCGGATTTGCCAGATTGTGAACGTTGCGACCTTGGAATTAAGGAGACGTCTGCGCACGCCTTCTTCCATTGTTCGCGCGTTCGCCCGTTGTGGGCGCGTGTCGGCGAGTTGACTGCTCGTATCGCGCCGCGGGAGCTTGTGCTCATTGATCGCGCATACGCTGTGGACAATGTGTCGCCCCCGTACTCTGGAGTGAAGCGGATGGTGTTTCTGTCGCTACTGGCCACGGCTAGAATGGTGATCTGGATGACGCGACTGGAGGAAGTCTTGCGGGGAGGTCGTCTTTCGGATCAGGATCTAATCCGATATTTTGAGCACCAGCTCAAAATGAAGATTAGAACTGAACGGAAACGGCTGCACCCGACAGACTTTAGCAAAAGGTGGATATATGCAGCGAGCCTGGTTCGTGTGACCGGGGCTAGTCTTGATTTTCTTTTTTAGATCTGCTTGCTCGCATCGGGGTGGATTCCTCTGGAACCCCTCCCGTGGTTAAGGTAAAGTATTCTTTTGTGTACCTAGTTAACGTGAGTGAGTGGGTTTGTCCTAGCCTGTTCCCGGCTCCCTTGCTTTTGTTATGATCCAGTTCGAGATCCCCATTGTCCAGAGTTATTTTGTCCCGTTTTATTCTCGGCTGGGGCAGCCTTATATATTCTCCAGTCCATTTTATTTTTTAACCTATTTCTCCATTCCCCGTAGAAAGTGAGCGGCTTGATTTTGTCTATACAGGCAGAATACAGTGGCCTCTTTAATTATGTGGGTGTGTTTGGGTCTTACTAACATAATGTATAAATATTCATTTGAAATGGTTTTTGTTTTGGGGATTTTTTGTTTCTTCATACCCCCTTCCCATCATATCATTTCATGTACAAATTTTTAAAGTTATTTTTGTATTATATTTGTATATAGTAATAAATTTTTATGTACATTTGGGGCGTTTTTAGGTCCCCGGTATGTTTTGCGGTTTTTTGGTGCTTGATAGGTATGAGTGTTGATGGGCAAATTCTTATGGTGAATGAGAATCATTGTAACGTATGTATGGGTCGTGAATCTGGTTAGCTAGGTATAGGATAGAGTAGCTGAAGACCATTCCCCAAGTTTTGTTCCCCCTCCCAGTTTTTGGCCTTGAGCCACAATTTTGTGTAAAAACAAAATAAATAAAACGAACCATTTCTTACCCTAACGAGCCATCTTCCTCCCCATAATTGCGTTCCGTGGTTTTTGTGGGTAGGATCAAAGTGTAGTATCTGTTCCATAGTAGCTTTTACTAACACTGTGGTTTGACTGACATATCAATTCCACTCGAGTTCATTGCTCGAGCAGCGTAAAAGTAGTGGCTATTTTATAGCTGCGAAACACCGGAAGCGATTGTCAGGTGTTCGGCCTCTTAGGAGGCATGGCCGCGGAAAGGCCAGAAGCGATCGTTCCTCCCACCACGGACTCGGTGGGAGGGAAAGAGGGTGACTGGCAACTACGCCACGGGAGTCACCCTCAGTTCCAGCAGCAGGTTCCCCCTTACCGTCCACTTCCGGATGGACAGCGAGTAAGACAACCAGTGTGATGATATGTAAGGACGAGAAGTACTATGAGGAGATAAGAGCCAAATATGCGGAGTACATTAAGGGCACAGAGCTGGTCTCTGTGCCGGATAAGTTGGCCGACATTGAGGCAAGGATTATTACCCTGCATACTAAGGACATAAAATCGCACAAGTTGGTGGGAGTCTCAAGGGACGTATTGGAAGAAGCCATTAAAGCTTTGAAGATTAAAGCCAGGGCCGTGGCGAGGAGGGCAATTCCATGTGGGACGTCTTGCTGGGCTCGGCCGAGGAGGCGAAACGTCTGATCGGAGAAGTACTGGAGACGAAATCACTCCAGTTCAGCACTGAGTACATGGGGGCCCGGAAAGTGAAAATTACACTGCATGGCGTCCCCATGGAAATTGATGAAGACCACGTGGGCGCCTTTTCGCAGGATACGGAAAGGTGGCCTCAGTCTCCTCGCTGCGGTCGAAGGCTGGCTTTATGACTGGTGATATGACCCTGCAGGTGACTGCGTCGAAGGAGAATATCGGGAAGATTCCCAACATCCTCACCTGCAGGGGTCGTAGGATTTTCATTGTGGTCGAAGGAAGGAAGCCATGCTGTTGGGTCTGCGGGGCCGCGGAACACGTCGCTAAAGCGTGTCCAACCAAGAACCCTGGCCCCAGCGGCCCAACTAGCACAACCCGCAAAGCAGCAGCCCGTGGAGAAAGAGGGCGTAAAGCCGGTAACACCAGCTCCGGTAGCAAACAAAGAGGGCGAGTGGCAGGTGGTGAGCCGGAAGAAGGGCAAAACACCTTCCCCTGCAAAGGTGCTGCCACCTGGCATGTCGCCCGTAACAACAAAGGAGGCGCCCAAAAAGAAGTCGCCTCCCAAACAGAGGAAGGACAGAAGTCCAACCCCCCCAGATGAACAGCAAATGGAGGTTGATAGAGCGGCTTCCCTGAAGAGAGGGAGGAGAGATGAAGCGGAGGAAGACATCGACAACCCTAAAAGTCGGCGAAAGAGTAGAAGCGTTGAGAGGAGGAAGGCAGTAAACAAATGTTCTTCACTGCCGGTCTCCCCCGTAAGGACTACATATGCCCAAAAGGCTAGGAGTCTCCCCTCGTCCCCGCGTAAAGCTTCCCAGTCCCCAGTTTTTAAACTGACCCCCTTGGTCAAAGCTAGTGCCATAACACCTTCTCCCTCCCCTTCTCCTACCCCACTCCCACTCGGGCTAAGAAGAAACATGCCCTCCCTCGTGGGGATGCCCTAATGGAAGTCAAGGACAGCATCGTAGACGAGTGGTCTTCCCAGCGTCGAAGGCTGCTCAAGCCTCTGCTTAATCTCACCTCGGTGAAGGGTCTGTCCACTGAAGACCCGAGGAACTTTTCCCAGGCCCCAGGTGTCATCACCCTGGTAAGAAATACCGGTGGGAACCTGCGGGTCTGGGACCATATCGCCGAGGTGCAGAAACAATACCCAAAGATGACTATGGTGAAAGAAAACTCACCGGAACTGAGAAAAATGGCTAGGAATTGTTCGGGGAGGTTCCCGTATTACTCCACCCCTGCTTATATAGGGTGGTAAAATTAACTTATCCAACGGACGTCGGCGGGATTGTCCTAGACGGGCGGATTACGTCCGATATAGGTACAGGGTCCCTAGGACAGTCCGTCGGGGTCCCGTCTATCCGAGATTTCTTCCCGGTATGCGAGTAGAGCCGTTTGTTGCATGTCTTTTTGTGTTTTTTCGTTACAGGTCTAAAGAATGTCTATTAAGATAGCCAGTATAAATGCGAAGGGCCTGAGGGATCGGGGTAAGGCGGCTCGCCTGCTTCGTGACCTCTTGTCCTTCGGCGTGGATGTGGCCGCGATCCAAGAGACTCACTTTGTTTGCGAAGTCGACTCGTGTGTGCTGTCTAACGACTTTGTCGTCTATTCAGCATATGGGAGCCGGCTGGCCAGAGGTGTTTCTTTGCTGGTCAAGCGTACCCTGGACGCGAGGGTGGACCTTGTCCATGTCGGTGCCGAGGGCCGGCTGATCGTGGCCGATATTGCAGTGAAAAGCAAGTCGTTCCGGCTGATTGTGGTTTATGCGCCCAATGTTCAAGGTGAGCGTGTCTCTTTCTTTCGGCTGTTGGAGCCCTTCATGGTGCATTCAACACGGCTAATCTTAGTTGGGGACTGGAATGCCGTCCTAACCCCCAAATGGGATAGAGGAAGGGGCGCTAGCGGGTGGAGTGGTGATCGTAGCCTGGTTGATCTGATCGGCGATTTTGGTCTCGTCGATAGATACCGGGTCGATCATCCGGAGGGGAGCATGTGGACGTGGACGCATAGTTGGCCTTCTACCCGGGTATCTGCGTACCTGGATAGGATGTTAGTGAGAGAAGCCGACATAGACTTCTTAGAATGTCCAACGTTCCACTGGTTAGGCTACTCGGACCACAAACTCGTTTGTGCCCGGGTGGCGTTAGACTTTAGGCCTAGGTTGGCTGGTTATTGGAAGTTCAATCAGTCCTTACTGGACAGGCGGGACTTTCGTGACCAGCTGACAAAACTAGTGCAGCGGGCGTTAATTGGGCGAGTCATTGGGAGTAAGTGGTGGGTTAACCTTAAGGACTCCATTAGGTCTTTCGCCACCAAATATAGCCAGCGGCTCAACTTAGATAAGGCTGCGGAGGCAAAGACACTTAGTGCTAATTTCGCCCGGGCGGAGGCTGGTGGGGATCCCCTAGAAATAGCCTTAGCCAGGAGGCCCTGGAGCGCTCGACTAGCGGGCGCTACATGGGTCAGGTAATTAGGGCTAAGTTAAGCAAGATGTCTTCCGAAGCTGTGAACATGGGCGCGGAACTGCGCAAGGAAGAAATTCGCCATGCCGGCGACCGGTACATTCGAGAGGTACGCGACCCGGAGGGACATCTCCTTAGGTCCACCGACGACATGTGCGAGGCGTTCCGGCAGCATTTCGAGCACCGATTTACCAAGGAGCCTGGTCTCCGTGACGAGGAGTTTCGCAGCTATTTGGCTGACTTTCCCCGGCTTTTGCCGGCTGAAGCGGCTAGCTGCGAAGGGGAGATTACGGAGGACGAAATCTACGTGGCTTTGAAGAAGGTCAGCAGTGGCAAGTCGCCAGGTTTGGATGGTTTGCCCTATGAATTGTACTTGAGGATGTCGCACCTTTTTGTCCTGCTCTTGGCTGTCGTGTTCAACCACTGGTTTCGGCAGGGGTCCATCCCCGGTCGGATCACCAGGGGCGTGATCACGCTGTTGAGAAAAGGCAAGAAGGTTGGGAGGGAACTAGATGACTACAGGCCCATAACTCTGCTAAACACAGAGTTAAAGATTTTGGCCAAGATCCTGACGAATCGCTTGCAGCTAGTTGCCGAGTCTCTGTTGGAACCGGATCAGACTTGTTCTGTGAAGGGGAGAACAATTCAGAGCAACCTGCACTTGATTCGCACGATCATAGAGGGTGTAGAAGACGACGATGAGGCCGCGCTGATCAATTTAGATCAGTCCAAGGCATTTGATAGGATTGACCATGGCTACCTGGCTGCTGTCCTGCAGGCCGCCGGATTCAAACCCGACTTCAGCCGCTGGATTAGCCTTCTGTATCGCTCCCCCAAGGCTGAGGTACAGGTGAACGGGAAGCTGTCGGGCGCTTTTGCGCTGTCTAGGTCGGTCCGACAGGGTTGTCCACTGTCTTCTCTCCTTTATGTCCTGTGTTTGGAGCCCCTCCTTCGCAGGCTAAGGGACGAGACGGGCAGTCCGGTCCTGCGTGGAATTGAAGTCCCTGGCGGAGCTCGAGCCAGGGTTTCTGCGTACGCCGATGACGTAACGACCTTTGTGTCCTCCCGCAGGGACATAGAGGCGGTACACCAGGCGCTTGTACGGTACGAGAAGGTGACAGGGGCCAGAATTAACTGCGACAAGTCATCCGGCTTGCGGTTAGGTGCCTGGAAGGGAGTTTCCCTCCCGGGGCCCTTCAGCTGGACGGACGGGCCGGTCAAGCTCCTCGGAGTTTGGTTCGGTCCGGACTTACAGCTGGAGAAAAACTGGTCAGAAGTACTGGCAAAGGTCGGCGCGTCGGTCAAGATTTGGCGTCGACGGGGTCTCTCCGTGAAGGGCTTGGCGGAGGTGTGTAACACATACCTCTTTCCCATGATCCTTTACCGGCTGTCAGTACTTCCCCTTTGTGACGATCATGAGAAGGCGCTCGAGCGTTTGCTATTCTCCTGTCTGTGGAGAGGACGCAAACACATGGTCGACAAAGGAGTCTGTTGCCTCCGTCCGTGTCAAGGGGGTCTGGGGATGCCACACTTGAGGAGCCACGTGCTCGCTTCAAGGTTGGCATTCCTCAGGCGCGCGTTGGAGGAAGATCGGTTGCTTGCGGGGGTAGTGAGGGACATGTTCCCTTGCCTTACCATCACGCCCCCGACCCTATGGCTGACCGTCAGGCCTTGGGTGCGACCGAAATTCCTGCTCGAATGTCTGGCGGCTTTACAGGCCATTCCACGGTCCAGTGACCTTCACAGCCTAGGAAAATCTTCTATCGGGGATTAGTGGAGGGTGCCGTGAAGGATAAGCTGTGGAGTAAGCTCGGCATGTCGAGAGTGGAGTACCGCTCTCATTGGTCTTGGGCGCCAGGTGCGGATTGGCTCAGCAACTCTGAGTTTTCTCTGACCTGGCGATTGGCTCGGAATGGTTTGTCGCTCAATGACAAGCGTTTCGCAATGGGCCTGGCGGATTTGCCAGATTGTGAACGTTGCGACCTTGGAATTAAGGAGACGTCTGCGCACGCCTTCTTCCATTGTTCGCGCGTTCGCCCGTTGTGGGCGCGTGTCGGCGAGTTGACTGCTCGTATCGCGCCGCGGGAGCTTGTGCTCATTGATCGCGCATACGCTGTGGACGCAATGTGTCGCCCCCGTACTCTGGAGTGAAGCGGATGGTGTTTCTGTCGCTACTGGCCACGGCTAGAATGGTGATTTGGATGACGCGTCTGGAGGAAGTCTTGCGGGGAGGTCGTCTTTCGGATCAGGATCTAATCCGATATTTTGAGCACCAGCTCAAAATGAAGATTAGAACTGAACGGAAACGGCTGCACCCGACAGACTTTAGCAAAAGGTGGATATATGCAGCGAGCCTGGTTCGTGTGACCGGGGCTAGTCTTGATTTTCTTTTTTAGATCTGCTGCTCGCATCGGGGTGGATTCCTCTGGAACCCCTCCCGTGGTTAAGGTAAAGTATTCTTTTGTATACCTAGTTAATGTGAGTGATAGTGTTAGTCCCGGCCTGTTCCCGGCTCCCTTGCTTTTGTTATGATCCAGTTCGAGATCCCCATTGTCCAGAGTTATTTTGTCCTGTTTCATTCTCGGCTGGGTCAGCCTTATATATTCTCCAGTCCAATTTATTTTATACCCTACTTACTTGCCATTCCCCTTTAGAAAGAGAGCGGCTTGATTTTGTCTCTACAGGCAGAATACAGTGGCCTCTTTAATTATGTGGGTGTGTTTGGGTCTTACTAACATAATGTATAAATATTCATTTGAAATTGTTTTTGTTTTGGGGATTTTTTGTTTCTTCATACCCCTCCCCATCACATCATTTCATGTACAAATTTTTAAAGTTATTTTTGTATTATATTTGTATATAGTAATAAATTTTTATGTACATTTGGGGTGTTTTTAGGTCCCCTGGTATGTTTCTCGTATTTGGTGCTAGATAAGTACGAGTGTTGATGGACAAATTCTTATGGTGAATGAGAATCATTGTAACGTATGTATGGGTCGTGAATCTGATTAGCTAGGTATAGGATAGAGTTATTGAAGACCTTCCCAAGTTTTGTTCCCCCTCCCAGTTTTCTGGCCTTGAGCCATAATTTTGTGTATTACAAAATAAATAAAACGAACCATTTCTTACCCTAACGAGCCATCTTCCTCCCCATAATTGCGTTCCGTGGTTTTTGTGGGTAGGATCAAAGTGTAGTATCTGTTCCATAGTAGCTTTTACTATCACTGTGGTTTCGGGAGTTCTGCTTCTCCACCCAAGTTCATTGCTTGTGGCTTGCGTGAAAAGTAGCGACCTTCACCGGTCGTGAAACACCGGAGGACAGTTGTCCAGTGTTTCTTTTTTCAGGCCTCTTAGGAGGCAATGGCCTCAGAGAGGCCGGACGAAGTCGTGCCTCCCACCATGGCGTCGGTGGGAGGGAAGGAGGGTGACTGGCAACTACCGCCACGGGAGTCACCCTCAGTTCCAGCAGCAGGTTCCCCCTTACCGTCCACTTCCGGATGGACAGCGAGTAAGACAACCAGTGTGATGATATGTAAGGACGAGAAGTACTATGAGGAGATAAGAGCCAAATATGCGGAGTACATTAAGGGCACAGAGCTGGTCTCTGTGCCGGATAAGTTGGCCGACATTGAGGCAAGGATTATTACCCTGCATACTAAGGACATAAAATCGCACAAGTTGGTGGGAGTCTCAAGGGACGTATTGGAAGAAGCCATTAAAGCTTTGAAGATTAAAGCCAGGGCCGTGGCGAGGAGGGGCAATTCCATGTGGGACGTCTTGCTGGGCTCGGCCGAGGAGGCGAAACGTCTGATCGGAGAAGTACTGGAGACGAAATCACTCCAGTTCAGCACTGAATACATGGGTGCCCGGAAAGTGAAAATTACACTGCATGGCGTCCCCATGGAAATTGATGAAGACCACGTTGGCGCCTTTTTCGCAGGATACGGAAAGGTGGCCCTCAGTCTCCCCGCTGCGGTCGAAGGCTGGCTTTATGACCGGAGATATGACCCTGCCGGTGACTGCGTCGAAGGAGAATATCGGGAAAATTCCCAACATCCTCACCTGCAGGGGTCGTAGGATTTTCATCGTGGTAGAAGGAAGGAAGCCATGCTGTTGGGCCTGCGGAGCCGCGGAGCACGTCGCTAAGGCGTGTCCAACCAAGAACCCGGCCCCAGCGGCCCAACTAGCACAACCAGCAAAACAGAAACAGCAGCCCATGGAGAAAGAGGGCGTAAAACCGGTAACACCAGCTCCGGTAGCAAACAAAGAGGGCGAGTGGCAGGTGGTGAGCCGGAAGAAGGGCAAAACACCTTCCCCTGCAAAGGTGCTGCCACCTGGCATGTCGCCCGTAACAACAAAGGAGGCGCCCAAAAAGAAGTCGCCTCCCAAACAGAGGAAGGACAGAAGTCCAACCCCCCCAGAGGAACAGCGAATGGAGGTAGATAGAGCGGCTTCCCTGAAGAGAGGGAGAGATGAAGGGGAGGAAGACATCGACAACCCTCCAAAAGTCGGCGAAAGAGTAGAAGCGTTGAGAGGAGGAAGGCAGTAAACAAATGTTCTTCACTGCCGGTCTCCCCCTGTAAGGAGTACGTATGCCCAAAAGGCGAAAAGTCTCCCTCGTCCCCGCTTAAAGCTTCCCAGTCCCCAGTTTTTAAACTGACCCCCTTGGGCAAAGCTAGTGCCACAACACCTTCTCCCTCCCCTTCTCCTGCTCCCACTCCCACTCGGGCTAAGAAGAAATATGCCCTCCCTCGTGGGGATGCCCTAATGGAAGTCAAGGACAGCATCGTAGACGAGTGGTCTTCCCAGCGTCGAAGGCTGCTCAAGCCTCTACTTAAACTCACCTCGGTGAAGGGTCTGTCCACTGAAGACCCGAGGAACTTTCCCCAGGCCCCAGGTGTCATCACCCTGGTAAGAAATACCGGTGGGAACCTGCGGGTCTGGGACCATATCGCCGAGGTGCAGAAACAATACCCAAAAATGACTATGGCGATAGAAAACTCACCAGAACTTGCAAAGATGGCAAAAAATTGTTCGGGGAGGTTCCCCGTTTTAATCCACCCCTGTCTGTATAGGGTTCTAAAGCTAACCTACCCCACGGACGTCGGCGGAATTGTCTTAGACGGACGGATTACGTCCGACATTGGTACAGGGTCCCTAGGACAGTCCGTCGGGGTCCCGTCTACCCGAGATTTCTACCCGGTATGCGAGTAGAGCCGTCTGTTGCATGTCTTTTTCTGTTTTTTCGTTTCAGATCTAAAGAATGTCTATTAAGTTAGCCAGTATAAATGCGAAGGGCCTGAGGGATCGGGGTAAGGCGGCTCGCCTGCTTCGTGACCTCTTGTCCTTCGGCGTGGATGTGGCCGCGATCCAAGAGACTCACTTTGTTTGCGAAGTCGACTCGTGTGTGCTGTCTAACGACTTTGTCGTCTATTCAGCATATGGGAGCCGGCTGGCCAGAGGTGTTTCTTTGCTGGTCAAGCGTACCCTGGACGCGAGGGTGGACCTTGTCCATGTCGGTGCCGAGGGCCGGCTGATCGTGGCCGATATTGCAGTGAAAAGCAAGTCGTTCCGGCTGATTGTGGTTTATGCGCCCAATGTTCAAGGTGAGCGTGTCTCTTTCTTTCGGCTGTTGGAGCCCTTCATGGTGCATTCAACACGGCTAATCTTAGTTGGGGACTGGAATGCCGTCCTAACCCCAAATGGGATAGAGGAAGGGGCGCTAGCGGGTGGAGTGGTGATCGTAGCCTGGTTGATCTGATCGGCGAATTTGGTCTCGTCGATAGATACCGGGTCGATCATCCGGAAGGGAGCATGTGGACGTGGACGCGTAGTTGGCCTTCTACCCGGGTATCTGCGTACCTGGATAGGATGTTAGTGAGAGAAGCCGACATAGACTTCTTAGAATGTCCAACGTTCCACTGGTTAGGCTACTCGGACCACAAACTCGTTTGTGCCCGGGTGGCGTTAGAATTTAGGCCTAGGTTGGCTGGTTATTGGAAGTTCAATCAGTCCTTACTGGACAGGCGGGACTTTCGTGACCAGCTGACAAGACTAGTGCAGAGGGCGTTAATTGGGCGAGTCATTGGGAGTAAGTGGTGGGTTAATCCTTAAGGACTCCATTAGGTCTTTCGCCACCAAATATAGCCAGCGGCTCAACCTAGATAAGGCTGCGGAGGCAAAGACACTTAGTGCTAATTTCGCCCGGGCGGAGGCTGGTGGGGATCCCCTAGAAATAGCCTTAGCCAGGGAGGCCCTGGAGCGCTCGACTAGCGGGCGCTACATGGGTCAGGTAATTAGGGCTAAGTTAAGCAAGATGTCTTCCGAAGCTGTGAACATGGGCGCGGAACTGCGCAAGGAAGAAATTCGCCATGCCGGCGACCGGTACATTCGAGAGGTACGCGACCCGGAGGGACATCTCCTTAGGTCCACCGACGACATGTGCGAGGCGTTCCGGCAGCATTTCGAGCACCGATTTACCAAGGAGCCTGGTCTCCGTGACGAGGAGTTTCGCAGCTATTTGGCTGACTTTCCCCGGCTTTTGCCGGCTGAAGCGGCTAGCTGCGAAGGGGAGATTACGGAGGACGAAATCTACGTGGCTTTGAAGAAGGTCGGCAGTGGCAAGTCGCCAGGTTTGGATGGTTTGCCCTATGAATTGTACTTGAGGATGTCGCACCTTTTTGTCCCGCTCTTGGCTGTCGTGTTCAACCACTGGTTTCGGCAGGGGTCCATCCCCGGTCGGATCACCAGGGGCGTGATCACGCTGTTGAGGAAAAGGCAAGAAGGTTGGGAGGGAACTAGATGACTACAGGCCCATAACTCTGCTAAACACAGAGTTAAAGATTTTGGCCAAGATCCTGACGAATCACTTGCAGCTAGTTGCCGAGTCTCTGTTGGAACCGGATCAGACTTGTTCTGTGAAGGGGAGAACAATTCAGAGCAACCTGCACTTGATTCGCACGATCATAGAGGGTGTAGAAGACGACGATGAGGCCGCGCTGATCAATTTAGATCAGTCCAAGGCATTTGATAGGATTGACCATGGCTACCTGGCTGCTGTCCTGCAGGCCGCCGGATTCAAACCCGACTTCAGCCGCTGGATTAGCCTTCTGTATCGCTCCCCCAAGGCTGTGGTACAGGTGAACGGGAAGCTGTCGGGCGCTTTCGCGCTGTCTAGGTCGGTCCGACAGGGTTGTCCACGTCTTCTTCTCCTTTATGTCTTGGCGTTGGAGCCCCTCCTTCGCCGGCTGAGGGACGAGACGGGCAGTCCGGTCCTGCGTGGAATTGAAGTCCCTGGCGGAGCTCGAGCCAGGGTTTCGCGTACGCCGATGACGTAACGACCTTTGTGTCCTCCCGCAGGGACATAGAGGCGGTACACCAGGCGCTTGTACGGTACGAGAAGGTGACAGGGGCCAGAATTAACTGCGACAAATCATCCGGCTTGCGGTTAGGTGCCTGGAAGGGAGTTTCCTCCGGGGCCCTTCAGCTGGACGGACGGGCCGGTCAAGCTCCTCGGAGTTTGGTTCGGTCCGGACTTACAGCTGGAGAAAAACTGGTCAGAAGTACTGGCAAAGGTCGGCGCGTCGGTCAAGATTTGGCGTCGACGGGGTCTCTCCGTGAAGGGCTTGGCGGAGGTGTGTAACACATACCTCTTTCCCATGATCCTTTACCGGCTGTCAGTACTTCCCCTTTGTGACGATCATGAGAAGGCGCTCGAGCGTTTGCTATTCTCCTGTCTGTGGAGAGGACGCAAACACATGGTCGACAAAGGAGTCTGTTGCCTCCGTCCGTGTCAAGGGGGTCTGGGGATGCCACACTTGAGGAGCCACGTGCTCGCTTCAAGGTTGGCATTCCTCAGGCGCGCGTTGGAGGAAGATCGGTTGCTTGCGGGGGTAGTGAGGGACATGTTCCCTTGCCTTACCATCACGCCCCCGACCCTATGGCTGACCGTCAGGCCTTGGGTGCGACCGAAATTCCTGCTCGAATGTCTGGCGGCTTTACAGGCCATTCCACGGTCCAGTGACCTTTCACAGCCTAGGAAAATCTTCTATCGGGGATTAGTGGAGGGTGCCGTGAAGGATAAGCTGTGGAGTAAGCTCGGCATGTCGAGAGTGGAGTACCGCTCTCATTGGTCTTGGGCGCCAGGTGCGGATTGGCTCAGCAACTCTGAGTTTTCTCTGACCTGGCGATTGGCTCGGAATGGTTTGTCGCTCAATGACAAGCGTTTCGCAATGGGCCTGGCGGATTTGCCAGATTGTGAACGTTGCGACCTTGGAATTAAGGAGACGTCTGCGCACGCCTTCTTCCATTGTTCGCGCGTTCGCCCGTTGTGGGCGCGTGTCGGCGAGTTGACTGCTCGTATCGCGCCGCGGGAGCTTGTGCTCATTGATCGCGCATACGCTGTGGACAATGTGTCGCCCCCGTACTCTGGAGTGAAGCGGATGGTGTTTCTGTCGCTACTGGCCACGGCTAGAATGGTGATTTGGATGACGCGTCTGGAGGAAGTCTTGCGGGGAGGTCGTCTTTCGGATCAGGATCTAATCCGATATTTTGAGCACCAGCTCAAAATGAAGATTAGAACTGAACGGAAACGGCTGCACCTGACAGACTTTAGCAAAAGGTGGATATATGCAGCGAGCCTGGTTCGTGTGACCGGGGCTAGTCTTGATTTTCTTTTTTAGATCTGCTGCTCGCATCGGGGTGGATTCCTCTGGAACCCCTCCCGTGGTTAAGGTAAAGTATTCTTTTGTATACCTAGTTAATGTGAGTGATAGTGTTAGTCCCGGCCTGTTCCCGGCTCCCTTGCTTTTGTTATGATCCAGTTCGAGATCCCCATTGTCCAGAGTTATTTTGTCCCGTTTCATTCTCGGCTGGGTCAGCCTTATATATTCTCCAGTCCAATTTATTTTATACCCTACTTCGCCATTCCCCTTTAGAAAGAGAGCGGCTTGATTTTGTCTCTACAGGCAGAATACAGTGGCCTCTTTAATTATGTGGGTGTGTTTGGGTCTTACTAACATAATGTATAAATATTCATTTGAAATTGTTTTTTGTTTTGGGGATTTTTTGTTTCTTCATACCCCCTCCCCATCACATCATTTCATGTACAAATTTTTAAAGTTATTTTTGTATTATATTTGTATATAGTAATAAATTTTTATGTACATTTGGGGCGTTTTTAGGTCCCCGGTATGTTTCGCGGTATTTTGGTGCTAGATAAGTACGAGTGTTGATGGACAAATTCTTATGGTGAATGAGAATCATTGTAACGTATGTATGGGTCGTGAATCTGATTAGCTAGGTATAGGATAGAGTTATTGAAGACCTTCCCAAGTTTTGTTCCCCCTCCCAGTTTTCTGGCCTTGAGCCATAATTTTGTGTATTACAAAATAAATAAAACGAACCATTTCTTACCCTAACGAGCCATCTTCCTCCCCATAATTGCGTTCCGTGGTTTTTGTGGGTAGGATCAAAGTGTAGTATCTGTTCCATAGTAGCTTTTACTATCACTGTGGTTTCGGGAGTTCTGCTTCTCCACCCAAGTTCATTGCTTGTGGCTGCGTGAAAAGTAGCGACCTTCACCGGTCGTGAAACACCGGAGGACAGTTGTCCAGTGTTTCTTTTTTCAGGCCTCTTAGAGGCAATGGCCTCAGAGAGGCCGGACGAAGTCGTGCCTCCCACCATGGCGTCGGTGGGAGGGAAGGAGGGTGACTGGCAACTACCGCCACGGGAGTCACCCTCAGTTCCAGCAGGTGGTTCCCCCTTCCCCCTTTACCGTCCACTTCCGGATGGACAGCGAGTAAGACAACCAGTGTGATGATATGTAAGGACGAGAAGTACTATGAGGAGATAAGAGCCAAATATGCGGAGTACATTAAGGGCACAGAGCTGGTCTCTGTGCCGGATAAGTTGGCCGACATTGAGGCAAGGATTATTACCCTGCATACTAAGGACATAAAATCGCACAAGTTGGTGGGAGTCTCAAGGGACGTATTGGAAGAAGCCATTAAAGCTTTGAAGATTAAAGCCAGGGCCGTGGCGAGGAGGGGCAATTCCATGTGGGACGTCTTGCTGGGCTCGGCCGAGGAGGCGAAACGTCTGATCGGAGAAGTACTGGAGACGAAATCACTCCAGTTCAGCACTGAATACATGGGTGCCCGGAAAGTGAAAATTACACTGCATGGCGTCCCCATGGAAATTGATGAAGACCACGTTGGCGCCTTTTTCGCAGGATACGGAAAGGTGGCCTCAGTCTCCTCGCTGCGGTCGAAGGCTGGCTTTATGACCGGTGATATGACCCTGCAGGTGACTGCGTCGAAGGAGAATATCGGGAAAATTCCCAACATCCTCACCTGCAGGGGTCGTAGGATTTTCATCGTGGTAGAAGGAAGGAAGCCATGCTGTTGGGCCTGCGGAGCCGCGGAGCACGTCGCTAAGGCGTGTCCAACCAAGAACCCGGCCCCAGCGGCCCAACTAGCACAACCAGCAAAACAGAAACAGCAGCCCATGGAGAAAGAGGGCGTAAAACCGGTAACACCAGCTCCGGTAGCAAACAAAGAGGGCGAGTGGCAGGTGGTGAGCCGGAAGAAGGGCAAAACACCTTCCCCTGCAAAGGTGCTGCCACCTGGCATGTCGCCCGTAACAACAAAGGAGGCGCCCAAAAAGAAGTCGCCTCCCAAACAGAGGAAGGACAGAAGTCCAACCCCCCAGAGGAACAGCGAATGGAGGTAGATAGAGCGGCTTCCCTGAAGAGAGGGAGAGATGAAGGGAGGAAGACATCGACAACCCTAAAAGTCGGCGAAAGAGTAGAAGCGTTGAGAGGAGGAAGGCAGTAAACAAATGTTCTTCACTGCCGGTCTCCCCCGTAAGGAGTACGTATGCCCAAAAGGCGAAAAGTCTCCCCTCGTCCCCGCTTAAAGCTTCCCAGTCCCCAGTTTTTAAACTGACCCCCTTGGGCAAAGCTAGTGCCACAACACCTTCTCCTCCCCTTCTCCTGCTCCCACTCCCACTCGGGCTAAGAAGAAATATGCCCTCCCTCGTGGGGATGCCCTAATGGAAGTCAAGGACAGCATCGTAGACGAGTGGTCTTCCCAGCGTCGAAGGCTGCTCAAGCCTCTACTTAAACTCACCTCGGTGAAGGGTCTGTCCACTGAAGACCCGAGGAACTTTCCCCAGGCCCCAGGTGTCATCACCCTGGTAAGAAATACCGGTGGGAACCTGCGGGTCTGGGACCATATCGCCGAGGTGCAGAAACAATACCCAAAAATGACTATGGCGATAGAAAACTCACCAGAACTTGCAAAGATGGCAAAAAATTGTTCGGGGAGGTTCCCCGTTTTAATCCACCCCTGTCTGTATAGGGTTCTAAAGCTAACCTACCCCACGGACGTCGGCGGAATTGTCTTAGACGGACGGATTACGTCCGACATTGGTACAGGGTCCCTAGGACAGTCCGTCGGGGTCCCGTCTACCCGAGATTTCTACCCGGTATGCGAGTAGAGCCGTCTGTTGCATGTCTTTTTCTGTTTTTTCGTTTCAGATCTAAAGAATGTCTATTAAGTTAGCCAGTATAAATGCGAAGGGCCTGAGGGATCGGGGTAAGGCGGCTCGCCTGCTTCGTGACCTCTTGTCCTTCGGCGTGGATGTGGCCGCGATCCAAGAGACTCACTTTGTTTGCGAAGTCGACTCGTGTGTGCTGTCTAACGACTTTGTCGTCTATTCAGCATATGGGAGCCGGCTGGCCAGAGGTGTTTCTTTGCTGGTCAAGCGTACCCTGGACGCGAGGGTGGACCTTGTCCATGTCGGTGCCGAGGGCCGGCTGATCGTGGCCGATATTGCAGTGAAAAGCAAGTCGTTCCGGCTGATTGTGGTTTATGCGCCCAATGTTCAAGGTGAGCGTGTCTCTTTCTTTCGGCTGTTGGAGCCCTTCATGGTGCATTCAACACGGCTAATCTTAGTTGGGGACTGGAATGCCGTCCTAACCCCCAAATGGGATAGAGGAAGGGGCGCTAGCGGGTGGAGTGGTGATCGTAGCCTGGTTGATCTGATCGGCGAATTTGGTCTCGTCGATAGATACCGGGTCGATCACCCGGATGGGAGCATGTGGACGTGGACGCGTAGTTGGCCTTCTACCCGGGTATCTGCGTACCTGGATAGGATGTTAGTGAGAGAAGCCGACATAGACTTCTTAGAATGTCCAACGTTCCACTGGTTAGGCTACTCGGACCACAAACTCGTTTGTGCCCGTGTGGCGTTAGAATTTAGGCCTAGGTTGGCTGGTTATTGGAAGTTCAATCAGTCCTTACTGGACAGGCGGGACTTTCGTGACCAGCTGACAAGACTAGTGCAGAGGGCGTTAATTGGGCGAGTCATTGGGAGTAAGTGGTGGGTTAACCTTAAGGACTCCATTAGGTCTTTCGCCACCAAATATAGCCAGCGGCTCAACCTAGATAAGGCTGCGGAGGCAAAGACACTTAGTGCTAATTTCGCCCGGGCGGAGGCTGGTGGGGATCCCCTAGAAATAGCCTTAGCCAGGGAGGCCCTGGAGCGCTCGACTAGCGGGCGCTACATGGGTCAGGTAATTAGGGCTAAGTTAAGCAAGATGTCTTCCGAAGCTGTGAACATGGGCGCGGAACTGCGCAAGGAAGAAATTCGCCATGCCGGCGACCGGTACATTCGAGAGGTACGCGACCCGGAGGGACATCTCCTTAG
>JBBBDQ010002245.1:5327500-5405767 GCA_037127315.1 Ascarosepion bandense | reverse complement strand
TCTTTCTTCCTGGCCCATACAGGTCACGACTAACCCTCGTATTTGTATATATGTTCTGTTATTCGAATACCACTGTTTGAACCTACCTTCTTGTTTCCGTGTCTTTCTTCCTGGCCCAAACAGGTCATGACTAACCCTCGTAATTGTATATATGTTCTGTTATTCGAATACACTGTTTGAACCTACCTTCTTGTTTCCGTATCTTTCTTCCTGGCCCAAACAGGTGCGACTAACCCTCGTATTTGTATATGTGTTCTGTTATTCTAATACACTGTTTGATACTACCTTCTTGTTTCCGTGTCTTTCTTCCTGGCCCAAACAAGTCACGACTAACAATCGTATTTGTATATATGTTCTGTTATTCTAATACACTGCTGGAAAATACCTTCTTGTTTCCATGTATTTCTTCCTGGCCCAAACGGTCGACTAACCCTCTTATTTATATATATGTTCTGTTATTCTAATACACTGTTTGAAACTACCTTCTTGTTTCCATGTCTTTCTTCCTGGCCCAAACAGGTCGACTAACCATCGTATTTATATATATGTTCTGTTATTCTAATACACTGTTTGAAACTACCTTCTTGTTTCCATGTCTTTCTTCTGGCCCAAACAGGTCACGCCAAACAATCGTATTTGTATATATGTTCTGTTATTCTAATACTGTTTGAAACTACCTTCTTGTTTCCATGTCTTTCTTCCTGGCCCAAACAGGTCACGACTAACCCTCGTATTTGTGTATATGTGTTCTGTTATTCTAATACACTGTTTGAACCTACGTTCTTGTTTCCGTGTCTTTCTTCCTGGCCCAAACAGGTCACGACTAACCCTCGTATTTGTATATATGTTCTGTTATTCTAATACACTGTTTGAAACTACCTTCTTGTTTCCGTGTCTTTCTTCATGGCCCAAACGGGTCACGAGTAACCCTCGTATTTGTATATATGTTCTGTTATTGTAATACACTGTTTGATACTACCTTCTTGTTTCCATGTCTTTCTTCCTGGCCCAAACAGGTATTGAATAACCCTCGTATTTATATATATATGTTTTTGTTATTCTAATACACTGTTTGAAACTACCTTCTTGTTTCCATGGCTTTATTCCTGGCCCAAACAGATCACGACTAACCCTCATATTTATATATATGTTCTGTTATTCTAATACACTGTTTGAAACTACCTTCTTGTTTCCGTGTCTTTCTTCCTGGCCCAAACATGTCACGACTAACCCTCGTATTTGTATATATGTTCTGTTATTTTAATACACTGTTTGAACCTACCTTCTTGTTTCCGTGTCTTTCTTCCTGGCCCAAACAGGTCACGACTAACCCTCGTATTTGTATATATGTTCTGTTATTCTAATACACTGTTTGAACGTACGTTCTTGTTTCCGTCATCTTTCTTCCTGGCCCAAACAGGTCACGACTAACCCTCGTATTTGTATATATGTTCTGTTATTCTAATACACTGTTTAAAACTACCTTCTTGTTTCCGTGTCTTTCTTCCTGACCCAAACAGGTCACGACTAACCTCGTATTTGTATGTATTCTGTTATTCTAATACACTGTTTGAGAAACTACCTTCTTGTTTCCGTGTCCTTCTTCCTAACCCAAACAGGTCAAGACTAACCCTCGTATTTGTATGTATATTCTGTTATTCTAATACACTGTTTAAAACTACCTTCTTGTTTCCGTATCGTTCTTCCTGGCCCAAACAGGTCACGACTAACCCTCGTATTTATATATATGTTCTGTTATTCCTATTACACTGTTTGAAACTACCTTCTTGTTTCCGTGTCTTTTCTCCTGGCCCAAACATGTCACGACTAACCCTCGTATTTGTATATATGTTCTGTTATTCTAATACACTGTTTGAAACTACCTTCTTGATTCCATGTCTTTTCTTTTCCGGCCCAAACAGGTATTGACTAACCCTCGTATTTGTGTATATATGTTCTGTTATTCTAATACACTGTTTGAAACTACCTTCTTGTTTCCATGTCTTTCTTCCTGGCCCATACAGGTCACGACTAACCCCTCGTATTTGTATATATAATTTGTTATTCGAATACACTGTTTGAACCTACCTTCTTGTTTCCGTGTCTTTCTTCCTGGCCCAAACAGGTCACGACTAACCCCTTTGTATTAGTATATATGTTCTGTTATTCGAATACACTGTTTGAACCTACCTTCTTGTTTCCGTATCTTTCTTCCTGGCCCAAACAGGTCACGACTAACCCTCGTATTTGTATATGTGTTCTGTTATTCTAATACACTGTTTGATACTACCTCCTCTTGTTTCCATGTCTTCTTCTTTCCTGGCCCAAACAGGTATTGACTAACCTCGTATTTATATATATGTTCTGTTATTCTAATACACTGTTTGAAACTACCTTCTTGTTTTCTGTGTCTTTCTTCTCCGGTCCAAAGAAAGGTCATGACTAACCCTCGTATTTGTATATATGTTCTGTTATTCTACACACTGTTTGAAACTACCTTTGTTTTCTGTGTCTTTCTTCCTGGTCCAAACAGGTCATGACTAACCTCGTATTTGTATATATGTTCTAGTTATTCTTAATACACTGTTTGAAACTACCTTCTTGTTTCCGTGTCTTTTTCTCCTGGCCCAACAGTCACACTAACCCTCGTATTTGTATATATGCTCTGTTATTCTAATACACTGTTTGAAACTACCTCTTTGTTTCCATGTCTTTCTTTCCTGGCCCAAACAGGTATTGACTAACCTTCTGTATTTGTATATATGTTCTGTTATTCTAATACACTGTTTGAAACTACCCTTCTTGTTTCCATGTTTTTCTTCCTGGCCCATACAGGTCACGACTAACCTCGTATTTGTATATATGTTCTGTTGTCTGAATACACTGTTTGAACCTACCTTCTTGTTTCCGTGTCTTTCTTCCTGGCCCAAACAGGTCATGACTAACCCTCGTAATTGTATATATGTTCTGTTATTCGAATACACTGTTTGAACCTACCTTCTTGTTTCCGTATCTTTCCTTCCTGGGCCAAACAGGTCACGACTAACCCTCGTATTTGTATATGTGTTCTGTTATTCTAATACACTGTTTGATACTACCTTCTTGTTTCCGTGTCTTTCTTCCTGGCCCAAACAAGTCACGACTAACAATCGTATTTGTATATATGTTCTGTTATTCTAATACACTGCTGGAAAATACCTTCTTGTTTCCATGTATTTCTTCCTGGCCCAAAACAGGTCATGACTAACCCTCGTATTTGTATATATGTTCTGTTATTCTAATACACTGTTTGAACCTACCTTCTTATTTCCGTGTCTTTCTTTCCTGGCCCAAAAATGTCACGACTAACCCTCGTATTTGCATGTATATTCTGTTATTCTAATACACTGTTTGAAACTACGTTCTTGTTTCCATGTATTTCTTCCTGGCCCAAACAGGTCACGACTAACCCTCGTATTTATATATATGTTCTGTTATTCTAATACACTGTTTGAAACTACCTTCTTGTTTCCGTGTCTTTCTTCCTGGCCCAAACAGGTATTGACTAACCCTCGTATTTATATATATGTTCTGTTATTCTAATACACTGTTTGAAACTACCTTCTTGTTTCCATGTCATTCTTCCTGGCCCAAACAGGTCATGACTAACCCTCGTATTTATATATATGTTCTGTTATTCTAATACAGTGTTTGAAACAACCTTCTTGTTTCCATGTCTTTCTTCCTGGCACAAACAGGTCATGACTAACCCTCGTATTTATATATATGTTCTGTTATTCTAATACACTGTTTGAAACTACCTTCTTGTTTCCATGTCTTTCTTCCTGGCCCAAACAGGTCTTGACTAACCCTCGTATTTACATATATGTTCTGTTATTCTAATACACTGTTTGAAACTACCTTCTTGTTTCCATGTCTTTCTTCCTGGCCCAAACAGGTCACGACTAACCCTCGTATTTATATATATGTTCTGTTATTCTAATACACTGTTTGAAACTACCTTCTTGTTTCCATGTCTTTCTTCCTGGCCCAAACAGGTCACGACAAACAATCGTATTTGTATACATGTTCTGTTATTCTAATACACTATTTGAAAATACCTTCTTGTTTCCATGTCTTTCATCCTGGCCCAAACAGGTCACGACTAACCCTCGTATTTGTATATATGTTCTGTTATTCTAATACACTGTTTGAACCTACCTTCTTGTTTCCGTGTCTTTCTTCCTGGCCCAAACAGGTCACGACTAACCCTCGTATTTGTATATATGTTCTGTTATTCTAATACACTGTTTGAAACTACCTTCTTGTTTCCGTGTCTTTCTTCCTGGCTCAAACAGGTCACGACTAACCCTCGTATTTGTATATATGTTCTGTTATTATAATACACTGTTTGAAACTACCTTCTTGTTTCCATGTCTTTCTTCCTGGCCCAAACAGGTCACGACTAACCCTCGTATTTGTATATATGTTCTGTTATTCTAATAAACTGTTTGAACCTACCTTCTTGTTTCCGTGTCTTTCTTCCTGGCCCAAACAGGTCACGACTAACCCTCGTATTTATATATATGTTCTGTTATTCTAATACACTGTTTGAAACTACATTCTTGTTTCCAAGTCTTTCTTCCTGGCACAAACAAGTCATGACTAACCCTCGTATTTATATATATGTTCTGTTATTCTAATACACTGTTTGAAACTACCTTCTTGTTTCCATGTCTTTCTTCCTGGCCCAAACAGGTCTTGGCTAACCCTCTTATTTATATATATGTTCTGTTATTCTAATACACTGTTTGAAACTACCTTCTTGTTTCCATGTCTTTCTTCCTGGCCCAAAGAGGTCACGACTAACCCTCGTATTTATATATATGTTCTGTTATTCTAATACACTGTTTGAAACTACCTTCTTGTTTCCATGTCTTTCTTCCTGGCCCAAACAGGTCACGCCAAACAATCGTATTTGTATATATCTTCTGTTATTCTAATACACTGTTTGAAACTACCTTCTTGTTTCCATGTCTTTCTTCCTGGCCCAAACAGGTCACGACTAACCCTCGTATTTGTATATGTGTTCTGTTATTCTAATACACTGTTTGAACCTACGTTCTTGTTTCCGTGTCTTTCTTCCTGGCCCAAACAGGTCACGACTAACCCTCGTATTTGTATATATGTTCTGTTATTCTAATACACTGTTTGAAACTACCTTCTTGTTTCCGTGTCTTTCTTCATGGCCCAAACAGGTCACGACTAACCCTCGTATTTGTATATATGTTCTGTTATTCTAATACACTGTTTGATACTACCTTCTTGTTTCCATGTCTTTCTTCCTGGCCCAAACAGGTATTGAATAACCCTCGTATTTATATATATGTTTTGTTATTCTAATACACTGTTTGAAACTACCTTCTTGTTTCCATGTTTTTATTCCTGGCCCAAACAGGTCACGACTAACCCTCATATTTATATATATGTTCTGTTATTCTAATACACTGTTTGAAACTACCTTCTTGTTTCCGTGTCTTTCTTCCTGGCCCAAACAGGTCACGACTAACCCTCGTATTTGTATATATGTTCTGTTATTTTAATACACTGTTTGAACCTACCTTCTTGTTTCCGTGTCTTTCTTCCTGGCCCAAACAGGTCACGACTAACCCTCGTATTTGTATATATGTTCTGTTATTCTAATACACTGTTTGAACCTACGTTCTTGTTTCCGTGTCTTTCTTCCTGGCCCAAACAGGTCACGACTAACCCTCGTATTTGTATATATGCTCTGTTATTCTAATACACTGTTTGAAACTACTTTCTTGTTTCCGTGTCTTTCTTCCTGACCCAAACAGGTCACGACTAACCCTCGTATTTGTATGTATATTCTGTTATTCTAATACACTGTTTGAAACTACCTTCTTGTTTCCGTGTCCTTCTTCCTAACCCAAACAGGTCAAGACTAACCCTCGTATTTGTATGTATATTCTGTTATTCTAATACACTGTTTGAAACTACCTTCTTGTTTCCGTATCGTTCTTCCTGGCCCAAACAGGTCACGACTAACCCTCGTATTTATATATATGTTCTGTTATTCTAATACACTGTTTGAAACTACCTTCTTGTTTCCGTGTCTTTTCTCCTGGCCCAAACAGGTCACGACTAACCCTCGTATTTGTATATATGTTCTGTTATTCTAATACACTGTTTGAAACTACCTTCTTGTTTCCATGTCTTTCTTCCTGGCCCAAACAGGTATTGACTAACCCTCGTATTTGTATATATGTTCTGTTATTCTAATACACTGTTTGAAACTACCTTCTTGTTTCCATGTCTTTCTTCCTGGCCCATACAGGTCACGACTAACCCTCGTATTTGTATATATGTTCTGTTATTCGAATACACTGTTTGAAACTACCTTCTTGTTTCCGTGTCTTTCTTCCTGGCCCAAACAGGTCACGACTAACCCTTTGTATTTGTATATATGTTCTGTTATTCGAATACACTGTTTGAACCTACCTTCTTGTTTCCGTATCTTTCTTCCTGGCCCAAACAGGTCACGACTAACCCTCGTATTTGTATATGTGTTCTGTTATTCTAATACACTGTTTGAACCTACGTTCTTGTTTCCGTGTCTTTCTTCCTGGCCCAAACAGGTCACGACTAACCCTCGTATTTGTATATATGTTCTGTTATTCTAATACACTGTTTGAAACTACTTTCTTGTTTCCGTGTCTTTCTTCCTGACCCAAACAGGTCACGACTAACCCTCGTATTTGTATGTATATTCTGTTATTCTAATACACTGTTTGAAACTACCTTCTTGTTTCCGTGTCCTTCTTCCTAACCCAAACAGGTCAAGACTAACCCTCGTATTTGTATGTATATTCTGTTATTCTAATACACTGTTTGAAACTACCTTCTTGTTTCCGTATCGTTCTTCCTGGCCCAAACAGGTCACGACTAACCCTCGTATTTATATATATGTTCTGTTATTCTAATACACTGTTTGAAACTACCTTCTTGTTTCCGTGTCTTTTCTCCTGGCCCAAACAGGTCACGACTAACCCTCGTATTTGTATATATGTTCTGTTATTCTAATACACTGTTTGAAACTACCTTCTTGTTTCCATGTCTTTCTTCCTGGCCCAAACAGGTATTGACTAACCCTCGTATTTGTATATATGTTCTGTTATTCTAATACACTGTTTGAAACTACCTTCTTGTTTCCATGTCTTTCTTCCTGGCCCATACAGGTCACGACTAACCCTCGTATTTGTATATATGTTCTGTTATTCGAATACACTGTTTGAAACTACCTTCTTGTTTCCGTGTCTTTCTTCCTGGCCCAAACAGGTCACGACTAACCCTTTGTATTTGTATATATGTTCTGTTATTCGAATACACTGTTTGAACCTACCTTCTTGTTTCCGTATCTTTCTTCCTGGCCCAAACAGGTCACGACTAACCCTCGTATTTGTATATGTGTTCTGTTATTCTAATACACTGTTTGATACTACCTTCTTGTTTCCATGTCTTTCTTCCTGGCCCAAACAGGTATTGACTAACCCTCGTATTTATATATATGTTCTGTTATTCTAATACACTGTTTGAAACTACCTTCTTGTTTCCATGTCTTTCTTCCTGGCCCAAACAGGTCACGACTAACCCTCGTATTTATATATATGTTCTGTTATTCTAATACACTGTTTGAAACTACCTTCTTGTTTCCGTGTCTTTTCTCCTGGCCCAAACAGGTCACGACTAACCCTCGTATTTGTATATATGTTTTGTTATTTTAATACACTGTTTGAACCTACCTTCTTGTTTCCGTGTCTTTCTTCCTGGCCCAAACAGGTCACGACTAACACTCGTATTTGTATATATGTTCTGTTATTTTAATACACTGTTTGAACCTACGTTCTTGTTTCCGTGTCTTTCTTCCTGGCCCAAACAGGTCACGACTAACCCTCGTATTTGTATATATGTTCTGTTATTCTAATACACTGTTTGAAACTACCTTCTTGTTTCCGTGTCTTTCTTCCTGACCCAAACAGGTCATGACTAACCCTCGTATTTGTATGTATATTCTGTTATTCTAATACACTGTTTGAAACTACCTTCTTGTTTCCGTGTCTTTCTTCCTAACCCAAACAGGTCAAGACTAACCCTCGTATTTGTATGTATATTCTGTTATTCTAATACACTGTTTGAAACCACCTTCTTGTTTCCATGTCTTTCTTCCTGGCCCAGACAGGTCACGACTAACCCTCGTATTTATATATATGTTCTGTTATTCTAATACACTGTTTGAAACTACCTTCTTGTTTCCATGTCTTTCTTCCTGACCCAAACAGGTCACGTCTAACCCTCGTATTTGTATGTATATTCTGTTATTCGAATACACTGTTTGAACCTACCTTCTTGTTTCCGTGTCTTTCTTCCTGGCCCAAACAGGTCACGACTAACCCTCGTATTTGTATATATGTTCTGTTATTCTAATACACTGTTTGAAACTACCTTCTTGTTTCAGTGTCTTTCTTCCTGGCCCAAACAGGTCATGACTAACCCTCGTATTTGTATATATGTTCTGTTATTCTAATACACTGTTTGAACCTACGTTCTTGTTTCCGTGTCTTTCTTCCTGGCCCAAACATGTCACGACTAACCCTCGTATTTGTATATATGTTCTGTTATTTTAATACACTGTTTGAACCTACCTTCTTGTTTCCGTATCTTTCTTCCTGGCCCAAACAGGTCACGACTAACCCTCGTATTTATATATATGTTCTGTTATTCTAATACACTGTTTGAAACTACCTTTTTGTTTCCGTGTCTTTCTTCCTGGCCCAAACAGGTCATGACTAACCCTCGTATTTGTATGTATGTTCTATTAATCTAATACACTGTTTGAAACTACCTTCTTGTTTCCGTGTCTTTCTTCCTGGCCCAAACAGGTCATGACTAACCCTCGTATTTGTATGTATATTCTGTTATTCTAATACACGGTTTGAAACTACCTTCTTGTTTCCGTGTCTTTCTTCCTGGCCCGAACAGGTCATGACTAACCCTCGTATTTGTATGTATGTTCTGTTATTCTAATACACTGTTTGAAACTACGTTCTTGTTTCCGTGTCTTTCTTCCTGGCCCACACAGGTTATGACTAACCCTCGTATTTGTATATATGTTCTGTTATTCTAATACACTGTTTGAAACTACCTTCTTGTTTCCGTGTCTTTCTTCCTGGCCCAAACAGGTCATGACTAATCCTCGTATTTGTATATATGTTCTGTTATTCTAATACACTGTTTGAAATTATCTTCTTGTTTCCGTGTCTTTCTTCCTGGCCCAAACAGATTGGGAAAGCTAACCCTCGTATTTGTATATATGTTCTGTTATTCTAATACACTACTGAACCACCTACGTTCTTGTTTCCGTGTCCTTCTTCCTGGCCCAAACAGGTCTCGACTAACCCTCGTATTTGTATATATGTTCTGTTATTCTAATACACTGTTTGAAACTACCTTCTTGTTTCCGTGTCTTTCTTCCTGACCCAAACAGGTCACGACTAACCCTCGTATTTGTATGTATATTCTGTTATTCTAATACACTGTTTGAAACTACCTTCTTGTTTCCGTATCGTTCTTCCTGGCCCAAACAGGTCACGACTAACCCTCGTATTTGTATATATGTTCTGTTATTCTAATACACTGTTTGAAACTTCCTTCTTGTTTCCATGTCTTTCTTCCTGGCCCAAACAGGTATTGACTAACCCTCGTATTTGTATATATGTTCTGTTATTCTAATACACTGTTTGAAACTACCTTCTTGTTTCCATGTCTTTCTTCCTGGCCCAAACAGGTCACGACTAACCCTCGTATTTGTATATATGTTCTGTTATTCGAATACACTGTTTGAACCTACCTTCTTGTTTCCGTGTCTTTCTTCCTGGCCCAAACAGGTCACGACTAACCCTCGTATTTATATATATGTTCTGTTATTCTAATACACTGTTTGAAACTACCTTCTTGTTTCCATGTCTTTCTTCCTGGCCCAAACAGGTCACGACAAACAATCGTATTTGTATACATGTTCTGTTATTCTAATACACTATTTGAAAATACCTTCTTGTTTCCATGTCTTCATCCTGGCCCAAACAGGTCACGACTAACCCTCGTATTTGTATATATGTTCTGTTATTCTAATACACTGTTTGAACCTACCTTCTGTTTCACCTTTCTTCCTGGCTCAAACAGGTCACGACTAACTCCTCGTATTTGTATATATGTTCTGTTATTCGAATACACTGTTTGAACCTACCTTCTTGTTTCCGCATCTTTCTTCCCGGGTCTGCTAAACAGGTCACGACTAACCCTCGTATTTGTATATGTTTGTTATTCTAATACACTGTTTGATACTACCTTCTTGTTTCAGCGTCTTTCTTCCTGGCCCAAACAGGTATTGACTAACCCTCGTATTTATATATATGTTCTGTTATTCTAATACACTGTTTGAACTACTTGTTTCCATGTCTTTCTTCCTGGTCAAAACAGGTCACGACTAACCCTCGTATTTATATATGTTCTGTTATTCTAATACACTGTTTGAAACTACCTTCTGTTTCCGTGTCTTCCCCTCCTGGCCTAAACAGGTCACGACTAACCCTCGTATTTGTATATATGTTCTGGTTATTTTAATACACTGTTTGAACCTACTCTTCTGTTTCCGTGTCTTTCTTCCTGGCCCAAACAGGTCAGGACTAACACTCGTATTTGTATATATGTTCTGTTATTTTAATACACCGTTTGAACCTACGTTCTTGTTTCCGTGTCTTTCTTCCTGGCCTAAACAGGTCACGACTAACCCTCGTATTTGTATATATGTTCTGTTATTCCAATACACCGTTTGAAACCACCTCTTGTTTCCGTGTCTTTCTTCCTGACCCAAACAGGTCATGACTAACCTCGTATTTGTATGTATATTCTGTTATTCTAATACACTGTTTGAAACGACTTTTGTTTCCGTGTCTTTCTCCTAACCCAACAGGTCAAGACTAACCCTCGTATTTGTATGTATATACTGTTATTCTAATACACTGTTTGAAACCAATTTCTTGTTTCCATATGTCTTTCCAGCCCAGACAGGTCACGACTAACCCTCGTATTTATGTATATGTTCTGTTATTCTAATACACTGTTTGAAACTACCTCTTGTTTCCATGTCTTTCTTCCTGACCCAAACAGGTCACGTCTAACCCTTGTATTTGTATGTATATTCTGTTATTCGAATACACTGTTTGAACCTACCTTCTTGTTTCCGTGTCTTTCCTGGCCCAAACAGGTCACGACTAACCTCGTATTTGTATATATGTTCTGTTATTCTAATACACTGTTTGAAACTACCTTCTTGTTTCAGTGTCTTTCTTCCCTGGCCCAAACAGGTCATGACTAACTGTATTTGTATATATGTTCTGTTATTCTAATACACTGTTTGAACCTACGTTCTTGTTTCCGTGTCTTTCTTCCTGGCCCAAAACAGGTCACAGACTAACCCTCGTATTTGTATATATGTTCTGTTATTTTTAATACACTGTTGGAACTCACCTTCTTTGTTTAGTATCTTTCTTCCTGGCCCAAACAGGTCACGACTAACCCTCGTATTTATATATGTTCTGTTATTCTAATTTACTGTTTGAAATAATTTCTTTCTGTTTCCGTGTCTTTCTTCCTGGCCCAAACAGGTCATGACTAACCCTCGTATTTGTATGTATGTTCTATTATTCTAATACACTGTTTGAAACTACCTTCTTTGTTTCCAGTTCCTTTCCTGGCCCAAACAGGTCATGACTAACCCCTCGTATTTGTATGTATATTCTTGGTTATTTCTAATACACTGTTTGAAACTACTCTCTTGTTTCCGTGTCTTTCTTCCTGGCCCGAACAGGTCATGACTTACCCTCGTATTTGTATGTATGTTCTGTCATTCTAATACACTTTTTGAAACTACGTTCTTGTTTCCGTGTCTTTCTTCCTGGCCCAAACAGGTCACTACTAACCCTCGTATTTGTATATATGTTCTGTTATTCTAATACACTGTTTGAAACTACCTTCTTGTTTCCGTGTCTTTCTTCCTGGCCCAAACAGGTCATGACTAACCCTCGTATTTGTATATATGTTCTGTTATTCCAATACACTGTTTGAAACTACCTTCTTGTTTCCGTGTCTTTCTTCCTGGCCCAATCAGGTCACGACTAACCCTCGTATTTGTATGTATATTCTGTTATTCTAATACACTGTTTGAAACTACCTTCTTGTTTCCGTGTTTTACTTCCTGGCCCAAACAGGTCATGACTAACCCTCGTATTTGTATATATTCTGTTATTCTAATACACTGTTTGAAACTACCTTCTTGTTTCCGTGTCCTTCTTCCTAACCCAAACAGGTCAAGACTAACCCTCGTATTTGTATGTTTATTCTGTTACTCTAATACACTGTTTGAAACTACCTTCTTGTTTCCGTATCGTTCTTCCTGGCCCAAACAGGTCACGACTAACCCTCGTATTTGTATATATGTTCTGTTATTCTAATACACTGTTTGAAACTACCTTCTTGTTTCCATGTCTTTCTTCCTGGCCCAAACAGGTATTGACTAACCCTCGTATTTGTATATATGTTCTGTTATTCTAATACACTGTTTGAAACTACCTTCTTGTTTCCATGTCTTTCTTCCTGGCCCAAACAGGTCACGACTAACCCTCGTATTTGTATATATGTTCTGTTATTCGAATACACTGTTTGAACCTACCTTCTTGTTTCCGTGTCTTTCTTCCTGGCCCAAACAGGTCACGACTAACCCTTTGTATTTGTATATATGTTCTGTTATTCGAATACACTGTTTGAACCTACCTTCTTGTTTCCGTATCTTTCTTCCTGGCCCAAACAGGTCACGACTAACCCTCATATTTGTATATGTGTTCTGTTATTCTAATACACTGTTTGATACTACCTTCTTGTTTCCATGTCTTTCTTCCTGGCCCAAACAGGTATTGACTAACCCTCGTATTTATATATATGTTCTGTTATTCTAATACACTGTTTGAAACTACCTTCTTGTTTCCATGTCTTTCTTCCTGGCCCAAACAGGTCACGACTAACCCTCGTATTTATATATATGTTCTGTTATTCTAATACACTGTTTGAAACTACCTTCTTGTTTCCGTGTCTTTTCTCCTGGCCCAAACAGGTCACGACTAACCCTCGTATTTGTATATATATTCTGTTATTTTAATACACTGTTTGAACCTACCTTCTTGTTTCCGTGTCTTTCTTCCTGGCCCAAACAGGTCAGGACTAACACTCGTATTTGTATATATGTTCTGTTATTTTAATACACTGTTTGAACCTACGTTCTTGTTTCCGTGTCTTTCTTCCTGGCCCAAAAACAGGTCACGACTAACCCTCGTATTTGTATATATGTTCTGTTATTCTAATACACTGTTTGAAACTACCTTCTTGTTTCCGTGTCTTTCTTCCTGACCCAAACAGGTAATGACTAACCCTCGTATTTGTATGTATATTCTGTTATTCTAATACACTGTTTGAAACTACCTTCTTGTTTCCATGTCTTTCTTCCTGGCCCAGACAGGTCACGACTAACCCTCGTATTTATATATATGTTCTGTTATTCTAATACACTGTTTGAAACTACCTTCTTGTTTCCATGTCTTTCTTCCTGACCCAAACAGGTCACGTCTAACCCTCGTATTTGTATGTATATTCTGTTATTCGAATACACTGTTTGAACCTACCTTCTTGTTTCCGTGTCTTTCTTCCTGGCCCAAACAGGTCACGACTAACCCTCGTATTTGTATATATGTTCTGTTATTCTAATACACTGTTTGAAACTACCTTCTTGTTTCAGTGTCTTTCTTCCTGGCCCAAACAGGTCATGACTAACCCTCGTATTTGTATATATGTTCTGTTATTCTAATACACTGTTTGAACCTACGTTCTTGTTTCCGTGTCTTTCTTCCTGGCCCAAACAGGTCCCGACTAACCCTCGTATTTGTATATATGTTCTGTTATTTTAATACACTGTTTGAACCTACCTTCTTGTTTCCGTATCTTTCTTCCTGGCCCAAACAGGTCACGACTAACCCTCGTATTTATATATATGTTCTGTTATTCTAATACACTGTTTGAAACTACCTTCTTGTTTCCGTGTCTTTCTTCCTGGCCCAAACAGGTCATGACTAACCCTCGTATTTGTATGTATGTTCTATTATTCTAATACACTGTTTGAAACTACCTTCTTGTTTCCGTGTCTTTCTTCCTGGGCCAAACAGGTCATGACTAACCCTCGTATTTGTATGTATATTCTGTTATTCTAATACACTGTTTGAAACTACCTTCTTGTTTCCGTGTCTTTCTTCCTGGCCCGAACAGGTCATGACTAACCCTCGTATTTGTATGTATGTTCTGTTATTCTAATACACTGTTTGAAACTACGTTCTTGTTTCCGTGTCTTTCTTCCTGGCCCAAACAGGTCACGACTAACCCTCGTATTTGTATATATGTTCTGTTATTCTAATACACTGTTTGAAACTACCTTCTTGTTTCCGTGTCTTTCTTCCTGGCCCAAACAGGTCATGACTAACCCTCGTATTTGTATATATGTTCTGTTATTCCAATACACTGTTTGAAACTACCTTCTTGTTTCCGTGTCTTTCTTCCTGGCCCAAACAGGTCACGACTAACCCTCGTATTTGTATGTATATTCTGTTATTCTAATACACTGTTTGAAACTACCTTCTTGTTTCCGTGTTTTACTTCCTGGCCCAAACAGGTCATGACTAACCCTCGTATTTGTATGTATGTTCTGTTATTCTAATACACTGTTTGAAACTACCTTCTTGTTTCCGTGTCTTTCTTCCTGGGCCAAACAGGTCATGACTAACCCTCGTATTTGTATGTATGTTCTGTTATTCTAATACACTGTTTGAAACTACCTTCTTGTTTCCGTGTCTTTCTTCGTGGCCCGAACAGGTCATGACTAACCCTCGTATTTGTATGTATGTTCTGTTATTCTAATACACTGTTTGAAACTACGTTCTTGTTTCCGTGTCTTTCTTTAGCCCAAACAGGTCACGACTAACCCTCGTATTTGTATATATATTCTGTTATTCCTTCTGTTTGAAACTACCTTCTTGTTTCCGTGTCTTTCTTCCTGGCCCAAACAGGTCATGACTAACCCTCGTATTTGTATATATGTTCTGTTATTCCAATACACTGTTTGAAACTACCTTCTTGTTTCGTGTCTTTCTTCCTGGCCCAAACGGGCCACGACTAACCCCTCGTATTTGTATGTATATTCTGTTATTCTAATACACTGTTTGAAACTACCTTCTTGTTCCGTGTTTTGCTTCCTGGCCCAAACAGGTCATGACTAACCTCGTATTTGTATATATATTTCTGTTTTCTAATACACTGTTTGAACCCTACCTTCTTGTTTCCGTGTCTTTTTCTTCCGGCCCAAACAGGTCATGACTAACCCTCGTATTTGTATATATGTTCTGTTATTCTAATACACTGGAAACAACTACAACTATTGTTCCCGTGTCTTTCTTCCTGGCCCAAACAGGTCACAGAGAGCTAACCCTCGTATTTACATTATGTGTATTTCATTATTCTATTACACTGTTTGAACCTACTTTCTTGTTTCCGTGTCTTTCTTCCTGGCCCAAACAGGTCAAGCTAACCCTCGTATTTGTATATATGTTCTGTTATTCTAATACACTGTTTGAAACTACCTTCTTCCGTGTCTTTCTTCCCTGGCTACACAGGTTATGACTAAACCTCGTATTTGTGTATATTCTGTTATTCTAATACACTGTTTGAAACCACAGTTCTTGTTTCCTGTGTCTTTCTTCCTGGCCCAAACAGGTCATGACTAACCCTTCTATTTGTATGTATGTTCTATTATTTAATACACTGCTTGAACCTACTATTGTTTCCGTGTCTTTCTTCCTGGCCCACACAGGTTATGACTAACCCTCAGTTTGTATGTATATTCTGTTATTCCTAACAGCACGTTTGAAACTACCTTCTTGTTCTGCAGTTTTTCTTCCTGCCCCAAACAGGTCCTGACTAACCCTCGTATATTTATGTATATTCTGTTATTCTAATACACTGTTTGAAACTACCTTCTTGTTTCCGTGTCTTTCTTCCTGGCCCGAACAGGTCATGCCTAACCCTCGTATTTGTATGTATGTTCTGTTATTCTAATAAACTGTTTGAAACTACGTTCTTGTTTCCGTGTCTTTCTTCCTGGCCCAAACAGGTCACGACTAACCCTCGTATTTGTATATATGTTCTGTTATTCTAATACACTGTTTGAAACTACATTCTTGTTTCCGTGTCTTTCTTCCTGGCCCAAACAGGTCACGACTAACCCTCGTATTTGTATATATGTTCTGTTATTCTAATACACTGTTTGAAACTACCTTCTTGTTTCCGTGTCTTTCTTCCTGGCCCAAACAGGTCACGACTAACCCTCGTATTTGTATATATGTTCTGTTATTCTAATACACTGTTTGAAACTACCTTCTTGTTTCCGTGTTTTACTTCCTGGCCCAAACAGGTCATGACTAACCCTCGTATTTGTATATATGTTCTGTTATTCTAATACACTGTTTGAAACTACCTTCTTGTTTCCGTGTCTTTCTTCCTGGCCCAAACAGGTCACGACTAACCCTCGTATTTGTATATATGTTCTGTTATTCTAATACACTGTTTGAAACTACCTTCTTGTTTCCGTGTCTTTCTTCCTGGCCGAAACAGGTCATGACTAACCCTCGTATTTGTATATATGTTCTGTTATTCTAATACACTGTTTGAAACTACCTTCTTGTTTCCGTGTCTTTCTTCCTGGCCCAAACAGGTCACGACCAACCCTCGTATTTGTATATATGTTCTGTTATTCTAATACACTGTTTGAACCTACTTTCTTGTTTCCGTGTCTTTCTTCCTGGCCCAAACAGGTCATGACTAACCCTCGTATTTGTATATATGTTCTGTTATTCTAATACACTGTTTGAAACTACCTTCTTGTTTCCGTGTCTTTCTTCCTGGCCCAAACATGTCATGACTAACCCTCGTATTTGTATGTATGTTCTATTATTCTAATACACTGTTTGAACCTACCTTCTTGTTTCCGTGTTTTTCTTCCTGGCCCAAACAGGTCATGACTAACCCTCGTATTTGTATGTATATTCTGTTATTCTAATACACTGTTTGAAACTACCTTCTTGTTTCCGTGTCTTTCTTCCTGGCCCAAACAGGTCATGACTAACCCTCGTATTTGTATGTATATTCTGTTATTGTAATACACTGTTTGAAACTCCCTTCTTGTTTCCGTGTCTTTCTTCCTGGCCCAAACAGGTCATGACTAACCCTCGTATTTGTATGTATGTTCTATTATTCTAATACACTTTTTGAACCTACTTTCTTGTTTCCGTGTCTTTCTTCCTGGCCCACACAGGTTATGACTCACCCTCGTATTTGTATGTATATTCTGTTATTCTAATACACTGTTTGAAACTACCTTCTTGTTTCCGTGTTTTTCTTCCTGGCCCAAACAGGTCATTACTAACCCTCGTATTTGTATGTATATTCTGTTATTCTAATACACTGTTTGAAACTACCTTCTTGTTTCCGTGTCTTTCTTCCTGCCCCAAACAGGTCATGACTAACCCTCGTATTTGTATGTATGTTCTATTATTCTAATACACTGTTTGAACCTACCTTCTTGTTTCCGTGTTTTTCTTCCTGGCCCAAACAGGTCATGACTAACCCTCGTATTTGTATATATGTTCTGTTATTCTAATACACTGTTTGAACCCACCTTCTTGTTTCCATGTCTTTCTTCCTGGCCCAAACAGGTCATGACTAACCTTCGTAATTGTATATATGTTCTGTTATTCTAATACACTGTTTGAACCTACCTTCTTGTTTCCGTGTCTTTCTTCCGGCCCCTAACAGGCCACAAAAATTTGGCAACGAAGATTTCGCCACAACATAAACAAAATGATCGCTCAATCTGTCATAAAAATCAGAAATTATGTCTTCCTTACGATCGAACCTAGATTCAACTAGTTTTACCTTGTGCAACAATTATCCTTTAACAGTTATGGGTTTTAGGCACCACCTCAACGGACAGAGGTGGATTTTGCATTTAGACTGGTTTAAAACCAAAGCTCGAAAGCTAAGTCGCTTTCACATTTTACATAAAATAAGTTTTAAAGAGAGTTCTCGACAAGCTCCAAGGGAGGATCTCTAACGTGATCGGTCCCAACCTGGCCATCTCGGCTCCAGTCACTTTCTCACCTGCGAGCTGTTGCTTTCCTCTGTCTATTCTATGAATATTTTTATGTTTTCTGCTCCGACGAGCATAGCTGACTCTCCAGAAGTATTTACTCGAGTAACCAGACTGGCAACAAGGACCCACCCTTTTACAGTTAAAACAACTAAATGCAATCGACACTTATACTCCATCAGCTTCTTTTCTCACATTTCCCGCCAGGTAAAATTTCGAAAAATTTAAATGCAACGTCTATTCTCATCTCTTGTCTACTTGACACCAGTCCTTCGCTTGTCCTTTCCCCATCATGTATCGTGTTCAATCTACCTCGCAAGTATCTTCACTCTGGTATTCCCGTCTTTCTCTTACCCTTTCACTGACACCCTCAGTAATGGTTCGTCTCTCCCTCGCTCTCCCCTTGCTTAAACTTTCACTCTTCTCTTATGTATCCCCCTGCGCACCAGTAGCGTTACCGCCTTGCTTGGAGTGAAACCTTAAAAGAAAAAAAAAGAGAGAATCTACAAGGAAAGTATAATCAGAATGAGCCAGCTAAAATTCTTCGGTGATATAATGAGGAAAGACGGCTAAGAGAATTTAACACTCACAGAAGATATTTACGACGAAGGAAACAATTGGTAAATTACCTGAAGAGTTTGAATGAACAGATGATCAAAGAAAGACAAGGACAAAGGGAGATTGTAAATGATCAAACTTTACTTAGAGAAACCAAAAGAAAAGAAATTGTGGAGAGACATGATTACCCATATATGTAAGGGCATAAAAAGAAGAAGATTAGAATCATATAAAAGAGCTCTCCTTGGCCTTGCTGTTTATTGGAGAGTGTGTATAAGTAAGTAGACACTGGCCAGAAATCGGAGAATAATCACTGACTCTCCTCACGAAAACAACAGATAGAATTTCTTAGATATGTTTTACCTTTGTTTTCTTATTTTATGAAGAAGAGAAAAACAATATCAAATTTGATATGAACGTATGAAAAGAGAATATGAGGTCAACACTGTATATTTAGCAAAAATATTTTTTCTTGGCATTCTGAGTTTAAGTTCGTAGAAAATTCTGCAAAATATTTACTCAAAACCTCTATCCGAAACGTAAAAACAATAGTGACAGTCTGGGAATATCTTGGGAATCATTTTTCGAAGGCAAGGTTTTTATTAAGATCGGCTTAGTCTAATATCTGGCCACAAAGTGTGTGCGTATGAGGGGTGGGGGGCACACATTGAGGATCAAAATCAATAAGTAAAGGAAAACCTTATTATTGCTGTCACGGCAAGTTTTTACTAAAATTAAATTAGTCTGGGATAAGATGACAAGTATGAGACACCTAGTGAGGAACAGACTTACAGCAATAGTAATAGCTAACCATTGCTCTCCGGCTATGTCAAGAGGCATATGAACGAACTTTTTTACAAAGAATGAAAAGAGTGAAGTCATGAAAATAAGCACGCACGCGAGAGAGAGAGAGAGAAAGAGAGAGAGAGAGCGAGAGAGAGAGAGGACTTTGACATACAGACAAGGGACGGGAGAAGGGAGTCAATATAGATAGATAAATACATAGATTGATTGATAATAGCTGCCACCTCTTTGCCGGGTATAGCTTAGATATAGCACAAGGCCAAAAGCAACCTTCCTCTCCTACAGGCGGGGATTATTCCATCATCGCAACTTCTATTGAAAATGCTTGAACGAACAATACCAGGTCTAAACTTCGCGACTAAAACCCGAGATGTGAGTAGGAAAACCACCCACATTCCCTCCGTATTCCATCAGTGCAAAGTAAGACCCATTCAAACAGCTTCATCGCGCGAAACACTGATCACTTCAATCCTATCCTGTTAAAATCTAAAGTGAGCCGTTATCTTACCCTGCTATTCATATAAACTACCCCTTAACGTAATCTCAATTCATATGACGCAATTATGATTAGATTAACAGCTTTACTAAAATTACTCTAGTTAAATTACTCTGTTAATATGCAGATAGAGGCTCCATAAAAAAAGCGCCAGGGAACTTTTTTTATAGAGCATGCTGAATTTTTTTTTAATCATATCACCTCGAGCAAGGCGGTAACGCCACTGATGGGCAGGGGGCTACGTAATAGTGAAAAGATTGGAAAAGAGAAAGCCGGAAACCACATCCTAAACAGGAACCAAGGGATGAGCCTCTTAAACTGTTCACTAGACGTAGGTGGAGTGTGAACCGGGCGATAGATCTATCTACACTAATTGAAAAAAAAAGTGATTAGATTGGAAAAGAGAAAGCCGGAAACCACATCCTAAACAGGGAACAAGGGATGAGCCTCTTAACCTGTTCAATAGACGTTGGTGGAGTGTGAACCGGGTGATAGATAGATCTATCTACTCCAATTGAAAAACAAAAAACAAAAACAAAGTGAGAAGATTGGAAAAGAGAAAGCCGGAAACCACATCCTAAACAGGAACCAAGGGATGATATATATATATATATCAAATGGTAGCTTCCCCGATGTAAATAGGGGTCGCAGGTTCGAATCCTGCTGGATAGCACACATTTTCGTAATAAAAAAAAAATTATCGTAAAATAATCAGGCCGGTAGATATAAATATAAAATTCTGTTTAATTAAAAACAGAATATCTACTTAAATACGAGTATCGGTAAAAAATAATGTTCAAAATAATTCATTACAAATTGTCGGTTGCTTATAACCAAGTTTCGTTAAAATTCGTTAATTTCCGTAACATGTTTACATTTGTTTGACATTACGATACATTTCAGAGCAGATATGGTTTGTTTACGGTAGCTCGAAAATTGTGTTATATAAGCATGATAAAAACCTCGTCTGATCAAGAGGCTATTCATGGTCGAGTGGTTAAGACAGTACCAGATCAAATGGTAGCTTCCCCTATGTAAATAGGGGTCGCAAGTTCGAACAATTATCGTAAATAATCAGGCCGGTAGATATAAATATAAAATACTGTTTAATTAAAAACAGAATATCTACTTAAATACGAGTATCGGTAAAAATAATGTTCAAAATAATTCATTATATATATATATATATATATATATATATATATATATATATAAAAGGCAAGATGTTTGTGTCTGTTTATCTGTCTGTATGTCCTTTATACAAATCCACAATTTTTATCCGATTCTCACCAAACTTCACACAAATATTCTTTAGGCTGAGTCTGAGCTCCGGGACCATGGATTTGTTTTAAAGCTTTCATGACACCCGAGCAACGCTGGGCTATACTGCTAATTCTAAATATTTCAATCGTTTCATTGCAATAAACAAACGGATTTACCATCGACACGTGCATTGAATACTGCTACCATATCTGGTTGGGTGCTCCTACTATCTACCTAGGGGTCCTCTCATGCTTCTTTCTCCATCCACTCAACTTTCATCCTTCTCTTACCCACTTTCTGACACCTCCTATAACCTGTCACTCTTTCTCATAGCTTTTCTCCTATGTAACCCCCTGCACACCAGTCACAGTAAACTACCTTGCTTGGGGCAATATGATGATAAAAAAGTATATATATATATATATATATATATATATATATATATATAATTTAGATCACAAAGCGAAATCCAAAAGTTTATTCAGCTGAATCTTTGAATTGTGAACACCTCTCAAGTTTAGGATTATAGATGACCAGAAAACTGTAAGAAATTACCGAATCATAATTAATCCACTGCTCCATCATAGATTCTTTCATCCATTAAGAAAATATAGATTTAATTAAAAAAAAACTATAATAAAAATCACCTATTAAGTATCAGTCAGTTAATACCATAGGTGATACATGTTTAGGCGGTCATCTCGAAAAAAGCATGACTGACTGGGCAGAAGATTATCCCGCAGTAGGTTGCTATGGCTTTCTGCGGTAGACTGGTTGCCAGCCAAGGCTATAGAACCCAATCTGTCCTGTTATTTAACCCATAACCTGATAGTCAATATTCCAAACAGTTCAACTTACGGCTACATCACGTTGATACACCGGTCCCCGTATGATCAGTGAAATTAAGCAGTCATGAGCCTGGTCAAAATCTAGACAAGTGACCGCTTGCGATTATCACGTGTTGTAAGCTTGGAAGTGTGAGTGCTGTAATGGCTTATGGCTTAGAATTGTTAATCGAAGCGCCGAATTTCAATTCTTGTTCAGTTCGTTGTATTTACTTACGCTCAAATACATTTGGAAAAGGCATGAATTCCCCCGAGCTATGGGTAAATTAGTAAAACTTATATCAATAAATCATTATTATCTAAAAAAAAAAATCATAAAAAATATTTTCAGGCTTTAAATATCCTGCAAAAGGTTGCTAACCAGTAAAAAACAAAGCGACCAAATAGCTATTTTTGTTGATCGCCAATCTGTATAGATTTTGTTTTTGACAGACAAATATTCCAAAAGACCAACGATAATACCACAATGATTATTATTTATCTAACGTAAATCTATTATAATTACCATATTTTGATGTCGTATAATGCGCATTCAAGTATAACGCTTATTTTTATTTCGTGCTAAAATTATTTTAAAAAAATTATCAGGAAAAGAAATAAAATATAGAATGTAAAAAAATGTAGGAAATTTCAACTTCTTCATGTACGGTGTCCCATGAGGATTTCCACTTGCCCTTGTCTCTTTTAGCTCTCAATATTTTTCATCCTTGTACCTCTCCCAAACCATGCTCCGCTATCCATTTGCTCAAATATGTCTTGCGCTGCTTTCCCATGTCTCCCGTTCCCTGTATTTGTCCCGCGAGTATTATATTCTCTATACTCCCTTTTCTCATTACGTGTTCCAGGAACTTTAGCTGTTAAGTATGTTTTCTTCTCGTTTGCATCCACTCCAGCACCTCATAGTTACTCTTCGTCCATGGCATCCTCAGCATTCTTCTGTAGAACCATGTTTCTGCTGCCTCAAGCCTTTCCTTTATCCTTGAGGAGATAGTCCAACATTCACTGCCATACAGAAGACAAATATCGCATAGCAACCCAGCATTCTTTTCTTTGGTTCCAATGAGATTTTCCTGTCTCTCAGTACTCTGGTTAGCTTTTGACAGGCGTCCTTGGCCATGTCAATGCGTCTTCGGATCTCATCTCTCAAAATGCTTCACAGGTATTTAATTTTTTTACTTGTTTTATTTTAGTTTTTCTAAATTGTAGTTGGCATTTCGAGGTTTTCTTTTTCCTTATGACCATACATTCAGTTTTCTTGAAGTTTATGCTCAGTCCTTTCTTCTCGCTTTTTCTTGCTACCTTCTGTAGGATGTCCTGTATTTTATTGTACGTGTTTGCTATCGCCATTGTGTCATCCGCCTATCTTACATTATTGATATTGTGGCCACTAATGACGAATCCTGGTTTTTTTTTTTCTCTCAGAATTGTTTCGCCGTGTAAGTTGAATAGATCCGGTGAGAAGACACATCCTTGTCTTACGTCTTAGAGTTTGAATATTAAGTAGATACTTAGGATAAGTCCGAATAACCACTCTTATAGAGAAAGATAATACAGTAGAAACAAAGGCATATCTTAATATTATTATTTCGAAATTTTACGAAAATTTCAGAGAAAACATTAAAATATTTACTTGTTTCTTCTTCACTGCCATCATAAAGTAAGCGTCCTTTTATATCGCATGCCTGGGCCGTGCGCTCCTCAGTCTACCTGCGCCCACCTATCTCTTAGCCTTGTTAACAAGACTGAAAGTAATTCCAGGGCATTACATTTGTTCTGGCTTGGGAGCAGGAGTTGCCGAAAAGTTGACAGCCAATAACCTTCGGAGATCAATTCCCGAATATTTGTTTAGATTTACTTCTGTAACTTTTTCTGTTTGAATATGAACGCTAGGTAGTGTTCAGGGTTTTCCTCCTTCTAGATGGACTGCCTCTCTGGGTTGTAGAGCTCTATCTAACCGAATTAGTTGGTTATGAGGTCCGTTTTCGCCTATTCACCAGCCTGAAGCTAGACTTAGTTGTCAGAAACTATTTAAAACGCATGTCACGGAAGCATTTTCTTGACGTTCGGCACAAGTAATCGATGTCCGGTCGTAGATAAACGCTTGCGTGTCGAATTAGCTAGTGTATTTAAATTATTTCGTATTAAACTAATTCCCCATCCTGATGTTTTTGATAGATGCACGGTAGGTGCCATCATAGCTTTCATTCCATTTAATAATCATAGTTTCTGTTTTGGAAAGGCTTGTCGTGAATCCCAATCATCGGAACATCCTAATCCTCGGTACTTAAAGTGTTTCGTATTTAACTAATTCCCCATCCTGATGTTTTTCAGGGATTCACAATAAGTGCCACCATTGCTTTTATTCCATTTCATGATCATAGTTTGATCATAGTTTCTGTTTTGAAAAGGTCTCTCGTGAATCTTAATCCTCGGAACACTTAGTAGAAAATATTGACATATTTACATACGCCTCATTTTAAGGTTTCTGTTGTTATTAATCTAGAAACAAAAATCGATAAAAAGATCATAAAAAAGAATTTTAAAATGAGCCACCATATAAACCCTGATATATCTGCTATTCTTTCTTTGTGTATCGATTATCCTTGATTTATGAGCAGAAAATCATTGATTTATGATACACTTCCGGTGTTGGTCGATCATAGATTTTAAGCATAATAAATCATTGACTCATATGCTTGGTGTCTTGGTAAATCATTGATTTGGAGCTACAAAATAATTTATGGTATGATTCATATATTATCGCATCCTTAATTTTGAGTCTTGAACATCATTGCTTTCGGAAGTTATGTTTCGAAAGCAATGTTACAATAACAATCATAAATATGAATTTATGATTGTTATTGTAATATTTTGTTAAAGTTGTTCAATTCAAATTTATAACAAGGTAACGGGAATTTCTACGGACACTTTATCGCCGTAGAACTCGCCAAGAGCTTATTCATTAATTAACCTAAGAATTAAGATCCACCAGAAAATTAAAATAGGAAAACCGTATTATTATTATTATTATTATTATTATTATTATTATTATCGATCCGTAAATCTTTGATCTGTTATCGCAAATGCTACTGATCAATTTTAAAGTCTCCGAATTTGAGGTTTTGTCTAAGTATTCACCAATCTTTCCTCATTTATACGTCATATCCAGTTTTTTTAACAAGTAATACAAATCCTACACTTCTATAGAAGCTATTGAAGAAAAGCATGAAAAAAGGACTAAGCATCAACCGCAAAAAGAAAGAATGCATGATTGTTAGCAAAAGGAAGAGACCAACATGCAAATTAAAAATTAGAGATACCAAAATTAAATAAGTCCTAAAAAACTAAATATATGGGGAAGCGTTTTAACAGAAGACGGAAAGTGTGACAGCAAAATTCGAAGATGCATTGGGATAGCGAAAAAACTAAGCAAAGTATCAAGAAAAAGGAAAAAAAAAACATCATTACAAACAAAAACAAAATGACTACTGAACTATTATGTGATATATTTCATCTCCTATATGGCCATCCTGGACAATCTCCTCAGAGATGAAGAAGATAGTTGAAGTAACAGAAATCTGGATCTACAGAAGACTGCTGAGAATGTCAGGGACTGAATATTTGTACAATGATAAAGTTTTAGAGAAATTAGAGACGAAAAGAAAACAACTGCAATTCCTGGGGCGCATAATGAAGAAAGAAGGCTTGGAAAATCTGATACTCAAAAGACAGATTGAAGTTAAAAGGGACAGAGAAAAACAACGTAATTAGTGAACTTGCGTAAACAGATGTAGGAAAAGAGTTAAAGATAAATGATAAAAAGACAATTTATTAAAAGCTACAAAAGATGGGAAATTGTGGTGATCCAAGATCGCCTACGTGCTGAGGGGCAACAGCACATAAAGAAAAATACATTGCATGAAGCTCGCACTAAACGTTAGTCTTTGTCTCATAAATTCGGCCATTTACTTTAGATGAAAAATATTAAATATTGTACCAAGCGACAATATCAATAGTCTTAAATTATATTTTTAGTAAATCTCATTAAACACAAAATGTACTTTAAACTTTATGAAATAGGCCTCCAGTTTTGCTCTTAGTTGCACAATGAGTTAACCTGTAGGATATAACTCTGTGTTGTAATCATAAAGTCCACATAAGGAACAAATTCCATTGACAAATGTATCATCCTAATTACTAATCATACGTGTCAGTTAAGAATAAATGTCAACTGCACTAATGTGGACTTTATGATTACAACACAGAGTTATATCCTACAGGTTAACTTATTGTGCAACTAAGAGCAAAACTGGAGGCCTATACAATGCTCAACGCAAACATTAGTGGATTGAAAAGGATCTACTTCTTCTTCTTCATGTGCCGTGTCCCTTCAAGACGTAGGCGATCATGAACTTCCACTTAGCTCTCTCTCATCTCCCGCTCAATAATTTATTCTCTTGGTATCACTTCTAAGCCCCGCTCTGTCAACCATTTGCTCAGACCTAACAAGTACGTCTGGCGCTGCTTTCCCCTGTCTCTTCTTCCGTTTATCCGACCTGTGAGTATTTAGTTCTCCATGCCCTCCTTCCTCATTACGTGTCCCAGGAACCTCATTTGTCTCTTCCTGATATTTATTATCATTTTTCTTCTCGTTAGCATCCTCTCCAACACCCCATCGTTGCACACCTGCTCTGTCCATGATATTCTCAGCATCCTTCTGTAAAACCACATTTCTGTTGCTTCAAGCCTCTCCTTCACATTTGATGAGATCGTCCAGCATTTACTTCCATACAAGACAGATATCAATTAGCAATCTAGCAGTCTTTTCTTTGTTTCTAATAAGACTTTCCTGTCTTTCAGTACTCTGGTTAGCTTCTGAAATGCGTCTTTGGCCATGCCAATGAGATGGATCTTTGGATCTCCGTGTCGCACTTTCCATCCTCTGTCAAAACAATTCCCGGGTATTTTAATTTTTTTACTTGTTTTGTTTTAGATTCTTCAACTTGCAGTTGGCATATTGGGCGCCTCTTTTTGCTGATGGCCATACATTCAGTTTTCTTGAGGTTTATGCTCAGTCCTTTCTTTTCACTTTCTTTTGCTAACTTCTGTAGAAAGTCCTGCATTTTCCTTTCCGTGTCTGCTATCAGCATCGTGTCATTCGAATATATGATATATATATATATATATATATATATATATATATATATATATATTAGAAAAGATTTTAGATTATTACCCATTGTAATAATACAAAATCTTTTCTTATTATTTAATTATTAATTATATTACTCTGTTATATATATATATATATATATATATATATATATATATATATATATATATATATATATACGAGAAATTGTAGGAGGATTTGAAATATTAAGTAAGTAATTCATCGAGATTTTATTCGACCTCAACAGAATGCAGAAAGCTCTGGACGGCCATTTCGTCCTAAATTGAAACCCAGACATTTGTGTTATTAAGCGAATGTCATAGCAACTCTGTCACGGGCTATTAAGCTGTACCACCGGGGGCCATGTTATGACATTCGCTTAATAACGCAACTTATTTCTTCTGGATAAAATATAACTGCAACAGTCTTTTATCACATGCACGGGGGGTTATGTTTCATAATCTATGCAAATCATTTGATCATGTGATCAGGTTCGACACAAAGATCTAGTTGAACTACCAGGAAAACTTTATTTATATGGAAAAGATAGAAACATATAGGATTTACACTGGGTGAAAAAAACCTGTCTACGTATATAAAATTTGTTAAGTACACAAAAATAAAAAAATAAAAAGGGACATTCAATCTTCTCACTTTGTTTTCTTGTTTTTTTTTTGTTTTTTTTCAATTGGAGTAGATAGATCTATCTATCGCCCGGTTCACACTCCACTCATGTCTATTGAACAGGTTAAGAGGCTCATCCCTTGTTCCCTGATTAGGACGTGGTTTCCGGCTTTCTCTTTTCCAATCTTCTCACTTTGTTTTCTTGTTTTGTCGTTTTTTTTTTCAATTGGAGTAGATAGATCTATCTATCGCCCGGTTCACACTCCACTCATGTCTATTGAACAGGTTAAGAGGCTCATCCCTTGTTCCCTGTTTAGGACGTGGTTTCCGGCTTTCTCTTTTCCAATCTTCTCACTTTGTTTTCTTGTTTTGTCTTTTTTTTTTCAATTGGAGCAGATAGATCTATCTATCGCCCGGTTCACACTCCACCCATGTCTATTGAACAGGTTAAGAGGCTCATCCCTTGTTCCCTGTTTAGGATATGGTTTCCGGCTTTCTCTTTTCCGATCTTTTCACTATTACGTAGCCCTCTGCACATCAGTGGCGTTACCGCCTTGCTCGGGGTGATACGATTAAAAAAATAAATAATGAGACAAAAATGTGCTTCTTACCGGATTTATTCAATATTTACAGCAAGATTGATCTACGGTAAGAACAATTATTCGTCACATAATTTTACTACAGTAGTTTGTTATAATTGTTCTATTATTATTGTTGCTGTTGTTGTGTCTTATAAGATCTACTGCAAAAACGAATCTTCTATTCGTCATAAAACTTATGACTTTTTTTATAATATTTTATTAGAAGTTATTGTTGGCAATTTCTTATCGTGTGTAAATACACACAATAAGAAATTCCTAACAATAACAACAAATAAAATTTTATCCATGGAATTGATTAGTCTTGTTGTGTCGACTTGTAATACACCAATATCTAATAATCTGTGATCTTTTTTGTATGCTACAACTGTAATGGGAATTATTTCAAAATGCTTGTCGGTTTCAAAATTGCCCTGAAATGTGCCCATTCTTTCTATGGTTGTTCCATCAAATTCCTTTAGTTGTACACTGCTTTTTCTTAATTTTGGTCATCCTAATTTTATTCTGAAATTTTTTGGTATCACCGTAATTTCACTGCTTGTATCAACTTGCTTGTCAAATACTTGGCCATTTATCCTTATTTTTTCTCTACCTCTTTTTTGTGAATTCATTGTAAATATTCCAGCTTCTTCTTCAGAGAGGGTTTGAACAGTTTAATTTTTCTTATTTGCTTTTCGTATTTGCATACATTCTGAAAATTACCCTTTCTTTTTTTTTTATTTTTAATTTGAGTATATTTTATCCAAGATATAAAAGGATAAGAAAAACACTATATATATATAGTTTATATTGTTTTAATAATCATAAACTAAGCATACGCCAAAATAACCCTTATTCCCCCATAGCTGAACACTTCAATCAACCAGGACACACATTAGAAAACTGCAAATGTTTAGTGATAGATTCCGATTTTAGTTCCACATACTCACGCCGAAAGAAAGAAAAATACTGGATTTTCAAATTAAATACATATAGGCTAGGGTTAAATAGGGACTTAGGTATTTTGAATCTTTATAAATATTTCAATAGTTAAACATTTTTTAGATACACTTAAAAAAGTTTTCTTTAAAACAACATTTAAAAGTATTATTACAGTTAGATTTAAGTTGAAAAATATTCAGACTCTGTTGCTTTCTGCATCACGTGACGGACGCTTCTAGTTTAAATTTTAAAATCATTTGTTTCTGATGAAAAGCCGAGGCCGGTCTGAAATATCAAATATATATATATATATATATATATATATATATATATATATATATATACTGTCAAAAAATACATTTTTAACTTACAACTTTTTAGTAGTTTTTCCTATACATATTAAGACAGTATACGTGGATTATCATTATGCTATACATATATATAAATCGGTATTGTACACGATGTCAGACATTCACTGCGGTCTGGAAATATATCTTCCGTTGATAAGAAGAGACGGTTGTATCGACAAAATCATGATAAACAGAATAACAATAACATTATCAAACAGTCTGTAATATATATATATATACTGTCAAAAAATACATTTTTAACTTACAACTTTTTAGTAGTTTTTCCTATACATATTAAGACAGTATACGTGGATTATCATTATGCTATACATATATATAAATCGGTATTGTACACGATGTCAGACATTCACTGCGGTCTGGAAATATATCTTCCGTTGATAAGAAGAGACGGTTGTATCGACAAAATCATGATAAACAGAATAACAATAACATTATCAAACAGTCTGTAATCATATGCTTGCATTCACTTTTAAGCTTTGATATTAAAAGCGGTATTCCTTGAATGATCAATTATGCTGCCCATTTTTTCTTTGCTCTTTTTCTAAAATTATTTGGCATCAAAAGTGAGTTGATCACGCATCATTCTGAATGAGACGAGAATTTGCGAGAGTCGCATTTTCTCGGGTCAAGTTCCGCAGTTTTCAATTTGATTAGCTTGCAATAATTTTCAGACTCGCCCTATTGACCTAATCAAAGCGAAATGTAATGCATAGAAATTCGGAAATAAAAGAAGAGAGAAAAAAAATTGTGTCGTGGGGGAATAAAAACAGGGACATGTATTTGCTACATGAAACGAAATCGGCCTTTAATATAATGACACAGAGCTTTGAGTTATAAAAAGTGGAGGCAAGGGAAAAGGAAGTGCAAGGTAATGACTTCTTTTCGTATTTTCCCTACCTCCATTCACCAGCATGATTTGTAGTTTACACGCCACTCACCTATTCCTCTTTTTTTTTTTTTTTTATCTGTCTGTCGCTTATCCTTTTCTGCTCTCGCTCTCGGACGCACACACAAACAGTTTGTGTTTATATATTAGAGACTTTCATGAATGTACAATACATTCTCTCATTTACACCTTTTGATTTCTTTCATTCTTTCTAGCAATGTCATTTTCTCACGCATAATCACTCACCCGTTAAGGGTGAGAAAGAGAGAAGCAAAGAGAACGTGAAAGGAGAAAGAATGTGGGAAGAGAAAGAGAGAAAGGAGAAGAAATAGAAATAGCTGAAGAGAAAGTGAGATAATGAGAGAAGCGAAAGAGAGAGAATAAGGAAAGGGAATGAAAGAAGAGAAAGAGGGAGAGAGAGTAAATGGGAGAAGAGAACGTGAGATAATAGAAAAAGAGAAAGAGAGAGAATAAGAGAAGGGAACGGAATTAGAGAAAAAGGGAGAGAAAGATTAAATGGGGGAAGTGAAAGAGAGAGAATAAAAGAAGGGAATGAGAGAAGAGAAAGAGGGAGAGAGAGTAAATGGGAGAAGAGAACGTGAGATAATAGAAAAAGAGAAAGAGAGAGACTAAGAAAAGGGAACGGAATTAGAGAAAAAGGGGAAGAAAGATTAAATGGGGGAAGTGAAAGAGAGAGAATAAAAGAAGGGAATGAAAGAAGAGAAAGAGGGAGAGAGAGTAAATGGGAGAAGAGAACGTGACATAATAGAAAAAGAGAAAGAGAGAGACTAAGAAAAGGGAACGGAATTAGAGAAAAAGGGGAAGAAAGATTAAATGGGGGAAGTGAAAGAGAGAGAATAAGAGAAGAGAATGAGAGAAGAGAAAGAGGGAGAGAGAGTAAATGGGAGAAGAGAATGTGAGATAATAGAAAAAGAGAAAGAGAGAGACTAAGAAAAGGGAACGGAATTAGAGAAAAAGGGAGAGAAAGATTAAATGGGGGAAGTGAAAGAGAGAGAATAAGAGAAGAGAATGAGAGAAGAGAAAGAGGGAGAGAGAGTAAACGGGAGAAGAGAATGTGAGATAATAGAAAAAGAGAAAGAGAGAGACTAAGAAAAGGGAACGGAATTAGAGAAAAAGGGGAAGAAAGATTAAATGGGGGAAGTGAAAGAGAGAGAATAAAAGAAGGGAATGAGAGAAGAGAAAGAGGGAAAGACAGTTAATGGGAGAAGATAACGTGAGATAATAGAAAAAGAGAAAGAGAGAAAATAAGAGAAGGGAACGGGATTAAAGAAAAAGAGGGAGAAAGATTAAAGGAAACAAGGAAAGAGGAGAAAAAAGAGGAGAGAGAAAGAGTAAATAGGGAAGAGAACGTGTGATCATAGGAAAAGAGAAAAAGAGAAAAAGAGAAAATAAAAAAAGGGAACGAGAGAAAAGAGTGGGAGGGAAATAGTAATTGGGGAAAGAGAACGTATGATAATGAGAAAAGAGAGAGAGAGAGAGAGAGAGAGATATTAAGCGAAGAGGAGAATTGGATTAAAGAAAAGGAAAGAAAGATTAAGTAGAGGAAGTGAGAATGAGATAATGGGAAAAGAGAAAGAGAGAATAAGAAAAACATTGGAAGAAATGAAAGGAGTAGAAAGATAAAATGGGGAAGAGAAAGAGAGAGAATCCGAGAAGGAAGTAGGAGAAGAGTGAAAGATTTAATGGGGATGAGAAAGAGAGAAATTGAGAGAAGATAATAGTAGAAGAGAGAGTAAATGGGGGAAAGAGTAAGAGAAGTTTGAAGAGAAAAAGCGCACGAGGAAAGAAAAATCAAGAATTCTTAATTGGAAGCATTTTTTATAAAGGAATTCTTCTACGGTCTGAGACCTCCAATAACATAAATTTAAACAACATCAATGCATAAACAGCTTTTTAGCTCGTTTGTATTAGAATTTTTTTTTTTTTTTAGTCACATCACCCCAAGCAAGGTGGTAAGGCCACTGGTGTGCAGGGGGCTACGTAAAAATGAAAAGATTGGAAAAGAGAAAGCCGGAAACCACATCCTAAACAGGGAACAAGGGATGAGCCTCTACACCTGTTCAATAGACGTGGGTGGAGTGTGAACCGGGCGATAGTTCAGTCTATCTACACCAATTGAAAAAAAAAAAGCAAAAAAAGTGAATAGATTGGAAAAGAGAAAGCCTGAAACCACATCCTAAACAGGGAACAAGGGATGAGCCTCTACACCTGTTCAATAGACGTGGGTGGAGTTTGAACCGGGCGATAGTTCAGTCTATCTACTCCAATTGAAAAAAAAAAGCAAAAAAAGTGAAAAGATTGGAAAAGAGAAAGCCGGAAAGCACATCCTAAACAGGGAACAAGGGATGAGCCTCTACACCTGTACAATAGACGTGGGTGGAGTTTGAACCGGGCGATAGTTCAGTCTATCTACTCCAATTGAAAAAAAAAAAAGCAAAAAAAGTGAAAAGATTGGAAAAGAGAAAGCCGGAAACCACATCCTAAACAGGGAACAAGGGATGAGCCTCTCCACCTGTTCAATAGATGTGGGTGGAGTGTGAACCGGGCGATAGTTCAGTCTATCTACTCCAATTGAAAAAAAAAAAAAAAAAAAGCAAAAAAAGTGAAAAGATTGGAAAAGAGAAAACCGGAAACCACATCATAAACAGGGAACAAGGGATGAGCCACTTCACCTGTTCAATAGACGTGGGTGGAGTTTGAACCGGGCGATAGTTGAGTCTATCTACTCCAATTGCAAAAAAAAAAAAAAAGAAAAAAGAAAAGTGAAAAGATTGGAAAAGAGAAAACCGGAAACCACATCATAAACAGGGAACAAGGGATGAGCCTCTTCACCTGTTCAATAGACGTGGGTGGAGTTTGAACCGGGCGATAGTTGAGTCTATCTACTCCAATTGCAAAAAAAAAAAAAAAAAGAAAAAAAGAAAAGTGAAAAGATTGGAAAAGAGAAAGCCGGAAAACACAATGATCATATAAGCCGTTTCCTTACGAGGATTCATTTTATATTCATAGATTAAGCAGTCAGTGCTAAATTTTTCTTTTATAAAACCATTTTTCAGGAAAATAACCAGTAATGTTATCAGTAAAATGAGGAGCCCAAAAAGCCAACTACTTGCTAAGTATACTAAAATCAAGCAGGTTCAGAAGACAATCGCATCTACCTCCCATTAGCATGGGGCAGGCTAGCCTCCCAGAGAGTAAAATACTACGCCTCCTTGGCCTTACACTCTCGGCGGACCTCAAATGGAATGACTATATTGAATCCATTGCCAAATCTGCTGCTATGAAAGTAGGCTCTCTGTGCAGGGCTCGGAAGTTTTTCCCACCTGAATCTATTCTGCACATATACAAATCTACCATCAGCCCGTGTATTGAATATTGCTGCCATATCTGGTCGGGTGCCCCTGCTGCTCTCCTTGGGCTTCTTGACAAAATACAAAGGAGGATCTGTAACGTGGTTGATGCTGACTTGGCGGACCGGCTGTAACCACTCTCTCAGCGGCGTGATGTGGCTTCCCTGTGCCTCTTCTACAAGTACTTTCATGGCTTCTGCTGCGATGAGCTTAGATCACTGGTGCCGCCTAAGCACGAATTTGCACGAGATACTAGAATGGCAACTGGGTCCCACCCTTTTACAGTTAAACAAATAAGATGTAACCGTAAATTCTACTCCAACAGCTTCTTTTCTCGCGCTTCCCGCCTGTGGAACTCCCTTCCACAACTCTGCTTTCCCGACAGTTACAATCTCCAGGTGTTTAAATGTAGGGTCAATAGACACCTCCTATCACACTAACTCCCAACTATTCTCACAACACTCTCATCTACCCAACCCTCATTCTCGGTATCCTCACCCGCCTATCACCCACCCTCTGTTATTTCCTATATTTAACCAGCCTTTCTCCACTCTACGTAGCCCCCTGCACAGTAGTGGCAGTGACATGCCTTGCTCGGGGTGAAACGCTTATAAAAAAAATAAAAAAAAAATAAAAATTACCTGATAAGTGTTCACAGAGAGGACGGAAAGTGCGGCACTAACATCCTTGGCCATGCTGAAGAGGGCATTCGCCTTCTTCAGCATGGCCAAGGATGCATTCCAGAATATGAATAGAGCATTGAGAGACAGGAAAATTTTGCTAGAAACAAAAATAAAAGAAAGAAGATTAGTGGATTGTTATGTGATGTCTGTTCTTCAGTGTGGGAGTGAATGCTGGACAATATCCTCAAAGATGAAATAGACTTGAAGCCACCGAAATGTTGTTCTACAGAAGGATGCTGAGGATATCATGGAGCGAACATAAGAGCTTCTTCTATGTACATTGTTCCGTCAAGACATAGTCGATCATGGCTTTCCACGTCTTCCTATCCCCGGTGACGCTCAGTACGCTTTCCCCTGATACTACGCGCAACTCTTGTTCTGCCATCCGTCCGCACAGGCCAGCCAAGTGCGTTACACGCTGTTTTCCCCTGTCTCTCCTTCACTCTATCTGGCCAGTTAGTAAAAGGGTCTCCAAGCCCTCCTTCTTCTTTGTATGTCTCAGAAACTTTAGCTGTCTATTCCTGATGCTCAGTATTAATTTCCTTTTCGTTTCCATCCTTTCCAAAACCTCATCATTGCTCACATGCTCGATCCATGATATCTGATATTTCAGTTGCCTCAATTTTTTTCCTTCTTCTTCAATGATATTGTCACTGCCATATTGAAGAACTGACATCACATAGCAATCCAGTGCTCCCTTCTTTGTTTTTAGTGAAATTTTCCTGTCTCTTAATACTCTACTCAGCTTCTGGAACGCGTCCTTCGCCATGCCATATCGTCTTCAGATTTCTGTGTCGCACCTTCTCCTTTCTTTTAGAACACTTCCCAGGTATTTAAAATTTTCTACCTGCTTAGTTTTAGTATATCCCCCCTTGTATTTGGCATTTTGGGCTGCTCTTTTTGCTGATGGCCATGCATTCGGTTTTCTCGCAGTTTATTTGTATTCCTTTCTTGTCACTCTCTTCCGCTACCCTTGTAGGAGGTCTTGTAGTTTCCTTTCCGTGTCTGCTATCAGTACTGTATCATCCGCGTACCTTATGTTGTTTAAATTGTGGCCTCCGATGACGAGTTCTGGCATAACATCTAGGGTTCTCAGAATAGTGTCGCTGTACAAGTTGAAGAGATCCGGTGAAAATACACATCCCTGTCTTCCGCCTCTTTCTATCTTCGTATATCTGCTGAATTCGTTTCCTGTCCGTATGCAGACAGTTTGCTGCTAGTAAAGATTCTTGGTTACTCTTATGTTATTTTCCCAAGTATGCCGAGGTTGCTGAGTATCTCCATTAATTCTTTGTGGTGTGTTTTGTCGAACGTCTTTGCATAATCGATAAAGCATAGTCTTAGGTCTTTCTTTATATATGTTGCTCTTTCGGAGAGCATCCTAATCATAATATATGGCGTTAACATAAGAGCAACGATGATGTTTTGGAGATGATGGAAACGAAAAGGAAACTAATACTTAACATCAAGAAAAATCAGCTGAAGTTTCTGGGCAATGTAATGAGGTCTACATCAGGATCATTGTCTTGAGTTGGTCCATTTATTTAGAATGTGGTATGGAATGGTTTTCAGCTTTTAGTGGTCATCTCTTCAAATCATTGTGGAAATCGGTTAAATAAATTTCGGAACGGCCTTAAATGGCATCCATATGAATGTCTCGATCGGACGAATTTAATTAAGAACATGATTTATTTTTTTAGGTTAGTCTTTTGGTTATAGAACAATTTGCGGTCTTGGGAGAAACTACCCACTCCAGGGCTGCCTATTCTATGTTCAATATCTGTATCTGTTACACTAAGTCTGTGATAATCAATCCATACAGCGAAATATTTGAAGTCTTTAGTTTTTAGTTAATTCCACATACAGATTTTTATGATAGACTGACTTAACTATCGCCTGGTTCACACTCCACCCACGTCTTTTGAACAGGTGAAGAGGCTCATCCCTTGTTTCCTGTTTAGGATGTAGTTTCCGGTTTTCTCTTTTCCAATCTTTTCACTCTTCTCTTTTTTTTTTTTCAATTGGAGTAGATAGACTAAACTATCGCCCGGTTCACACTCCACCCACGTCTTTTGAACAGGTGAAGAGGTTCATCCCTTGTTTCTGTTCAGTATGTGGTTCCCGGCTTTCTTTTTTTCCTATCATTCTACTCTTAAGTAGTCCCATGCGCATCAGTGGCGTCACCGCCTTGCTTGGGGTGATATGATTTTAAAAAAAAACACACACACTAGCAGTATAGCCCGGCGTTGCTCGGGTGTAATAAAAGCTTTAAAACTAATCCATGGTTCTTGAGCTCAGACTCTTTGGACGTTGGCACGAAAGACTAAAAAGCAATAGTTGCTCCAGTTAAAGCAAAACCGTTGACTGAAAGAAAAATGAATATATGTAAGTCAAATTTTGATTTCCTGGTATCAATATCAAATAAGTTTTTTCGTCGTGAACTAAATTTTGAAGGCTAAATAAATCCTCTGAATAAATGGTATCATGACTGAGACCAAGAACTACAATTATACCTTCTTAGAGCCAAACCCGAAGCAAAAACTAAAATAAAAGGGCTGAAAAAAATACAGACACACAGGCAGATAAACCGATACACACAAACATCTTGCCTTTTATAAATATATATATTATCGATTTTCTGCACTATTGTAAGAACTGCAACCTTGAAATTCTGAATATCGTTTCTTCTGTCTTTGTCTATGAGTGTATCAAATTTGATTAAAATCGGACCACTCCTTCTATAACCCGATTTTTTTCGATTATTCATTTTCGATATTTATCGGGGGTACCTCGATAAATACCTAGCTAAGAACACTCGCAGACGCTTATAGTACAACTGTGTAAATTTTCAAGAAAGTCAGTTCAGCCGTTTCGGAGTCTATAGGTAACTGACACGCACGCACGCACACACACACACATGCACACACACACACACACACACTCACACACACACACACGCACACACGTGCACACACACACACACACTCACACGCACACACACACACACTCACACACACACACATGCACACACACACACACACACACTCACACACACACACACTCACACACACACACACACACACACACACACTCACACACACACACGCGCACACACGCGCACACACACACACACTCACACACCACACACACACACACTCACACACACACACACACTCACACACACACACACACTCACACACACACACATGCACACACACACTCACACACACACACACACGCACACGCACACACACACTCACACACACACACACTCACACACACTCACACACACACACACACATGCACACACACACACTCACACACACACACACACACACTCACACACACACACACACACACAACGTTCCATGTAATACGTGCCATCAATGCTTTCATTCCTATTCCAGGTGAGAGTTTTTGTTTTGCAAAAGTTATTTTGAATCCTATTTCTTGAAATACACGGCAGGGATATTGATTTTATGCTCATGATAAGCTTATCTCAATTATAAATACCCATGTCATCAGTGGTGTGCTGTGGTGCAATGCATATCGACTGGGAATGAGAAATCGGAGAGCCGAGTTCAATTTCCAGTTGAATTCTTTGCATTCACTTACGCACAAATACCATTTGGAAAGGTAGTAATCCATCTTCTCTCGAGCTATATGGAATAGTTGGCAACCAGTCTACCCCAAAAAGAAATAGTAACTCATTGCTGGAAAATCTGCCTAATCATTTATGAATCGAAAGAGACATGATCGCCTAAGCATGTATCACCTATGCCACTTAATACACCCATGTGACCTGCATAGTCATCTTCGTCATCTCTACGATGGATAGCCTCCGCAAGTAAAGCAGGTTCACTTTTGTTATGGTGAAACACACCTATTCCTCACATAATGGACTCTTCCCTCTTTTATTAAGAAGAGTTAACAGGAAGTTAACTCGAGAAGTTCTTGGGAAGTTCATAGGAGTTCTTAGAAGTTCTAGAGAGTTCTTTAGAGTTCTATTGGAGTTCAGTAGAGCTCCTAGGCAGTTGATATTAGTCGGCATATGATATTAGCCGAATACTAACGAGTCAGCATTTCAATGGAAGATTACCAAATTCCTAACATTTTGGGTGCGTTAAGTCGATTAGCAACCGACATAGCACGATTATAACTTTCAGTTTGAAAACTATGGAATGCTTAAATGATCAGTGCCCATCTCTTTATATATGTCCTTGGAAATGCGAAGGGCATATTTGATCTAAAACCGTAATAAAAGCAGTGATCTCATATACCCTGAATTCATCATAAAAATACAGAATGTGGAATTAAGAATTCAAATACATCGGTTTAGTCAAAGGGACAAGAAAATTGAACACAGAATAGGCTTTGATAGAGATAGTTTTGCACAACACCGCAAGTTGCTACAAAACTAAAACATTAACCAAAGGATATGAGTCATGTTTCTTAAATAACCTCGTCAGATTTAGACTCTCATGTGGATGTCATATCTGTCGCCAAACATGTTTCAAAATATCTAAACTGCCCGCTGTATACAAATGCTTTCTTAGGTCAATGATTAAAAATGTTCTGAATGAATGAGCCATCAAAGCTCGTGGACTGTCGATACAGAATCACAGGATCGCAAAGAACTTTATCAAATAACAGAAACCACATCACTTGAGGACTTTCAATTGCAGCAATAACTAAAATTGATAGTACATGTAACTCACAGAGAAAATAATAACAGAAAAAGAAGAATGTGGAAATTCAAAATTTTCTATGTGCCCTGTCCCTTCAGGACGTAGGCGATTATGGCCTTCCACGTCTCCCTATCCCTGGTGGCTCTTAGCGCGCTTTCTCCTGTAACATCTCGCAACCCCCGTTCTGTCATCCACCTGCTCAGGCCCTTCAAATATGTTATTCGCTGCTTTCCTCTATCTCTTTTCCCCCTATCTGGCCTGTTAGTATCAGATTCTCCAAGCCTTCCTTCCTCATTGCATGTCCCAGGAGCTTCAGTTGTCTCTTCCTGATGCTCAATTTCCACATTACTTTAAACAAAAGGTTAGGAAGTAAACCCCAATCAATTCTAGAAAGAGCAAGGAGATCACTTTTGAAAAACTATGTTTTACTGAAAAACTGTTTTCATAGAAATATTTATTTTAAAACTCCAGACATTTTAATAGAAATATTTTAAAATTCCAGCCGACTTTAATAGAAATATTTATTTTTAAAATTTCAGTCGCTAACTGTTCGGGCAATAATGGTAAATGTTTCCTGCATGGAAACGGTTGTTTAGGTCATTACAATTATTCTTTGAATTCCAGGTTTTAGCTTGTCCCTAGACAAGTCATGTTAATATGCATTTTTGCCGTTATGTCCCTTCTAGATAATGCTCCAACACTTGACCTAAGGTCTTCCCTGCAACAAACTGCCTGGTTCGCTGTATAACGGCTCATCAGTGTGACTAGACATCCATTTGCTTCTGGCCGGGATCGAAACTCGACCGATTCGGTGTCAGTCGGAATCTGGCGTATGGAATCAGAGAAATGAAAATTTTAGCGTGTTGTATATAAGCGGGGTATACACACACCAGTCACCGAAAAAACTGAATTCATTGCTGAAGGATAATGCAAATATATATATTCAAACGCGTTTCATTGCATAATATTTATATTTTATAAAAGATTTAAACTGATCCGATCCTTTCTAGTTGTTTAATCAGTTTCTTGATGTTAAAATTAAATTCATCAGGTAAAGTGCCATAGTTATTCTTAAACCAAGTTCTTTCGACTTTTTCTAGGATCATCTTCAGGAGAAAATTACAAAGACAAACTTATTGTAACTGCGATAAAATCTGCATTCTTTTGTGATGGTGATTTTTAAAAACTGGCACGAATGCGCTCTGTTTATTTTAGAATTTTAACTTTAGCCGTCGTAGTTAGCGAATTTTTTGTAAAACATGTGTTTCAGTATAATGAAACTAACCAGAAATTCAAAGAAATGGAAATTCGCATTAATGCTTGTTATATGCACTTTAATATGTTGCTTCTAAATTTGTTGAGTGTTGGTTAGTTGATTTTAATATAGAGGGCATCGAGAATTAAAATTGTTTGTTTATTACTTTAGTGTTGCAGTATTTTGGTGTTGTCAAAAAGTATTTTTCTGCATTGTGAAGGTGGACTGAAATGCGTTTTTATTCAATGAGGCATGTTTCAATGTTGCTATGTTGCATATGTATATATATATATATATATATATATATATATATATATATATATATATGCTGGAATACAATGAAGTAATTTTTAAAAAGTTCAGCTGAAAATAAAAGTTAAATGACGGTTGATCAAGACGTGTCGTCCAGATTACACGTAAAAAAACAACTAGCCACAAAATTCGTGTAGCCAAAAGGGTCAAGCCTAAAAGACGAAAGATAGGGTTACACATATCCTGAAACGAACTTCTCTCAAGAAAAATAACTGAAACTTATATGATAACAACCAAGGTGTGTCCGATAAATACAGTGTTGCAGCAACATTTAAAGAACGCATTCTGAGTTCATTTACAAGTTCTACGTTGTAATCAATGATGAAACAGCTCTGAATACATCACTGGATAATGTTTATTGAGTGACCACGATTATAATCATTTCAATACATATTCCGTAGTTTAGGTTACTCAGAATCGAAAAGGTCCTTCTTCGCTGAGTAGTGTCGCGATACTAAAACCACTTTTATTTAAATACAGCCTATATTGCATCCAATTTGAGCTTTCCATCAGTAAAACTGTTTCCCAGGCTTCATATTCAGTGACGAAAAAGCATAGCCATTCCTGTGATAACGGTCCAGCAAGTTGACAATAACGGTTGACAATTTTTTTTTTTAAATAACTGTGTTTATGATCCTCGGTGTATAGTTTGAGGGCGCATCTTGCATGTGCCTTATTGGAGGCAATTTTGGCATGGATGATTTCCTACACCAAACCCGCGTTATTTTGCATGTGATTTGCCGCATCATCGGTAGTAATTGATAGGTTCGTCAGAATCAGGGTACTGACTTTAAAATTCTTGCAAGTAGTGAGTGTTAGTGTGTGTCCCGCCCCATTGCCGGGTTTAATGGATATCCGCCCACGTTTGAACTTCGCAATTCATTCATAAAAGCTCCACTGTGTTAAAACAATGTTTCCGATATTGAACCAAAAGCCTTCGAAGGATATCAGCTCTGACACACATTTAGCCAATATAAAAGATAAAGGATTTTTCTTCCACTGTTAAGAGGGGGGGGAAAGAGACTATGTTTACTTTATAGTAACACAAAGGCAACTTATTGATCAATGACAAATATTCACTGTAGCAAGGACAGACATTCGACAACCGCATATGAGTCCGCAGAACAGTGCAAGCAAACTAAGGTAAATACAACTAAAGTGTAGACAGTTACTGACTCAGCCACGTACAATATTCTGTATTATAATAAAGACTGTTGCATATATATATATATATATATATATATATATTATAAATTATATTTTAGAACATGTACCTAATCATTCTATATATATCCGCTACAAAGGTACGATTGTTTCGACATTGAAACTTCAATGTCTCATCAGGCAGTGTGTAAAATAATGGAAATCCTCTTTCCTTATATTTATTTAGTTTTGTTAGAGGTGTTGGTGGGGGTTAGTGATAGGGGAATCAGTCTCTGGCCGTTGGAATTTTTGGAGAGGGTGTTTTTTAGTGGTTGATTAATGAGATTCTTTGATTTCTAGACAGTTGTAAGTTTTTATTATCTAGTGACTAGACTATATCCTTATGGATTTCTTAGAAGAGCCGGTAGTGGTTGGCGCGGATATTTTTAATTTAGGCAGAGTCTTTATAATTAATGTAAGTTTGTATATTTAGCCTTAACTTTGGATTTAGGGAATATATTTTTTTTCTATTAAATTTTTAATTTTTAATTATTAATTCGATCATAGTTTGGAAACCGTTTTTTCTATTAAATTTTTAATTTTTAATTTCTATTCTTATATCTAGTCAATTGTGTATGTGGTGATATATATATATATATATATATATATATATATATATATATATATATATATATATAGTAATTTTGTTATTCAGTCAGTTAAGTGCCATACATGATACAGGCTTGGGCTATCTTGAAAGAGACATGACTGACTGGGCAGAAGATTATCCCGCAGTAGGTTACCATTGCTTTCTGCAGTAGACTGGTTGCCAGCTAAGGCTATGGAATCCAATCTGTCTTATTAATTAACCCATGACTGGAGGGAAGGGTATTTGTGCGTAAGTGAATGCGAGGAATTCAACTGGAATTCGTACTCGACTCCTCGATTTGTCGTGCTCATTTCAATTTCAATTCATTTTGTTGTTACAATGGTTTTTAAAAGCATTATATCACTACACAAAAATGTTCATGTTTCAGAACAATATTGTTCTTCTTTAACATCTGAAACATAAAAAATTTGTGTAGTGATATAATCTTTTAATAAACCAGTGTAATAACTAAATGACAATATTAAGTTCTGTTCTGTATTTAGAAAAGTAAATGCCTGAAGTGGGTGCTTTAATTTATCTGTTCTTTCACTTCCTTATGATATATACATATATATCCCTCCTGTCACGCTGGGGGTGGGGTATAACCCTTGACCAACAAACTTCGCCCATTTCGCTGTTGTTTTCAGTTGGAAAAAAAAAGTATCTAGTAGCGTATTTTTTTTTTAATCGTATTTTTTTTTAATCGAGCAAAGCGGTAACGCCACTGATGTGCAGGGGGCTACGTAATAGTGAAAAGATTGGAAAAGAGAAAGCCGGAAACCACATCCTAAACAGGGAACAAGAGATGAGCCACTTAACCTGTTCAATAGACGTTGGTGGAGTGTGAACCGGGCGATAGATAGATCTATCTACTCTAATTATTTGAATCGATTTAAAGGGTACGGCAGAAATCACTGAAACGCTTAGAATTTACGAACTCTTTTCCTACGAGACGCCTTATGCCAATTCAACCAAAATCAGGTAAATTGCAGATCAATGTCCTAAACTTTGATACACTAAAAATCTTTTCGAATCAATGTATAATGACGAGGAAACACGTGTCTATATTTACCAACACAAAATAAGGGTGCTACTGACATATTTACACAGTTGTATTAAAAAGTCTTCCGGTGAAGTAGCGTAAAATTGAGGAGATAACACGTTATTCAAAACGAAACAAAATAAAGAATTTTATTTTTTAAAAGTTTAAACTTTTGAAGTTATTAGCAGCTTGTCTCAGGAAAAAAGTTAGTAATCAAACATTAAAAAGGTTCATAGTTTCGATGTTGAACAAAGTGGTTTGAAATTCTGCTGTTCTCGTTAGAGACTGAAAATGTATCGGCTTGTAATTTAAGATCGGAGTTATTCAAATGTATATGACTTTGTGAATCGATCAATAGTCAAGAAAGAAAATATGTACATTCATTGCTCGGACAGTTGGTTTCACATAAAGTTATACGGATAAAAATATATATATATCTTAACAAATATTACTTTGGAATTCAAGACAAATTGAATATATTTTTAACCCTCAAGGGCCATTCGTATCATATTAGTGGGGGATCTGTTTATTACTTCATAACAATATAGAACTGATCCCCCACTTTATGCCCAGTAGAAGCCTTAACACTCTAGGGCCATTCGTATCATATTTGATACAGTATGAAAACAAGCCTTGAAAGAAATATTTTCCTGAAAAATTTTTTAAGAGAAATATTTTATAAATTTCAAATGAAAGCAGTACTGACTGCTCAGTCAATGAATACCAAATGTTTCCTTATAGGGAAATACCAAATGTTTCCTTATAGGGAAATACTGTATCAAATATGATACGAACGGCCCTAGAGGGTTAAGTAGTAATTAGTGGGGGATCTGTTTATTACTTCATAACAATATAGAACTGATCCCCCACTTTATGACAAGCAGAAGCCTTAATCATATTATATTATTAACCCTCTAGGGCCATTCGTATCATATTTGATACAGTATGAAAACAAGCCTTGAAAGAAATATTTTCCTGAAAAATTCTTTAAGAGAAATATTTTATAAATTTCAAATGAAAGCAGTACTGACTGCTCAGTCAATGAATACCAAATGTTTCCTTATAGGGAAATGCCAAATGTTTCCTTATAGGGAAATACTGTATCAAATATAATACGAATGGCCCTAGAGGGTTAAATACTTATCTAAAATGGAATTTTTTTAAACGTTGTAATGCCATAGTCATAGACGTGCTAAATCATTATATTAAATCACATTACAACATATTAAAAGAATTCCATTTTGGATAATTTTCACGTTGTAATGAATGCTAAGCAATTTATCAACCGTTATATTTGAAACAGGAAAAAATATACAGTAATTTTTAGCAACACAGTTTTCCGGTTACATTTCTTACCATAACGCAAACCCCTGAAGATGACCTCGGAAAAAGGTTGAACGTACTTGGGTACTTTAAGAAATGAATGAAAATAACATCTGTCAACGTTACAGCTCATTTATGATATTTGCGTAGTAGTCTTTCTTTTAAGCATGTTTGGTTGAAAACGACCAATAAGGAAGATATTCCGACATTAAAATCTTTCTCTTCGTCTTCAACTTAGTAAAAAGGAAAATATATAATAAACATCATAAATATTATTGCCAATATTGATATAATTTTCTTGGCTTTCTCTTCCTCAAATTTCATTAAGTGGTCTGCTGAATCTATCTTTCTCTCTCTCTCTCTCTCTCTATATATATATATATATATATATGGTGCGTTTAATAAATTGCCGCAATTGCACTTTGTATTTTAGTTTGTCGATAACAAAGTATAGTATCTTTTCATTCCTACGTAGCCCCCTGCGCTACAGTAGCGTTACCGCCTTGCTTGGGGTGATATGATTTAAAATATATATATATATATATATATATATATATTCAACAGACTACAGAGGAGAATCTGTAATGTGATTGGTTCCGATATATGAATAATATATAAGTTTTTTCATGCTTTAACACATGCATGACGATGACATTACAACATGTAAAAAAATTCCATTTTGGATTATTTTCACGTTCTAATGAATGCTAACAGTTTGTCAACCGTTATATTTGAAGCAGAAAAAATGCACAGTAATTTTTAGCAACACAGTTTTCCGGGTACATTTGTTAGCATAACTCACACTCCTGAAGATGACCTCGGAAAGAGGTTGAAAGTACTTGCGTACCTTCAGAAATGAATGAAAATAGAATCTGTCAACGTTACAGCTCATTTCTGACATCTTTTCATTGTAATGCGCGAAAAATTATCCGTGGATATGAAGGGTTTTTATTAAAAATAAGCAAATGTAATGTTTGCAGTTAATTTAATCTGACATGTTTAAAAGAAAATTTGCTGCCTAAACGCACAAATATATATATATATATATATATATATATATATATATATATATATATAGACTGAAAATCTAAGCAGGAGCCAACAAACCTACATCGGTCTCACCCTACGGCTCGTCAGGTTAAAAATTTCAGGAACCAATTTACCCTAATGAGCCGTAGGGTAAAGGTGAAGCCTAGGTGCTTAGATTTTCTGTCCTTTCTCTACTTTCGTATTGAGCGTTTTAGTGTTAGGGTTTTCGTTTTGGTCTTTTTTTCTTTCTTACGGGTACTTGACTTTTTGTTCATGTACTTCGTTTGTTTCTTTTTTTATTTCCCCCTCTTTTCCCTCCGAATTTGTCCTCGGTGGGTTGTTCAAAACGATTTAAATTATAGCTTAATTAGTTCTAGTTTTGGCAGAGTTAGTTCTGTTACTATTGGTATTGTAATTACTATAGTTAATATTATATATATATATATATATATATATATATATATATATATATATATATGGTGTATAATTGTAAATGAATTTTTTTTTACCTAGTGTTGTCTTTATTTAGTTTAATTCAAAAGACCTAATTTTTAAAAAAATAATTTTATTTTAATTCCTATATCTTTTTATTCCCTTTTATAAATAATTATGCCTTTTTAAGTAAAGGCCTTTTTCTAATACTTCAGCGTTTGTAATATTTTAAAAAAAATTTCTTTCTTTTCTTTTCTTTTTCCCTCCCTTCCTTCCTTTATATCTCTTATCTCCCACCTTTTTTCCGTGTTGCTTAACCTTACGTCGATTTAACACGGCTGTCTGTTAATTTTTAGTTACAATTCTCTTTCCTTTTTTTTGCGAACCCAGACGATGTCAATTTTTTCTTTTCTTGTTTATTTGATTTTATTTTATCTTTTTCTTTTTCTTTTTCTTTTCCTTTATTTTTCCTTTTTATTTTTATTTTCTTTTTTAATTTCTTTGCAAATCTATTTAAAAAGGAAAAGTAGACTAATTTTTCTCCAGTTTCTGAAAGGATTTTTCTGTTGCTGAGGTGATGTGTTATCCCCCGTGGGGATCTTCATATCGAAATGACCATTCAACATCTTTGAATTAATCCTTTTTTAATGTATATATATATATATATATATATATATATATATATATATAGTACTGCGCAAAAGTATTAGGACAAGAACTATTTTATCTTTTATGAGGCATCAAAATAAAGTTTAAAATCACCCCTGTCCTAACACATTTGCACACTACCGTTAGTGTGTCACCCCTGTATTAGGACAGGGGTGATTTTTTAAATACCTCACTGAAATTTAAATACACGGTGAAAAGCCAAGTAAATTGCTAATAAATATTGATTATTTAAAACTATGTGTAAAAGAAATGTATTAAAAGAAGTTATATTTAATTTTTCCTATTTTCTATTAAACAAGTTTTTTGAAACTACTCTTTTGAACATCTATGGGTTATTTTGGATAAAAAATTTTGATAAATGTTACTTCGCAAGACACACGTTGGGAACAAATACAAGCTACTTGGTAGGAGATACCATTGGATACATTGAAGAAGCTTGTGATGACAGAATGAAAGTTGTGATCAAAGCAAAAGGCTATAATACCAAATATTAAATTTATATTGTAACAAGTACTTTTTTCTTGTTAAAGCATTTGTTGAGTAAATCAAATAAAATTACTTTAATTAAATTCTTTATTTTCTGACAATATGCCTCATAAAAAAATAATATAGTTTTTGTCCTAATACTTTTGCACACTACTGTATATATATATATATATATATATATATATATATATATATATATATGTGTGTGTGTGTGTGTGTGTGTGTGTGTGTGTGTGTGTGTGTGTGTGTGTGTATGCTTTACGCTTTGGGAAACAAATTTGTTTATAGTAGTTCTTTATAGATACGTTATCATCCGAAACTATACGTATGTAGTTTTGAGAATGCTACCCGCTGTGGTCCAGTGGACATCGGCTCGGAACAAGAAATCGGGGAGCCGAGTTCGAATTCCAGTTGAATTCCTCGCATTCACTTACGCACAAATACCAGGTGTGGACGACAAAGTGAACCTCGCTGCCGTACTTGAAAAGGACCTCTAATCCGTAGTGGTCTGGGGTAGGAAATGGCTAGTAAATTTCAATGCCTCTAAAACGAAGCTGTTATCAACTAATCACCATAGACAATCGCATCTACCTCCCATTAGCATGGGACAGGCTAGCCTTCCAGAGAGCAAAATACTACGCCTCCTTGGCCTTACACTTTCGGCGGACCTCAAATGGAATGACTATATCGAATCCATTGCCAAATCTGCTGCTATGAAAGTAGGCTCTCTGTGCAGGGCCCGGAAGTTTTTCCCACCTGAATCTATTCTGCACATATACAAATCTACCATCAGCCCGTGTATTGAATATTACTGCCATATCTGGTCGGGTGCCCCTGCTGCTCTCCTTAGGCTTCTTGACAAAATACAAAGGAGGATCTGTAACGTGGTTGATGCTGACTTGGCGGACCGGCTGTAACACTCTCTCAGCGGCGTGATGTGGCTTCCCTGTGCCTCTTCTACAAGTACTTTCATGGCTTCTGCTGCGATGAGCTTAGATCACTGGTGCCGCCTAAGCACGAATTTGCACGAGATACTAGAATGGCAACTGGGTCCCACCCTTTTACAGTTAAACAAATAAGATGTAACCGTAAATTCTTCTTTCCTCGCGCTTCCATCCTGTGGAACTCCCTTCCACATGTCTGCTTTCCCGACAGCTACAATCTCCAGGTGTTTAAATGTAGGGTCAATAGACGCCTCCTATCACACTAATTCCAAATTATTCTCAGAACACTCTCATTTACGCAAACCTCATTCTCTGTATCCTTACCCGCCTATCACCCACCCTCTGACATTTCCTATATTTAATCATCCTTTCTCCACTCTATATAGCCCCCTGCGCAGTAGTGGCAGTGACATGCCTTGCTCGGGGTGAAACGCTTATAAAAAAAAAAAAAAGTAAATGTAGTGTTCATCCATTAATTTAACACCCTAGCGTTAACGATGAAGGAGGAAATTTAAAAAAATTTGAAACTTTATAAATTATTATAATAAAAAAAATAGAAAAATGAAAACAATTCTTGTAAAAATTCATTATGCATTGAATTTTCTTTTTTTCAGATTAAGATATCCTGAATTTATATTGTTTATAAAAGCAACTAAAAGTTTATCTAAATAAAAAAATGGCATAGATTTATTGCATTTTTGTTTACGCAATTCAGAGCAGAATTTCTAAAAATGGGCTAATTAAAAAAAAGAAACTGTTAATTAGCATTCCCCAAGGAATCCTGAATTTAATTAATATTAGTTTCATGGGGAAACGATGGTGAATTTCTAAACATTTACGGAAATTAATTGGTTTGCTAACATACGTAAAAAAAAATGTATATTTTATCAAGATTTTCTAAAAATAATTACTTCACAAATGATTTCAGTCAGTTATGAATAAGTCTTGAAATTTTCATCCAAAACAGACCATTATTTGATTTTAGCAAGAATTTCTAACTTAATGGGACTTTCATTGGCAAAAAAGTGCCTTGCGTAATATTACGTTTGCTCTTGTAAAAATTACGTCACTCATGGGCGAAAGAAAAACAAGATTTTCTACAAAAATTTCGAACGTGTTAGAAAAAATAAAAAAATAATTAAAAAATAATTTGATCTATTCGCTTAATAATAACATAAACTTTTTTCCGATAAAACTTTGTTTTTATTTAGTCTGAGGCCTTTTTCCTTCATACTATACTGTTTTTTCTGTGATTTTTTAGAGGTACCTACTTTTTAATATGCCCTACAACATTCTGTCACTTCTTCTTCTTCTTCTTCTTCTTCTTCTTCTTCTTCTATGTGCCCTGTCCCTTCAGGGCGTAGGCGATCATGGTTCTCCATGTCTCCCTATCCCTTGTGGCTCTTAATATGTTTACTCCTGTTGCTCCTGGCAACCCCCGTTCCGTCAACCACCTGATCAGACCCTGCAAATATGTTATCCGCTGCCTTCCTCTGTCTCTCCTTCCTTCTATCTGACCAGTCAGTATCAGGTTCTCCAGCCTCTCCTTCCTCATTGCGTGTCCCAGGAACTTCAGTTGTCTCTTCCTGATGCTCAGCATCAATTTCCTTTTTGTTGCCATTCTTTCCAACACCTCATCGTTGCTTGCATGCTCAGTCCACGATATCCGTAGCATCCTTCTGTAGAACCACATTTCGGCCGCTTTCAGTTTTGTCCTTATTTTCGATTATATTGTCCAGCATTCACTGCCATATTGAAGAACTGACATCACGTAGCAGTCTAGCACTCTTTTCTTTGTTTCTATTGGGATTTCCCTGTGTGTTAGTATTTTGCTCATCTTCTGGAACGCGTCCTTTGCCATGCCAATTCACCTTCGGATCTCCGTGTCGCACTTTCCATCTTCTGTTAGAACACTTCCTAGGTACTTAAAAGTTTTGTACTTGCTTGATTCTGTTATCTCCCACCTGTATTTGGCATTTTGGGTTGTATCTTTTGCTGATGACCATGCACTCAGTTTTCTTAAAGTTTATTTGTAGTCCCTTTTTGTCACTTTCCACTGCTACTTTCTGTATGAGGTTTTGTAGTCTCCTTTCCGTGTTCGCAATCAGCACTGTATCGTCCGCATACCTTATGTTGTTCAGGTTGTGGCCTCCAGTAACAAATCCTGGCGTGTCATCTAGGGCCCTCAAAATATTCTCGTTGTATAGGTTGAACAAATCCGGTTTGTATGCGTTAAAAAACGTATTATAAGGAAGTATTATGACTGTCTGGTAAGGGTTAAAGGTTAGGCTTAGGTTTAGGGTTAGGGTTAGGACAAGGATAGGATTTAGCCTTAGGGAAAATAATTATTTTCAATCAATAGCCGAGTACTTATATCGATAAATTCTCTTACAGAGGTAGGACATATTCAAACCGAGTAGGCCACATACTATCCCAGAATCAAAGAGATAGGCCATATACTATAACGGCACCGACCCAACTATCTCAACCAGAAAACATGAGCATAGAGATTTTAAATGTTCTCCTACTTTTCATTGCTAATATTAATCCATTTTCACAAAAAAAACCCCCAAAAAACAAACAAACTCATGAATATATAAACTGGATTATTTGCAACGCATTTCTTGCTTTAATTCCTGACATCTGACAAATTATAATTCCTATCTACTTGATTTTCAGTGCATTCTTTAATAAAGTAATTTGCAGTACTACTCTATACTGGTTATGTCAGAGGTTCACTTACACACTTAGGCGCAGATACAAATCAACACATGCACGTAAATTGTACTCAATACGTACGCAAATACTCTACCCTCTCCAATACTCTGGTTGCCTAACACCAGATGTAATGCATTTTCAAGCACACCACCAAAATATAATAAAACTTCACTTATACAATGGACATACTCACCTTTATAAATATTAGATACGCACACACACACATGTATTACTATTTAAAATGTTACACTCAAAGAATACGCAAAATTTTATATTTTCATTTGGGTAGATCTGTAGATCTATCTATCTATCTATCTATCTATCTATCTATCTATCTATCTATCGGAATAGACATGTTTGTCTAAGGCCTGGTTGTCTTGAATTGATTTAAAACTCTCAGTCTGTTCGTATCTATCTATCTATCTATCTATCTATCTATCTATCTATCTATCTATCTATCTGTTCATATCTCATTCTGTTCATATTTCAGTCTATCTATCAATATCTATCAATACCCCCCTCTCTCTCTCTACACACACACACACATATATATATATGTGTGTGTGTGTAATTTTCTTCATTATCTATTTATCTATATATGCATGTTAGGGTAGCATTTTTCATTAATGGTCGCGGGCTCGCGTGCGCGCGTGCACACACACACACACACACACACACACACACACACACACACACACACACACACATAGCTAGTTCCTTCCATAGTACGTAAACACCACATCCCACCCCTTTTCCAACGTTTTCTGCTTCCCAAACCTGACTTTTGTCCCTTCTATTCTAGCGAAAGGCGGCAACGGGCAAGCGCGGGGCTAACGGCCAACTTCTCTCACTAACAATCAGATTGGGAATTAAAGGAGACAAATTATTTGTCAGTGGTGGGGGACAAACTGGTCCAGTGGAGGTGGCTGATTGGCAAAGAAAGTTGTGTGGGGGCGTCCTTCGTCGCGGCTTGACAAAAGTGTCAGGGCGGGCAGCGCGTGTCGAAATAGCATGGTCTTAAGATAAAGTGAGACAGTTAAAAGGCGGGGTTGAAATTGATACTTTACAAAAGCTATAAAGACATGACAAAAGATAGTTCATTCTGGTTTGTGTATAATAATAATAATAATAATAATAATAATAATAATAATAATAATAAACCCAATGTTGATAAAGTTAATACTCATCGATGGTTACGTGCATCTGGATTAAAGGCTGAAACTGAAGGCTTGATTTTTACAGCGCAAGACCAAAGTCTTTTCACTCGGAATTTTTAGGCAAATAGTGTGCACTAGCAGTATAGCCCGGTGTTGCTCGGGTGTAATGAAAGTTTTAAAACTAATCCATGGTCCTGGAGCTCAGACTCAGCCTAAAGAATATTTGTGTGAAGTTTGGTGAGAATCGGATAAAAATTGTGAATTTGTATAAAGGACATACTGACAGATAAACACACACACACACACACACACACACACACACACACACACACACACACACACACACACACACACACATCTTGTCTTTTATATATATATTATCGATTTTCTGCACTATTGTAAGAACTGCAACCTTGAAACTTCTGAATATCATTTCTTATGTCTTTGTCTATGAGTGTATCAAATTTGATTAAAATCGGACCAATCCTTCTATAACCCGATTTTTTCGATTATCAATTTTCGATATTTATCGGGGTACCTCGACACAAAACCTAGCCAAAAACACTCGCAGACGCTTATAGTACAACTGTGTAAATTTTCAAGAAAATCGGTTCAGCCGTTTCGGAGTCTATAGGTAACGGGGACACACACACACACACACAGACAAAGTTCCATTTATAAATAAGTTTAGATAAACGAATGCCATTAAACCATAGAATTAATAAATAAATTAATAATATTAATAAATCAAGAAAGGCTGTGTCTGCTGTCAGCTTATTTATTTTTTACTCGAATTTGCAGTTTTTGAAAATTGGATTTCTCTTTTTATTTGCCAGTGATAGAGCATGTGCGTTGTGATGCAGTGGGTATAGACTCGGGACGACAAATCGGGGAGCCGAGTACGAATTCCAGTTAAACTCCTTGCATTCATTTACGCACAAATACCCTTGGGAAAGGTATTAATCCGTCTCTTCTCTCCAGTTATGGGTTAAATAATAATAAGACAGACTGGGTTCTATAGCCTTGGCTGGCAACCAGTCTACCGCAGAAAGTAATGGCAATCTACTGCGGGATAATCTTCTGCCCGGTCATGTCTCTTTTGAGACATGATCGCCCAAAGCGTGTATCACTTATGGCACTTAACTGACTGAACAGATTGGCGAAGATGTGCATTGTGTTGCAGTGAATATTGTCTCGCAACGAGAAATCGGAGAGTCAAGTTCGAATACCAGCTGAATTTGTTGCATTCACAAAAGCACAAATACGATTTGGAAAGGTATGAATCCGTCGCATCTTCCTCTTTCGAGACATGATCGCCCAACGTGTGTATCACGTCTGACACTTTACTGACTGATGATAGACACACGGACCACGAGCCAGACTGCAAACAAACATATGTATATTTAAGCAAAAAACCTCTTTGTAACATTTTTATTATATTAAATGCCCTACAGATAGTTTTTTTTATCTTTGACGTTACTTCGGCTAAAGAAGTGATTTCACTGATAGATAAAAAGAAAAAAATAGGTTAATTAGTCGAAACCTCCGATTTCTAGGCCGGTTGATATTAATTTCTTTGCTACAATAATAGGGATGCAAGCTTAAATACATCGACTCACTAAAATAATGATTGGAGTCAGTTTAATGCTATACTTGATACAAGTTTGGGTGATCATATCTAGAAAGAGACATGACTGACTGGGCATAAGATTTTCCCGCAGGAGATTGCCATTACTTTCTGCAGAGACTGGTTGCCAACCAAAGCTATAAAACCCAATCTAGCCTGTTATTTGACCCATAGTTGAATGGAAGAGACGGGTTAATAATTTTCTCAAGAGTATTTGCGCGTGAGTGAATGCAACAAATTTAACTGTTCCGAACCGATATCCACTGCACCACAACGTATATGTTTGTAGCAATTACATCTAATGTTAGATTTTTAAAAAATCGATAGAAAAATTACGTTTCGAGTACAAAAGATACGAACTTTAAAAGATCCCAACAAATGAGACCATTCCTTAAATAGACAGTTGAGGGCAGTTTTATCCCTGTTTTCCCTTGTCCTCATTGGTGAAGCGCACTTCTGTTAAAGCAGTGATTTCCTTGACGAAAAGAGGGATTGCAAGTTCAATTTCTGTGGGGAGCATATTTTTCGTTAGTAAAGAGTTCTGCAGAAGGGGTCGGTAATCTAACGCCACGAGTGTCACACGTGGCACGCCAAGCAATTTCCAATGACATGCAAATTGTGCAAAACACAAAGTAACAAATTATGTTGCCGATATTGAGCAATTTGCTGAGACCATGCAATGGCAAGGTCCCCTTTAATAAAAGATTTTAAAAACAGTTTATTTCTCGTAATGTGTTTTACATATCATTGTATATAAATATATTGTAGAACCGGTATATTTACCTTGACTTGTATAAAAATACGTATACTGTTGGTACACTAGGTAGCAAAAGGTTGGGGACCTCTGTTCTGCAGGATACCGAATAAAAAAGCGGCAAATTTATTCTTCGAAAAAAGAAACCCCAGCTCTAATTGGTTCATCTCAGTGAACCCCTAAAATCCCAGATCTGAATGTTATGAATTATTGTACCTGGAGTATACTCCACTTCCAAACCTGTCGTCGTGATATCGTCGATGTTAATTCATTGAAGTGGAACTTAACTACATCTTGAAATGAAATCCCTCTTGACACCATATGCAAAGCTACTGCTGCCTCGTTACTACGTTTACAACTTTGTGTTGAACATTCAGGCAAATATTTCGAACACCTCTGATGATTGTTCAGTTCGTGTCAGAACAATGATAGCTAAATAAATTTATTTCAGAATTTTATTTTTTGCTGGACACATTGTAGATTTCTAGACTAGGGGATATTAATTAAGCTGCTTGAAGATAACAGAAATATTAACTCAGAAACGTGTGTCAATTTAAAAAATAAAGTTCATAGCCATACGAAATTACTTTGTTTAATGAATACTTGTAAGTCAGTGGCTAGCGCACATGAGAATCATCGAAAGGTTTTAATGGCGCGGTGTTCGTTTTGCAATTATAAAGATGAAAGACTTGGCAGTAAAGAACGTAAAATGTGATCATAAAATATAAAAAGTCAATTTTGAAATGCCGGTAGTATGGGGCTTGTACACGATGATGACGCTAGGCACGAAAATGATGTGGATACGACGATAAAGTGCGGATAATCCCGCCCCCCGCACATTCTTAAATATCTAAAATATCACACCAACTGACTACATAAAAGATTTTGTTTTAGAAGGGCCGAGTGGAAAGGTTTCGGCCGTAAGGAGGTTGATGTGCACACGTGCAAAGGAACTTATACAACATTACCAGTCGCCTACTTTGTGTTGTTGCAGATTGCGCATCAACATAAGATATTATTCTCATGTTAATTTTTGGGGCCTACCCTTCTATCCAGGCACAAGGCATGCTGGAAGGGAGCCCTTGGAGATTTCTCGCGCTAGATTGCCAGTTCTTTCTGCGGTAGGCTGGTTGTCAACAAAGGCTATATAACCCAGTCTGTCCCTCTCCAAGCTGGTTTTGAACTCCTAGACCGATTGCCACCAAAGGTTATAGAACCTGATCTGTCCTGCTAGTTTCCCATAACTGGACGGGGGTGGGGGAAGAGAGATGGATTGCTTAACTTTGGTGACCCTACGTGGTATGGCTGTAAGGGATATTAATCGAGACTTATGCCATTACTGAATACTGAGTTCAGACATAATCTAAAGTTTTATTTATTTATTGGTAACATACTGTACGAAAAAAACTAGTATTAATGTTTTTCAATATGTGTATGTTCTGCATATAATGTCTTAAGTATAAACCCTCAGTATGTACTGTGATATTTTCAATACGTATTTCTTTTAAGTTGCATGTTATATGATCGTGATTATTGGAATAGGTTTTTTGCATTTCTCTCTCATATGACTACAAAGAATTTCTGGGTTTGCTCAAAATATTTGGCCGAATCATCATCAGTCACTTCCCCCCCGCCTTGTTGCAGATTGCGCATCAATTATTGTCTTAATTTTTTGGGGCCCACTCTTCCATGCTGGTTCAAGGCATGCTGGAAGAGAGCGTTTGAAGATTTTCCCTTCACTAGATTGCCAGTTCTTTCTGCGGTAGGCTGTTTGCTATATAACCAAGTCTGTCCTGATATTAAACCTCTTGTAGTTGGTTTTGAATCCAGAGTATTCTTCTCTTAGACTAGTTGTCATCCAAAGCTATAAAACCCGGTTTGTTCTGCAATTTTATCATAACTAACAATGCATACAGGTAATGACTAAATTTGTATTATTTATCGTCTGATAGAAGTCTTTCTATTTTTCATCAGCATGGATCATGCTAATCTCCAGGAAGGCGACTTATTGCGCCTTCTCGGGCAAATGTTATCCTCTGAAATGAGGTGGAAAGGTTATATACAAACATTTACTAGATTTACGGCGAAGAAAGTGGGTCTTCTGTGTCGTGCTAGGCAAGAATTTACTCGGGCAACCAGACTGGCAACAACGTCTCACCCATTTACAGTTAGATCAACCAAATGTAGATAAAAAATAAACGATTAAAAAAAATATATATATATAAATTTCGCCTGAATCTAACACTCATATTTATTAGTGAACAATTCATCCATACTTTGAATATTGCTGCCAGATATGGGCTGGTGTTTCTGCTACATATTTAGAGATCTTTAATAAAATCCAAAGAAGAATCTGCAATTTCATTTATCTTTACCTGTCATCTCGGCTTTGATCACATTCTCACCGCCATAAGGTAGGTTCCTGCTGACGTTTCTATAATTGTTTTTTTGTGTGTTTGTTATTTTTTTATTTTTTATTTTTTTTTTTTTGGTAACTGCTCTAATGAACTCTCCTGTATGGTACCTAGAATCTATGAATTTAAGCACATTACCAGATTGGCGTTGTTCTGCAGTGGATATCGACTCGGAACGATAAATCGGAGACCCGAGTTCGAATTCCAGTTGAATTCCTTGCATTCACTTACGCACAAAAGGGAAAAATATTAATCCGTCTCTTCCCTCCAGCTATGGGTTAAATAATAAAACTGATTGGATTCTATAGCCATGGCTGGCAACCAGTCTACCACAGAAAACAATGGCAACCTACTGCGGGATAATCTTCTGCCCAGTCATGTCTCTTTTGAGACATGATCGCCCAAAGCGTGTATCACTTATGGCACTTAACTGACTGAACAGATTGGCGAAGATGTGCATTGTGTTGCAGTGAATATCGTCTCGCAACGAGAAATCGGAGAGTCAAGTTCGAATACCAGCCGAATTTGTTGCATGCACAAAAGCGCAAATACGATTTGGAAAGGTATGAATCCGTCGCATCTTCCTCCAGTTATGGGTTAAATAGCAGGAAATATTGGATTTTATAGTATTGATTGGCAACCAGTCTAACGCAAAAGGTAATGGCAACTTACTGTGGACAAATATTCTGCCCAGTCAGTCATGTGTCTTTCGAGACATGATTACTTACGCGTGCATCACGTGCAGCACTTAACTGAATGACTGAATAATTTGGCAACAAGGTCTCGTCGTTTAACAGTTAGAAGGGGTTAGATCCAACCGTAAGTTCTATGCTAACAGTTTCTTCTCGCACGCTTTTCGCTTATGGAACTCTATATCAATTTTATTTTCCCAGTCAAATCTGATCTTCAAAAATTTAAGTGCAATGTCAATTCTCCTCTTCTGTCTTCAGACTTTTTGTTCTTTTGTTGCTCTCGCTCCTTAATTAAGTTTTTTCTTATATTCTTTCACACTGAGTAACCCTTTTCATCTTAGAGGCTTTATTACCTTTCTTTGGGGTAAATGATAAAAACTAATGTTTCTTAACGTTATAAACGCTGTTTTTAATGGGTGCACATGTTTGATTGTTACCAGTAATTCTTAAAATGTTTTTTAAATACTAGAATTAATAACAACCGGCCGAAATTGAAAAGTCTCGCTCAAAAATACTCGTGCACCTCCAATACGAATCCCGCAAATAAATCATGTTCCTCCTTAAATTTTAGTGTTTTATGACTTTCTGTCTGTCTATACTTCTGAGATGAGGTACTATTTATATTATCTACACTGGATTGCTGTCCTCGTCTTTATTGCCATGTTTATGATGTTTCGGCCGTTGTACGCCCTGGCCTTCTTCAGGTGCTAGGAATTTTGAACAGAACCCTTTATTTCGATCACTGGGGTATATCAGTTTCAAAAATTCATACACTGATATTCTCAATCTTTTCACTCCTTTTTCTTTTCAATTGGAGTAGATAGACTAAACTATCACCCGGTTCACACTCCACCCACGTCTATTGAATAGGTGAAGAGGCTCATCCCTTGTTCTTTGTTTAGGATGTGGCTTCCGGTTTTCTCTTTTCCAATCTTTTCACTCCTTTTTCTTTTCAATTGGAGTAGATAGACTAAACTATCACCCGGTTCACACTCCACCCACGTCTATTGAACAGGTGAAGAGGCTCATCCCTTGTTCCTTGTTTAGGATGTGGCTTCCGGTTTTCTCTTTTCCAATCTTTTCACTCCTTTTTCTTTTCAATTGGAGTAGATAGACTAAACTATCGCCCGGTTCACACTCCACCCACGTCTATTGAATAGGTGAAGAGGCTCATCCCTTGTTTCCTGTTTAGGATGTGTTTTCCGGTTTTCTCTTTTCCAATCTTTTTACTCTTACGTAGCCCCCTGCGCATCAGTGGCGTTATCGCCTTGCTTGGGGTGATGTGATTAAAAAAAAATACGCTCAGTTTTCTTTAAGTCCTTGCTTAGTTCTTTCTTTTCGCTTTCTCTTGCTACCTCCTGTGCGAGATCCTGCCTTCTCTTTTCCGTGCACTGTGTCATCTGTGGCCGCAAATAACGAATCCTGGCAAGGGTTTTCTCTCAGACTTGTTTCGCCGTATAAGTTGAATAGATCCGGAAAGAAAACACACCCTTTTCTTACACCCCTTTCTACTTTTGTATATTACTAATAACCGGGGCATTCGTACTGACGTTTCTAGCGTAGAAGCTTTCCTTCACGAAAAGTCCCCTGACATCCTAGCGCTCTTTGAGACTAACCTCAACTCATCAATTCCCTCCTCTGACTTCTCCATCTCTGGTTATCTCCGCCTCTTAAGGAAGGATTTCACTGTCCACATGCATGGGCTGGGGGTCTACGTTAGTGAACACCTCCCTATATCAAGGGTGACATCACTCGAATCTCCTGATCACCAATATGTATGTCTCCCTCTGTGACTTCTCATTTCAGTTACCTACATTTTCTTTCTTTAGCGTTCTCCCTCCTCTCCTGACTGCTCCTTTCTAGATAGCATTTCTGCCAACATAGATAAGCCTATTTCCTACCACCCATTCGCTCACATATTTGTATTCGGAGATCTTAACGCCCATCATTCTGAGTGGCTTAAAGACTCTGTTACTGTTTCAGCGAGCATCCATGTCATGAACTTTGCTATTTCCCAATCTCTTACGCAAGTGGTGAACTTCCCCACACGCTTTCCAAGCACTCCCTCTGGACACTCCTCTCTACTAGATATATGCTTTACCTCTGCACCTGACTCCTGTCAAGTCTCGCAGCTTTGCCCTCTCGGCACCTCCGACCAAGCTGTTTTCTCTCTCAATATTTCCTTTCCACTCTCACTCCCCCCAGGAACCCCTACCTATAGGAACTCCTACTGCTACCAAAAAGCTGACTGGGACGCCTTTCGCGAATTCCTATGCGACGTCCCTTGGGGAAAAGTGTTCGATCTCCCAGCTGATGACTGTGCCGCTGAGATTTCGTCCTGGGCGAAAGCTGGCATTCATACCTACCAGGAAGTATTGTCTAAAACCTCATTCCTCTCCTTGGTTCTCTCCTGCCTGTTCGGCCGCCATTGCCCACAGGAACCACTACTTCCGACTATTCCGGAGACAGTCATCTGATCACAATAGGCGCCTATTCAGGTCTGCTCGTAATGAGTGCAAGAGAATCCTGAATGACGCCAAACGGTTGTTTGCTGAGAGAATGAGACAGCGCATAGCTGACCGCAAGTTCGGCTCCAAGGAGTATTGGCGGTTATGCAAACGGGTGCTAAACAATAGGAAATCCTCAATCCCTCCTTGTATCAATGAATTTGAGGTTCTGACGCCATTTGTGGACAAAGCTGAGTGCTTTGTTCGAAGATTCTCATCCAAGTACACATTTGACTCATCTGGAGTACCCTCACCCGACTACCCTATTAGAACTGAGGCTAAACTGTACGATGTATAGATTACCCCGTTAGTAGTATCCCGAGTAATTTCAAAACTTGACCCCCATAAGGCGAGCGGTGGCGATGAAATCCCGGTGATAGTCCTTAAGAAATGTGCTCCTGAACCCTCCCCTGTCCTCTCTAAACTGTATAACTACTGCCTTTCTGCTTCCTGTTTTCCTGCATGCTGGAAGTTCTCTTCAGTCGTTCCTGTATTTAAGAAGTGTGGTGAACCCTCGGACCCATCCAATTATCGCCCAGTCAGCCTTCTACCTATTTTCGGGAAAGTGTTCGAGGCGATAATTAATGCTAAAATAGTTCAACATCTTACTGCCCACAAACTCTACTCTGACAGGCAGTATGGCTTCCGCTTTGCCAGGTCCACGGCCGACATGCTAACGACCGTTACGGTGTACATGCTCCAGGCCCTTGATGAGTCAGGCGAGGCTCGTGCTGTTGCGCTGGACATCTCCAAGGCTTTTGATAGGGTTTGGCACTCTGGCCTTCTATGCAAGCTACGGGGTTACGGTATTACCGGACGCTTGCTTGATCTAATTCAACCTTTTTTAAATAACCCAAAATGAAGGTCCTTTTGAATGGGCATGCCTCTACATTCTACAATATTAACGCTGGTGTCCCTCAGGTCTCTATCCTGGGCCCAACGCTCTTCCTTATTTTCATAAATGACCTCCCAGACGAGATCAAGAGCCAAGTAGGCATCTACGCAGATGACACTACAATTTACTCCCGCATCAGTAAGAAACCCGGCGTGGCGGACAAACATAATCTCGCTGCTGACATTGAAAGGGATCTACACTCTGTGGTGAATTGGAGCAAGAAGTGGCTTGTCAATTTCAGTGCGTCTAAAACCAAGCTGTTGTCTGTCAATCATCACAGGCAACCTCACCTGCCTCCCATAAGCATGGACTAAGCGATTCTCCCTTAGAGCAATACACTGCGCCTCCTCGGCCTTACCCTCTACTCTGATCTCAAATTGAACACTACATTGAGTCCATAGAAAATTCACTGCTAAGAAGGTTGGGTCACTGTATCGGGCCAGGATGTTTTTCCCGCCTGAATCCATTCTGCATATGTACAAATCAGCCATTCGTCCGTGCATGGAATACTACTGCCATATATGCCCAGGCACCCCTGCTGTTCATCTCAGTGTTCTCGACAGGCTCCAAAGGAGAATCAGTAATGTGATAGGTACCGACTTGGCGGCTCGACTCCAGCCACTTCCCCAAAAACGAGATGTGGCCTCTTTTTGTTCTATAAATATTTTCATGGCTTCTGCTCCAACGAACTTAAGTCACTGGTGCCTCTTCAACAGGTGTTTACTCGTGCAACCAGATTGGCAACTAGGTCCCACCTATTCACAGTTAGATTAACCAAATGCAGACGACAATTCTACTCCATCAGCTTCTTCTCTCGCACTTCCCGCCTATAAAACTCGCTTCCATATTCTTCTTGCTTTCCTGACGGCTACAACCTCCAAGAATTTAAATGCAATGTCAATACTCAACTATTAACCACTTTAGTTCTTTCACCACCTCGTATGTCCTTTCCTTTCTCGCCACCTTTGCAACTGTCATCACAACTGTATTTCCATCCTTCTCTTGCTTCCTTCTAACTGTTTCATCTTTCTTCACTCTTCACTCTTCACTCTCTTCTAATTAATCTTTTTACTCTTATGTAGCCCCTGCTCGGGGTGATACGATTAAAATATATATATATATATATATATATATCTTCTGAATTCAGTTCCTATCTGTACGCAAGCGGCTTGCTGCCAATATATATTTTTGATGATCCTAAAATCTTTTCCGAAAATGTCGAGGTTGTCGAGCATCTTTATCAAGTCTTTGTGGCGTACTTGGTCAAATGCCTTTGCGTAGTCAATGAAGCATAGATAGAAGTCCTTCTTCATTTCTATTGCTCTTTCAGATAACATTTTGAGCATGACTTTGGCCATGTCAATGCGCCTTTGGCCATGCCAGTGCGCCTCTAGATCTCAACATCGAACTTTCCATTCTCTGTCAGCAGGTATTTAAAATTTTTACTTGTTTTATTTTGGTTTCTCTGACCTGTAAATGGGGTCTTCTTTTTGCTCATGACCATACATTCAGTTTTCTTGAAATTTATGCTTAGTCCTTCCTTCTCGCTTTCCATTACTACCTTCTATAGGAGGTCCTGCATTCTCTTTTCCGTTTCTGCTATCAGCACTGTGTCATCTGCGTATCTTACATTGTTGAGATTATGGCCGCCAATGACGAATCCTGGCAAGGGTTTTATTTCCCTCAGAATTGTTTCACCGTATAATTTGAAAAGATCTGGTGAGAAAACACATCCTGTCTTACGTCCCTTTCTATTTTTGTATACCTGTTGAATTCACTTCTTATCCGGTTTGCTGCCCGTATATATTTTTGATTATCCTAACGTCTTTTCCGAAAATGTCGAGGTTGTTGAGCATTTCTATCAAGTCTTTGTGGCGTACTTGGTCGAATGCCTTTGCGTAGTCAATGAAGAGGTCCTTCTGCGCATTTCTATTGCTCTTTCAGATAGCATCCTGTGCATGAATATCGCATTCCTCGTTCCGGTATCTTTAACAAAGCCACACCGTTCTTGTTCTGTCTTTGGGCTGATTCTGCTGCGCGATCGGTTCATCAGAATCCGGATAATGAATTTTGTTATGTGGCTCATTAAGCCACTGTTCGGTGGAGTTCACATTACTTTGCACCCGGCTTCTTAATGTTGTGGAGTAGTTTTCGCACTTAAGGTTATAATCGTGCTATGTCAGGTTGCTAATCGACTTAACGCACCGAAAATGTGCGAAAACTGGGCAATCTTCCACTGTAAGCTGACTCCTTAGTATTCGGCTAACTGCTGACTAATATCAACTGCCTTAGTTCAACTTTGTCCAAACTGGAACTAACTAATAGTTCTACTGAACTCCAATAGAACTCTAAAGAACTCTCTAGAACTTCTAAGAACTCCTAAGAATTTCCCAAGAACTTCTCGAGTTAACTTCCTGTTAACTCTTATTAATATAAGAGGGAGAGTTCATTATCTGAGGAATAGGTGGGTTTCACCATAACACTTAGATAGTGATATGAAATTGATTTGCTGAGGTCCTCTGGTATGTTTCCACTGTTGTAGATTTCGTTTGTTATTTCTGTGAGCCTGTCTATACCAAAGCCTTCTATAAGCATCAACACCAAAACACACATTCATACATTTAACCACCCATAATTTTCTCATACACATATTTTTAAAAAATCGTTCTAATACACTCGACACATGTATTAATACACACACAATCGTTTTCTAATCGTTTCACCCCAAGCAAGACGGTACCGCCACTGATGTGCAGGGGGCAACATAAGAGAAAAACATTAGATAAGAGGAGAGTAAAGAGAAAGACGAACCAGTTACAGGGTATGTCAGAGAAAGGAGCAAGAGAATAATGGAAATACAGGTGTGATGACAGGTGCAAACGTAGAGAGAAAGGAAAAGATAAATAGGGTGATGTAGAAAGAATTCGCGTGGTTAAGAGATGGGTATTGACATTGCATTTAAATTCCTGGAGGTTGTAGCCGTCAGGAAAGCAAGAATATGGAAGAGACTTCCACAGGCGGAAATTTCGAGTAAAGAAGCTGATGGAGCAAAATTGTCGGCTGCATTTGGTTGATCTAACTGTGAATGAGTGGGACCCAGTTGCCAGTCTGTAAACTCATGTGGAATGGGCACCAGTGACTTAAGTGAGTAGAAGCCATGAAAATATTTATAGAACAGACTGAGGGAAGCCACATCCCGTCGGTGAGAAAGTGGCTAGAGTCGAGCGGCCAAGTCGGTATCTATCACATTACTGATTCTCCTTTGGAGCCTGTCGAGAACACTGAAATGGACAGCAGTATTCTATGCACAGACGATTTGTATATGTTCAAGAAGGAGTCAGGCGCAAAAAAACATTTTGGCCCGACACAGTGATCCAACCTTCTTAGCAGTGGATTTGGCTATTGACTCAATGTAATGGTTCCACTTGAGATCGGAAGATAGGGTAAGGCCGAGGAGGCGCAGTGTATTGCTCTCAGAGAGACTCACTTGTCCATGCTTATGGGAGGCAGGAGAGGTTTCCTGTGATGACTGACAGACAGCAGCTTCGTCTTAAACGCATTGAAATTTACAAGCCATATCTTGTCCTATTCCACCACGGAATGTAGATCCCTCTCAAGATCAGTAGCGAGGTTATGTTTGTCCGCCTCGCCGGATTTCTTACCGATGTGGGAGTAAATTGTGGTTTCATCTGCGTAGATGCCTACTTGACACTTGATCACGTCTGGGAGATCATTTACGAAAATAAGGAAGAGCGTCGGGCCCAGGATAGAGCCCTGAGGGACACCAGCGTTTGTACAGTAGGATGTGGAGGCATTGCATATTCAGGACGACCTTCATTAAGCGTTTAGATAGGAAATATTTAATCAGATCAAGCAAACGTCCGGTGATACTATAACCCCGTAGCTTGAGTAGAAGGCCAGCGTGCCAAACCCTATCAAAAGCCCTGGAGATGTTCAGGGCAACAGCAAGAGCCTCGCCGGACTTATCAAGGTTCTGGTATATATACTCCGTGATGATCGTTAGCATATCGGCTGTGGACCTGGCGAAGCGGAAGCCATACTGCCTGTCTGAGAATAGTTTAAGGGCAGTAAGATGTTGAACTATTTCAGCATTAATAATGGCCTCCAACACTTTTCCGAAAATTGGTAGTAGGCTGATAGGTCGATAGTTGAATGGGTCCGAGGTTTCCCCCGAATTCTTAAATACAGGGACTACAGAAAAGGACAGCCAACGTGCAGGAAAACAGGAAGTAGAGAGGCAGTAATTGTAAAGTTTAGAGAGGACAGAGGAGAATTTAGGGGCACATTTTTTAAGGACAATGACCGATATTCTATCACCTTCACTCGCCTTATGGGGGCCAAGTTTTGATAATACCTTAAATACCAGTGACGTGGTAATGTGAACATCATTCAGTTTAGTCTCAATTCTAATAGGGAAGTCGAGTGTGAGTACTACAGACGAGTCAAATGTGGAGTTGGATGAGAATCAGCGAGTAAAGCACTCGGCCTTGTCCGCTGATGCTGTGAGGACCTCAAATTCATTGAATAAGGGATGGATGGAGGATTTGCTGTTGTTCAGCTCAGGTTTGCATAGCTGCCAATAGTCCTTCGAGCCAAACTTGCGGTCAGCTATGCGCTGTTTCATTCTCTTAGCAAACAACCGCTTGGCGTCATTCAAGATCCTCTTGCACTCATTACGAGCAGAGGTAAATACGCGCCTATTGTAGTCAGATGCATGTCTCCTAAATAGCCGGAAATAGTGGTTCCTGTCGGCAATGGCGGCAGAACAGTCAGGAGAGAACCAGGGTGAGGAATGAGGTTTAAGACGAAACTTTCTGATAGACATCAATGCCAGTTTTTGCCCAGGAAGAAATCTCAGAGACACAGTCATCAGCTGGGAGACCGAACACATTTCCCCAAGGAAATGCGTGACTTGGCAGGAGTCAGGTACAGAGGTGAAACATAGATCTAGTTGAGAGGCGTGTCCTGGGGGATGCTGGGAAAGCGTGTGGAGAATTCCACCACTTGTGTAAGGGATTGGGAAATGGAAAAGTTCATGGCGTGGATGCAAACTGAATCAGTAACACTCGACATGATGGGCGTTAAGATCTCCGAACACAAATATATGAGAAAATGGGTGGGAGGAAGTAGACTTATTTAGATTGTCAGTGATCAGTCGGGGGAGGAGGGGGAACGGTACAGAAAGAAAAGGTAGCTAACCGAACTGAGAAGTGACAGACGGAGACACATATATGGGTGGTCAGAGGATTCGAGGGATGTCACCCTACCTACAGGGAGGTGTTCACTAACGTATATCCTCAGCCCATGCATATGGACAGTGAAATCCTTCCTTAAGAGGGGAAGATAGCCAGGGATCGAGAAGTCAGAGGAGGGGATTGAGGGGTTGAGATTTGTCTCACAGAGCGCTAGGGTGTCAGGGGACTTTTCATGGAGGGGGCACTTTTCATAATTGAGGGGTTGAGATTAGTCACACAGAGCGCTAGGATGTCAGGGGATGCAAACAGACAAGCTTTCCTATACATGCATACACTTATATTTAAAATGAACGTTTATTTATTTATTAATATGTGACACGTTTCTGATCAATGGAATCTAACCCCAATCAACATTCCAGTATAGTGTCTGTAAACAGATCTCTAAAGAAGCTGAATAATGTTAGATGAAAACACCTTTCTTCTTTGTTCTTTGTATCATCTTGTCGGATTTTAATCCTTATATTCAACTCACACACACACACACACACACACACACACACACACATATATATATATATATATATATATATATATATATAAATTAGAGAACATTTTCAAAATTCAAAAGTGTCGGATGTACATTTCGATATAGGAACTCTAACAGAGATTCCACGTCACGTCAGCGACATTGTTTTGTTCTAAATGGCGAAGGCCCTGGGGTAAAGTCGGGAAGGGGCCAGGTTAACAACGGTCACAAAGTAGAACAGGACAGAGCTGGTAGTGGCGAGGTTACAGGGTGTAGAGATAAGAGATAGACGGGGCATCAAATATCAAATGGTAGAGGTTAGTGAATGTTTCCAGGGGTTTGAAACGGTATATTTATGAGGTGGAGGAATAGATTTAAATGTAATATCTTAAAATCTTTAATTAAGTTTAAGGAAAAGAGGGATTTGGTAAAGAAGTTCATATTTTATGAGTTGAATATAAGGATTATCAGTTGAATATAAAGGACATATATATATATATATATATATATATATATATATATATATATATATATATAGCCTTTTTTTCCTGCTAGGATTCGGTTTCCGCTTCCTTCTAAAATTTATTTCCTCACTATACTTTTAACGTCTCTGGCTGAACTCTGAAATCTTATTTGCTAATTAAATTTTAATCTCTTCAAGTCTAGAGTTATCCATTATTTTTTTCTGCATATAAACTTCACTTTTTACTCTTTCTTACACTCATACAACGACACACCGTAATCCACTACCTTGAGTGGCTCTTGGGTCTTGGGTGAACATCAGTAAATAAAAATAGTATTTGTTTGACAAAAAGGTTCGTTCGGTTTATTAAATAAATATTCTACTTAATAACCGAACGAATATATAGTTCACCTATAGTCCGGTTCACACTCCTCCCTGGTCTTCGGAACAGTAGAGCTTTATCTCCTGTTACCTGTCTCAGACTAGGTTTCCACTCTGTTATAAAGTCTACTTCCACACGATACTTCTAACATCTCCTGCTGAACACTGTAATGTTATTCACTAATTAAATCTTTACCTCTACAAAACTAGAGTCAGGCCGTTATCTTTCCCGTTTTAAATTTCTTCCTTGTTTTACCACACACACACACACACACACACATATATATATATATATATAATTTAATTTCCCCATAATGGTTTGTTTTTTTCGCTCATGAGACGAGTGTTAAATATTGGCTCCGTTTATAAATAAATTTAATTATATTGAGCCCTCTGGTTGGATCAGTATTAATATTTAATAAGAGGATTATATTAAGAGGATCCGTTGGGATTTAAACCATGCCGTTTCTTTTGGATTTATATTCAATATATATATATATATATATATATATATATATATATATATATATATATATATATATATTCATTTATAAACGATTTATTACGCGTGTCTTCAGGTGATTTTGAAAAAATCACCGTTACGTGAGCGTTCTTTAAAAAAAAGAAAAGAAAAAATGGTAAAAACGGTTATTGCAAATCGCCTGGAAACACCACATGGTAGAGACCTAGGTCGCGTTATAACTCGTTTACAAATGAAGAATATTCAAAAGTTCTACAATATAATTGTGTTGAACACTTTTAAATACAACTGTGTACTGGTCTAATTTTATCACGACCAAAAACTAAGTAATTAAATGATATATGTGTGTGTGTATTATTATTATTAAATTCAGATACTTCAATCCAAGGGAAAAAAGCAGGAAGGTAAATTCCAAAAAACCCGATCCTAATTAATATTAAAAATTTATTTTAATATTAAAGAATGATACAGGAAGAGAGCTCCATGTAATAAAATATTACAGAGCAAATATATATTAAAAAAGGATTAATTCAAAGATGTTGAATGGCCATTTCGATATGAAGATCCCCACGGGGGACGACACATCACCTCAGCAACAGAAAAAACCTTTCAGAAACTGGAGAAAAATTAGTCTACTTTTCCTTTTTAAATAGATTGCAAAGAAATTAAAAAATAAATAATAAAATAAAATAAAAATAAAAATAAAGGGAAAGAAAAAGAAAAAGAAAACGAAAAAGAAAAAGAAAAAGATAGAATAAAATCAAATAAATAAGAAAAGAAAAAAAATGACATCGTCTGGGTTCGCAAAAAAAGGGAGAATGTAACTAAAAATTAACAGACAGCCGTGTTAAATCGACGTAAGTTTAAGCAACACGGAAAAAAGGTGGTAAGAGAGATAAAAGAAGGAAGGGAGGGAAAAAGAAAGAAACTTAAGAAAAATTTTTTTTTAAATATTACAGACGCTGAACAAATTCAAAAACCTAATTTCCCCAAAACGTTGAAGTATTAGAAAAAGGCCTTTACTTAAAAAGGCATAATTATTAATAAAAGGGAATAAAAACATATAGGATTTAAAATAAAAATATTTTTTAAAAAATTAGGTCATTTGAAATTAAACTAAATAAAGACAACACTAGGTAAAAAAAAAAAAAAAAAAAATTACAATTATTATATACATACCTATAGAAGTACACACATACATACATATATATACACACACAATTCTACGAATAAGAATACATATATACATACACATACACACACATACATTCAATTTATTACACACTTATATACATATACATGCGCATACACACATATATATGTGTGTACACACCTATATACAAAAAATTCATATACACATAATATACATGTGTACACATACATGCACACATACACACACACACACACACACACACACGCACATATATATATATATATATATATATATACATATTCCATATGCACTCACACACATACATATTAATGAATATTATGAAAAGGAGCATTTAAATAGCTAAAAAATTTTTTTCAAAATTACATATAGCCCACATACATAAATACATATATATATATATATATATATATATATATATATATATATAAATATGCACATCCACACACAAACATACACATATTTTTTTTTTTTTTTTTTTTTTTTTAATCATATCACCCCGAGCAAGGCAGTAACGCCACTGATGCGCAGGGGGCTACGTAAGGGTAAAAAGAATGGAAAAGAGAAAGCCGAAAACCGCATCCTAAACAGGAAACAAGGGATGAGCCTCTTCACCTGTTCAATAGATGTGGGTGGAGTGTGAACCGGGCGATAGTTTAGTCTATCTACTCCAATTGAAAAAAAAAAAAAAAATAATAAAGGAAAAGAGTGAAAAGATTGGAAAAGAGAAAACCGGAAACCGCATCCTAAACAGGAAACAAGGGATGAGCCTCTTCACCTGTTCAATAGATGTGGGTGGAGTGTGAACCGGGCGATAGTTTAGTCTATCTACTCCAATTGAAAAAAAAAAATAAAATAATAAAGGAAAAGAGTGAAAAGATTGGAAAAGAGAAAACCGGAAACCGCATCCTAAACAGGAAACAAGGGATGAGCCTCTTCACCTGTTCAATAGATGTGGGTGGAGTGTGAACCGGGCGATAGTTTAGTCTAAAAAAAAAAAAAAAGTTTTGGGGAAATTAGGTTTTTGAATTTGTCCAGCGTCTGTAATATTTAAAAAAATTTTTTTCTTTAGTTTCTTTCTTTTTTCCCTTCCTTCTTTTATCTCTCTTACCACCTTTTTTCCGTGTTGCTTAAATTTACGTCGATTTAACACGGCTGTCTGTTAATTTTTAGTTACATTCTCCCTTTTTTTTGCGAACCCAGACGATGTCAATTTTTTCTTTTCTTATTTATTTGATTTTATTCTATCTTTTTCTTTTTCTTTTTCGTTTTCTTTTTCTTTTTCTTTCCCTTTATTTTTATTTTTATTTTATTTTATTATTTATTTATTAATTTCTTTGCAATCTATTTAAAAAGGAAAAGTAGACTAATTTTTTTCCTGTTTCTGAAAGGTTTTTTCTGTTGCTGAGGTGATGTGTCGTCCCCCGTGGGGATCTTCATATCGAAATGGCCATTCAACATCTTTGAATTAATCCTTTTTTAATATATATTTGCTCTGTAATATTTTATTACATGGAGCTCTCTTCCTGTATCATTCTTTAATATTAAAATAAATTTTTAATATTAATTAGGATCGGGTTTTTTGGAATTTACCTTCCTGCTTTTTTCCCTTGGATTGAAGTATCTGAATTTAATAATAATAATACACACACACATATATCATTTAATTACTTAGTTTTTGGTCGTGATAAAATTAGACCAGTACACAGTTGTATTTAAAAGTGTTCAACACAATTATATTGTAGAACTTTTGAATATTCTTCATTTGTAAACGAGTTATAACGCGACCTAGGTCTCTACCATGTGGTGTTTCCAGGCGATTTGCAATAACCGTTTTTACCATTTTTTCTTTTCTTTTTTTTAAAGAACGCTCACGTAACGGTGATTTTTTCAAAATCACCTGAAGACACGCGTAATAAATCGTTTATAAATGAATATATATATATATATATATATATATATATATATATATATATATATATATTGAATATAAATCCAAAAGAAACGGCATGGTTTAAATCCCAACGGATCCTCTTAATATAATCCTCTTATTAAATATTAATACTGATCCAACCAGAGGGCTCAATATAATTAAATTTATTTATAAACGGAGCCAATATTTAACACTCGTCTCATGAGCGAAAAAAACAAACCATTATGGGGAAATTAAATTATATATATATATATATATGTGTGTGTGTGTGTGTGTGTGTGTGGTAAAACAAGGAAGAAATTTAAAACGTACATAATTTTAGTGACTTCCTTAATTTAAGCGTCATCATAAAGTTTGAGAAAATGTACCGGTATTTTGAAGGTACCGGTATTTTGAAGGTACCGATATTTTGAAAGTACCGGTATTTTGAATTCTCTATTGTTTGCATTTCACTAGTCACTTCTACCCACGTATTTGTGTGCACATGTGTATGTTTGATGTGTGTGTGTGTGTGTGTGTGTGTATTACAGCGCAAGTGTGCATGTGTATGTGAGTGTGTGAATATTTGTGCGGGCGTATGGGTGTGTGTACGTGTGTGTGTGTGTGTGTGTGTGTGTGTGTGTAAGCACGAGCGTGCGTTAATCTGAATTCTAGCTATCATTTTTGTGCCTGTCTCGTAATTAAACACACAGACACCTGTTTGTTATATATCTGAAGTTGTACGTCCAGACAGACATAACAAATGCCCACCAGAATTCAGCCCTTCCACACACACACACACACACACTCACACACACACTCACACTAACTCCGGAAGACATAAACAAGTGAGACTAACTTAACAATTGGAAAATATACACTGACTTCAACATATAAATCATTTCCCAAAAAACTTTAAGCTTAAACTGAAGCATTAACTTAATTATTTTTTTCGACCGATGCAGGAATTTGCGTAGGGCACCTCGACGTGGTGTTAGCAAACTTGACTCGTTACCACAGTTACGACAGAGTAGTGAGTTCGATCCTCGCTGGGTCTCTCAAACTTTCGGCTTTGTGCCACATCTAAGCTCTGCTATGAAAATCAATATAAAAAGGATGTGCGTTTAGGTGTAATGTATTGGATATCGGCACGGAATCGGACATTGGAGAGCCGAGTTCGAATTCCATTTGAATTTATTGCATTTACTTACGCGTAAATAACCTTAGAGAATATATAAATCCATATCTTCTTCCACCAGCTATGGGTTAAATAGCAGTACAGATTGGGTTCTCTATCCTTGGAATGGCAGGAAAAGGAAACTCCTGGAAAATGGATCGAAAATAGACATGCTCTCCCAAGCGAAACAGAGGATTATATTAAGAGACAGTTTATACAGATAAAAGTGGAAGATAATGACAAAACCTCGACTTAAGCTTGTTAACATTGCAGTGAAACATCATCTTGGGAGTCTATTTCACAATACCAGTGGTTCTTGGGAAGAATTTGTTTGAGTGGAACTTACTTCTTACCGATGAGATGTGCGCTGTGGTGCAGTGGATATCGGCCCGGAACGAGAAATCGGGGAACTGAGTTCGAATTCCGGTTGAATTCCTTGCATTCATTTACGCGCAAGGAAATGTATTAATCCGTCTCTTCCCTCCAGTTATGGGTTAAATAATAGGACAGATTAGGTTCTATAGCCTTCGCTGGAAACCAATCTACCGCAGAAAGCAATGGCAACCTACTGCGCGATAATCTTCTGCCCAGTCAGTCATGCCTAAAGTGTGTATCACTTATGGCAGTTAAATGAATTAATAATACGGAGGGAATGTGTGTGATTTGTTACAATTTAAGTGGCATAGCGGTTCCTAGCCGTGAAATTTAGGATTAGCGGCCCCAAAGAATGTAATTCGTCCGTGCACTTTCCATGGGAATAGCGATAAAGCAGTGAGAGGCTTGCCACATCCTGCCTATGAAAGAGATAGCAGTTGAAGGGTGGAAAAGGATTTCCCACTCGTAAGGAGTCAGAGACGCTTTTGGATTTTATCGGAACTGGAAAGTGAGGACTGAGCTGCTCCCGCACAAATATGATCCACTTTAGGTGTGATGTGTTTCTTGTAAGGGTAGAGGATTGCACAAGGGGTCAGGTACTTACTGGCGCGGTCTATTCCATGTTCTTTTTTTCTTTTAATCCATATATGATTGCGATTCATATTTGAATTTTAATTTGTTTAACATTATAATTTTTTAATGGGTGCTAAGTGGAAAGTCTGTTTATTTTTCATATATATAGTTAAACAGTACATTATAATTTCCACTGGCCTTAATCGTTTGCAAAATCGTTTGAAAAATATCTATCTTCCTGCAAGAATTGAACCTGCATACGTCCACACCGGAGAAATGCTGTCTTTAGATCATACGCGTGTTAAAAAATTGACCCACAAAAATTTAAGTGCAACCATGATTCAATTTAACCCTTTTATAGGTATTCTCCTAATTTTAATCGAACGATTAATATCTGCTCAGATTGTATCCAATGTAAACAAATTAAACCGAAGACAACATTACGGAGTTATACGGAAATTTGCGAAATTGACATTACCAGACACATTTGAATTTATATATAAACCATCCGCAGACAGGCCTGTTTTCACTAGAATAACCGTTTGTCTCAATCCGGTCAGTCAGTCAGTTTAGTACCATACGTGATACACGCTTGGGCGATCATGTCTAGAAACAGAAATGACTGACTGCGCAGAAGAATATTCCGCAGTAGGTTGCCATTGCTTTCTGCGGTAGACTGGTTGCCGACCAAAGCTATAGAACCCAACCTGTCCTGCTATTTAACCCATAACTGGAAGGAAGAGACGGATTAATACCTTCCCCAAGGGTATTTGCGCGTAAGTGAATAAATGGATTCAACTGGAATTCGAACTCGTCTCCCCGGTTTCTCGTTCCGAGCCGATATCCACTGTACCACAACGCACATACCTGGAATTTTTTCAAAATTTATTTCAAAATTGCTTTTAAGTCTTCAAAAATTATCTGAGATACGCAATTATCCAAGGACACATTTATCTAGCGATGCAAATGTCCTGGTAAGCAGTTGCCCGGGACGCAAATGCCAGATACACAACTGTCCTACTAATATATATATATATATATATATATATATATATATATGTATATGTCTGTGTGTGTGTGTGTGTGTGTGTGTGTATTCAAACAAATTGTGTGTGTGTGTATCCAAACAAATCAGGCGTCCAATACTATCCATAATACTACGAAAAACAGCGCACATCACAAACAATAGATGCAATCTATAATATACGGTTATATGACTGTGTCTGCGTATGTGGGTATGCACGACTATATCAAAGAGAGCACATATACATGCATATAAGTGTAAAGTTATATACGTAAGAAATGTTCAGATATAAGGAAAGAAAGTGTCTTTGGTTGGTCCCAAATATATTTTATTTTGACCATTTGATCATGACCAAAAACAAAAAGTAAGTAATTAAAAAACAAAAAAATAAGTAATATATATATAAACAAACAAACAAACAATCTCTGATTTGAAATCTAACAAAACTAAACGACTCTAATAGAGATAGAGATAAAACAAACAAAGAGCCTGACATTATTTATTTTATATTAATCTTGTTGGATTATCCCCACCGTTTACGGACTGGACATATGTATATATATATATATATATATATATATATATATATATACATGTCCATATATATATATATATATATATACATGTCCAGTCCATAAACGGTGGGGATAATCCAACAAGATTAATATAAAATATTAAGTGTTATATATATATATATATATATATATATATATATATATATATATATATGTTGTTTTTTCTCTTTTGTGTCTGTTTCATTAAAAAGGACTGACAAGGTACTATAATTAACTATTTTTAGCTAATTTTCTATGTGATCATATTATTATTATTTTCTTTTCAGAACATAAATTATTTCAAAATTGACCGAATATTTTAATTTTTCAAGCGTTTTCGGTTATACTTTTGGCTATTATCAAAGACGAATTTTATTTACTTGTAACTGAATATTCATAGTGTTAATATATGTGTGTAGAATCGTGTTTATGTTTTTATATGTTTTCCGAACACGGTATGCACATTGTTGCCGTGTTCGTAGTTGATATTATTAAACTTGATATTATTCATTTTTATCCATATTGTTTTCATGTGTGTGGATTATGCAATTAACGAGCATGTTACAGATAGTGTTTTGTAGCATTCCATGTGTGTATGAATGAAATCGAATTGAATTATGGTTAGAGAGATGCTAAGTGAGTCTTCTCGTCAAACAAGTGGTAGTGTGTCCAATGTAATTATTTACGAACTTGAATTGATCAAGGGCACAGTTCTTCAAATGACATGTAAATTCGTAAATAATATTGTTTCTCTATAGTTTAGATCTTTCAGGTGTTATTTTGACTTTGAGTTTAAATTTTGTGTAATAGATAATTTCATTGGTTTTGTTGAAGAAAAATGTTGCATAATTTCTGATGATGTTTTATTTTATTTTATTCCTAAGCATTAATTCTCTTTCAGCATTTTATTGCCATGAACATTTAAACCTCCGTTGGACCTATACTTCACGTATTACTTCAATTGTAAAAACATTAATTGATATGTGTATATATAAAATGTTATTTTTCTACTCAAATTGCCTTTTTTGATTTGTAATCATTTTATGACTTATAGTGGGCTATCTACAACAAGGCCAAATTCCGTCAACCTGCAACAATATACAACTACCCTTCACTAGAACGGACTCCTCTCCACTACTAACAGAAAAACATTAATTGATATGTGTATATATAAAATGTTATTTTTTCTACTCAAATTGCCTTTCTTGATTTGTAATCATTTTATGACTTATAGTGGGCTATCTAAAATAAGGCCAACTTCCGTCAACTTGCAACAGTATACAATTACCCTTCACTAGAACGGACTCTCCACGACTAACAGAAAAGAATAGATAATCAACCCACTATAACAGTGATAGAAGGAATCATACCGTTATGTCACTCTGGCTTTTTTCTTGCACGAGGCATTTTAAGACCGGATATTACATCATCTACTTGTCAATTTCCTCTATTTTTGGTCCCAGAATCTAATTTTTTTTTTAATCATATCACTCCAAGCCAGGCGATAACGCCACTGGTGCGCAGGGGGCTACGTAAGGGTAAAAAGAATGGAAAAGAGAAAGCCGGAAACCACATCCTAAACAGGGAACAAGGGATGAGCCTCTTCACCTGTTCAATAGACGTGGGTGGAGTGCGAACCGGGCGATAGTTTAGTCTATCTAGTCCAACTGTAAAAGAAAAAAGAAAAGAGTAAAATGATTGGAAAAGAGAAAGCCGGAAACCACATCCAAAACAGGGAACAAGGGATGAGACTCTTCACCTGTTCAATAGATGTGGGTGGGGTGTGAACCGGGCGATAGTTTAGTCTATCTACTCCAATTGAAAAAAAAGTGAGAAGATTGGAGAAGAGAAAACCGGAAACCGCATCCTAAACAGGAAACAAGGGATGAGCCTCGTCCCCTGTTCAATAGACGTGGGTGGAGTGTGAACCGGGCAATAGTTTAGTCTATCTACTCCAATTGAAAAACAAAAAAAAAAAAAAAGAAAAGAGTGAAAAGATTGAAAAAGAGAAAACCGGAAACCACATCCTAAAGAGGGAACAAGGGATAGAACTTATGTACTGAAAAGAAAAATTAATTATAAGATCACATGGAAAATTATACAAAAAACCTAGCAATAATAACTTTTAATTAAACCTATATATATGTTTCGAAGTCTGAACGTTTAAATCTAATAAGACTGCCACACAAAGAATTATTTAGAGCGGTAAAGGCTTGTGTAGCACCATCCACACTTTTTGGAACTGCTGATAACAAACAATCGGTGCAGAAATCTGCCACAGATCGCATGAAGAACGGACCTCAATTATTTAACCCATAATTGGAGGGAACGGACGGATTAATACCTTTCCCAAGGGTACAAAGTGCGTAAGTGAAAGTAGAGTGCTCGACTGAAATTGGAACTCGGCTCACCGATTTCCCTCTCTGAGCCGACATTCACTGCACCACAACGTACATCCGTCCATAACGCTTACAGCACCTGGTATTCCCAAGCGGTCACCTAACTAAGTACTGACCAGGTTCAACGTTTCTCACCGTTGGTGATCGAGCGGGAACCGGTGTATTCAACATGATATATATATATATATATATATATATATATATATATATATATCCACACTGATGAGCTGTGATACAGCGAAACAGGCTTGTATGTGGATGACTAATATATATATATATATAAACTTATTTATAAATGGAATTTTGTCTCTGTGTGTGTATGTGTGTGTG
>JBBBDQ010002245.1:5067500-5317500 GCA_037127315.1 Ascarosepion bandense | reverse complement strand
AGAACGTGTACTGAACTGTTATGTAGCATCAGTCTTCCTATATGGCACTGAATGCTAGACAATCTCATAGATGAAGAGTCTGAATGTAATAGAAACAAAGAACGTGTACTGAACTGTTATGTAGCATCAGTCTTCCTATATGGCACTGAATGCTAGACAATCTCATAGATGAAGAGTCTGAATGTAATAGAAACAAAGAACGTGTACTGAACTGTTATGTAGCATCAGTCTTCCTATATGGCACTGAATGCTAGACAATCTCATAGATGAAGAGTCTGGATGTAATAAAAACAAAGAACGTGTACTGAACTGTTATGTAGCATCAGTCTTCCTATATGGCACTGAATGCTAGACAATCTCATAGATGAAGAGTCTGAATGTAATAGAAACAAAGAACGTGTACTGAACTGTTATGTAGCATCAGTCTTCCTATATGGCACTGAATGCTAGACAATCTCATAGATGAAGAGGCTGGATGTAATAAAACAAGAACGTGTGCTGAACTGTTATGTGGCATCAGTCTTCCTATGTGGCACTGAATGCTAGACAATCTCATAGATGAAGAGTCTGAATGTAATGAAACAAAGAACGTGTACTGAACTGTTATATGGCATCAGTCTTCCTATGGCACTGAATGTGGACAATCTCATAGATGAAGAGGGTGTGAATGTAATAGAAACAAGGCGATATTGCTGAACTGTTATGTGGCATCAGTCTTCCTATGTAGCACTGAATGCTGAACAATCTCATGAATGAAGAGTCTGAATGTAATACAAAACAAAGAACGTGTGCTGAACTGTTATGTGGCATCAGTCTTCCTATATGGCACTGAATGCTAGACAATCTCATAGATGAAGAGTCTGGATGTAATAAAAACAAAGAACATGCTGAACTGTTATGTAGCATCAGTCTTCCTATGTGGCACTGAATGCTAGACAATCTCATAGATGAAGAGTCTGAATGTAATAGAAACAAAGAACGTGTACTGAACTGTTGTGTCAGTCTTCCTATATGGCACTGAATGCTAAAGCCAATCTCATAGATGAAGAGTCTGGATGTAATAAAAACAAAGAACGTGTACTGAACTGTTATGTAGCATCAGTCTTCCTATGTAGCACTGAATATGAACAATCTCATAGATGAAAGAGTCTGAATGTAATAGAAACAAAGAACGTGTACTGAACTGTTATGTAGCATCCAGTCTTCCTATATGGCACTGAATGCTAGACAATCTCATAGATGAAGAGTCTGAATGTAATAGAAACAAAAACGTGTACTGAACTTTGTTATGTACCATCAGTCTTCCTATGTGGCACTGAATGCTAGACAATCTCATAGATGAAGAGGCTGGATGTAATAAAAACAAAGAACGTGTACTGAACTGTTATGTAGCATCAGTCTTCCTATATGGCACTGAATGCTGAACAATCTCATAGATGAAGAGTCTGAATGTAATAGAAACAAAGAACGTGTACTGAACTGTTATGTGACATCAGTCTTCCTATATGGCACTGAATGCTAGACAATCTCATAGATGAAGAGTCTGAATGTAATAGAAACAAAAACGTGTACTGAACTGTTATGTACCATCAGTCTTCCTATGTGGCACTGAATACTAGACAATCTCATAGATGAAGAGGCTGGATGTAATAAAAACAAAGAACGTGTACTGAACTGATATGCTAGCATCAGTCTTCCTATATGGCACTGAATGCTGAGCAATCTCATAGATGAAGAGTCTGAGTCTGAAAATAGAAACAAAGAACGTGTACTGAACTGTTATGTAGCATCAGTCTTCCTATATGGCACTGAATGCTGGACAGATGAAGAAACTGGAAGCAGCTGGAAGCAATGGGAACAAAGAAAAGTGTACGTAATTACGTAATAACAGTCTTTCTATATGGTAGAATCAATGACTAACTAGGTAGAAGAGTTTCCCGCAGTAGGTTGCTATTTCTTTCAGCGATAGACTGGTGGCCAGCCAAGGCTATAGAACCCAATCTGTCAAAATTCTTAGCACTTGAAGAATGCCGGAGTGTGCAAAGACCGAAATGTCTTGCAAATGATAACAAAGATGAGAAAAATAGTCTGAATAATGTAAATAGTGTAAATGTGTTCGTGATGAGATATTTCGTAAACGGAGATTTTAGAAAACAGGTTCCGTTCAAACTATTTTTTTTTTAATCGTATCACCCCAAGTAAGGCGGTAACGCCACTGATGTGCAGGGGGCTACGTAATAGTGAAAAGATTGGAAAAGATAAAGCCGGAAACCACATCCTAAACAGGGAACAAGGAATGAGCCTCTTAACCTGTTCAATAGACATGGGTGGAGTGTGAACCGGGCGATAGATAGATCTATCTACTCCAATTGAAGAAAAAAACCCAAAAAACAAAGTGTGAAGATTGGAAAAGAGAAAGCCGGAAACCACATCCTAAACAGGGAATAGGGATGAACCTCTTCACCTGTTCAATAGACGTGGGTGGAGTGTGTACCGGGCGATAGTTTACTCTATCTACTCCAATTGAAAAAAAAAAAAAAACAAAGTGAGAAGATTGGAAAAGAGAAAGCCGGAAACCACATCCTAAACAGGGAACAAGGGATGAGCCCTCTTAACCTGTTCAATAGACATGGGTGGAGTGTGAACCGGACGATAGATAGATCTATCTACTCCAATTAGATCTATCTACTCCAATTAAGATCTATCTACTCCAATTGAAATTAGCAAATTTTATAAAATAAGGGACTACTTTTAATCATTTTTTGAACCTTTTTCCTCCTTATACTCTATTAAATCAAATACATAAGCGTCGTAGGTTTGCGATGAGCTTTCCTCATGATGGAGATTTCAAAGGAACAACGCAGGCTCCATAGTATCTAAATCGGTAAGTTTACTACAATATGGAACCACTTTCAAATATTTTTCTCGGCATCCACCCACCTCGAACACTTCTCTGTTACCTAAAACAAATTCATAAGATCCCTAGCTCTTCTCTTGCTGGAAATAACGAATTCAAGTTTAAATTTCATTACTACACCCACTTTGACTTAACTCTTCAGTCAATCATTTCGGTTTAAAACTGGAATAAAAACATATCTCCTCTTTTTATCTTCGTGTCATGTATATATATATATATATATATATATATATATATATAGATAGAGAGAGAGAGAGAGAGAGAGAGAGATACACAGATAGAGGGGAGATAGTGTTTTAGGATTGTGTGTCTGTCATTACTGGTCATTTACTTTTTTTCAATATTTCTTTTTCATTTGTATTTTGATAGTATTTGTCAGCTGGAAAGAAAAAAAGAATTCTTACATATTAAGGAACGTGATGATGAGGATGGAGGACGGATAGAATTGATAGACGGCATCTTCGTGATCCTTAAATGAGATTTTAATGGATGGAGAATGGTACGTAGGTTACGGGTTTTAGCGCGAAAAAAAGTTGTGAAATAGTAGATAAAACAAATTAGAAAAGTAAAAACAAAAGAATGAAAAAGAAAGTCCGAAAAAAAAAAAAAGACAAATAGAAAGAAAGAAAGAAATTAATTGGAAAAAAAGAAGAAAAGAAAAAGAAAAAACTATACATAAAGAAATAGTCGTGGACAAATAGAATTAAAAAAAAAAAAAGAAAAGAAGAAAAACAGAGAGAAATTCTAAAGAAAGCAAACTACCAACGCTCGAAAAAAGTAAAATGGGCATGGAATTAAAGAAGAGGGGTGTTTATTTATTTGCTAGCGTAATTAGCCTAGATGAGGCAAAATAAATTTGGCGAAGGCAATCCATACCTGTGCTCTTAAAAGTCCGCTACTTTAAAAAAGCATTTAGATATTCATTTAGAAATTTTCCGTTTCTACTCATATGTTAACACAGCATCGAGATGCTGACAAGGGAATCGATCTCCGGTCATTAGACTTCAATTAATGTTTGGCATCTGAACACGCAGCTTGACCTGAAACTTGGAAGGAAGCAAGAAAATAGATAAAAACGAAAGAAAAGAAAAGAAATGTGAATTTTCTAATCGGAGCTGAGATGTGGCACAAAAACGAAAGTATGCAGAACCCACTGAGGATCAGAACTCGCTACTCGTAACTATCTTTTCTATAAACGATTTTCAGTTTAAATGTACGACTCGATTGGCAATTAGATCTCATTGTTTTACTGTTGAAATAGCTAGCTGTAACTGTAAGTTCTATACTAATAAAAATCTTTTCAGAGTTCTTCCTTTCCTGCTAACTATTATCGTCAAAAATTTAAATGCAACGCCAATCACCATCTTGTGCCTTCCAAAAAATCCGTTTTTTATTGTCCTTTCTCCTCACTTAAGTATTCTCCTTAGTCCGATGAAGTCTTTTTTCCCACTATGTCATAAATTCCCTACCCCTATATAATGTATATTTGGGCAGCAACCTTTCTTGTGAGTGGTTCTACAAGTGGTTAATTGCTTTTGATTGCTTTTGTCGTCTTGACTTCTTTTGCAGGTGGTAGATTTTCTATTGCTTTTTATTGTATTAACTTCTAATTCACCATCTGTAGAACAACTCACGCACAAAAGCTTCTTCAGAGATCAAGAGAAAAATGAAAAGACAAATAGACACAGAATAAAGTTATCTTATGATTTCGGGTTAGTTCTTATTGGTCAGACACGGGTGATGTGTGTTAAAGTAGTAGATACACTATTACACACTTAAATATTCAAAATATTCCTTGCACGGAAACTACAGTATAAACATGAAAGTTTCCGGCGCGAATGCCAAACACTACAGCATTATGTTTTCAAATTTCTATAGCGTCATGGTAATCTTTTTTTTTTCTCTCAAACTGTATCCTACTATACTGTGCAACCAACAATATATATATATATATATATATATGTATATATATATATATATATATATATATATATACGTTACAACTCATTTCTGGCATCTTTTGATTGTAATACGCGAAACATTATACGTGAGTATGAACAGAAAATTTGCTGCCTAAACACACACACACACACACACACACACACACACAAACACACACACACACACACACACACATATATATATATATATATATATATATTAAATACAAAAAGGATGAACAAATTGGTCAAATCCCAGAACCCAAACCGATTAATATTGATTTTGTTAATATTGAAATTGACCAAATTGGAGTGCTCTATGTAAATAAAGTTATCTATTTACACAGCCAAATATATAAAGTAAGTCAAAAATTTCGAAATTTAATTTCGTTGAATGGCCATTTCAGTGAAAAAATATCGCTTCATCAGCAGTGACATTTTTCTCGCTGAAATGGCTATTCAACAAAATGTAATTTTGAAATATTTGACTTACTATATATATATATATATATATATATATATATATATATGGAAAGTTAGCCATAATATTGTTTCCAGAAAAAAAGAAGCAAAAATACAAAAGGAAACATTAAAAGTAATGTCTACATTTGATCAAACGTATAAATACAAGTTAGGATTATACAAACGAATGAAAATTTTCGGTTGTTTAAGAATTGCAGTCGTGCGTCGAGTACTGAAGAATATATATATATATATATATATATATATATATATATATTAAAAAAGGATTAATTCAAAGATGTTGAATGGCCATTTCGATATGAAGATCCCCACGGGGGATGAAAAGGAAGAGAAGAGGGAGAGAAAGTTTTTTTTTTGAATATTGCAGACGCTGGACAAATAATTTTTCTCCAGTTTCTGAAAGGATTTTTCTGTTGCTGAGGTGATGTGCTATCCCCCGTGGGGATCTTCATATCGAAATGGCCATTCAACATCTTTGAATTAATCCTTTTTAATATATATTTGCTCTGTAATATTTTATCACATGGAGCTCTCTTCCTGTATCATTTTTTAATATTAAAATAAATTTTTAATATTAATTAGGATCGGGTTTTTTGGAATTTACCTTCCTGCTTTTTTCCCTTGGATTGAAGTATCTGAATTAAAATATAATATATATATATATATATATATATATATATATATATATATATATATATCGTCTCTAATATAATAAAGACTGTTGTGTATATATATTTCCCCCTGTCACGCTCAGGGTGGATAACCTGTGAGGAAATAGCTAATAATCTTTTCAAATATGTTGCCGCCATTTTTGACGGCAGGGGCACACACACACACACACACACACACACACACACACACACACACACACACACACACACACACACACAGACACACACACACACACACACATATATATATATATATATTGTGAGAAATATATTCACATAGCTTAGCGCTTAAGCAGTGAAAGGAAATTATCAAACATAACAAGACATACCTGGTATAGAAAAAACAATTTATTTGTCTTGCAAAAATATGCTGAATTTTGCGGCTACAGAGTAGCTTGGTATAGTCTCTTTTCTCTGCTTAGCTTGGTATAGTATCCTCCGTCTAGGAGTGGGATGCAAAAGACACAAGGAACTGCGATCCGCGACGTACAGGAACTTTCTTCTGGGTCAGCTTCTTTCACAGTTTCTTATCTTGGTATAAGATGATAGTGCTTAGAGAATTTTTCTCTAGGAAGGCAAGGCTTTGCCCATAGGGTATCCTTTTTAAGGTAAGAAGGGTAACAAGAGATTTTCTCTGTTACAAAGTTGTGGCATTAGCCTAAAAGATTACAAAGAATTGGTAAGATGGTCTCGATATAGCGAGACAAGTGGGCGCCAATTTAGCCCCTGCTGCAACAAAATCCGGAGCGGCACAAATGCGTCCGATACTGTTCGTGCTAGCTGAAAAAAGGAGAGAACAAAACCATCAGAAAAAAAACAAAAACCTCTGGTAAAGCCCGCCTAAAGTTCAAAACGAGGTTCGGGTTAAATCAGCCAATCAGGAGACCCGTTACATCTGTAAATTTCCGACAATATATATATAAATATATATATATATATATATATAGGGTGCTCCAAGAAGTCGGGCAACAAATACTAATTTTTATTTTTTCTATATTTCAGATTTGATCTGAGATGGGTGAGAAACTAACGGTACAAGAAAGAGTTAAATTGGTTTTTATGTTTGGAAGGGATGGGGCAATATACTAAGCTGTAGCTCAAGAATTCAACCGCAATCATCCTGAGCGAGAAAAACCATTGAGCCATACAACTGTCTGTCGTTTGATCAAACGCTTCCAAGAAACTGGATCAGTTGCTGATCGTGAGGGATTTAGTCGACGGAAGATTGCAAATGATGAAGAAACATCCACCATGGTTCTGACGAATGTTGCTAGAAGCCCCGTGAAATCACTAAGGAAAATAAGCCAGGAGCTAACGACAAGCAAATCATCAGTACATTGTATTCTTAAAACACAGAAATTTCACCCGTTCAAAGAGTATCTGTTATGATTATGATCAATATAAATGATATTCATGTGTATTTTTATAAAAATCTGAATGGTGCGCGTCATCTGGGACACCATATATATATATATATATATATATATATATATATAGTGTATCGAGGCAGCAAATAATTTTCTAAACATATACTGTTAAATATAAGAGACAATGAATGTCTATTATGTTTAATCATGAGCCGTTCTAAACGTCGTATTTTGGCTTTAATTTCAGTTGAAAATAAAGACAAAAATTCTCCAACATTTCGATAATTTGTTATTAATTTGCTTCTAAGCTTTCGGCTCACATGAGCCATCTTCAGAGAGGTTATTTAGACAGTAATACAATAACGTCCGCCATCACCGACGATTTTATTTTGTGTTGACATAAAACTCCGCTAGGCAACGGCAATAGTTACCAAAAATAACAAACGCAGTTCTCAAATTTGCAATGCGTTTCTATGACGTCACACCGCGGGATAGCGCGAAATGACAACAAAACCATGTAGTCAAATGCAATGTAATATGCTATGTCCGGATTTAAAGGTGATTTTATTAAGTGTTGGTTGTTTATATTTGATGTACATGGCCTCCAATATCTGAAGGTTCCTCTTACTATGTGTATGAGTAAGGATGACCGTATTGTTGACCAAAATCTGTCTGATATTACCTACATGTTTATGTTTTTCAGAGAAATGTTTTTTAATTGTATTCTGATCAGAAAGATGACATGTAAGTCTACAGGAGAGCGTGGTTGTAGTAAAACCAATATATGTACTGGGTTTTTTATTAGCATCAGAGATGCAATCTCTGAATGGGCATGTAAATTGGTACACTACATTGTTTTTTTGGGGGTTTTTTGTAGAGAATTTAGTTTAGTGCTTGTAGGGTTATTAGAGACTATGAGGTCAATTGTTTTGAATTTTTATAATATATAATGAGTTTAATTTGATGATTTTTATCCACTGGTTTAACATTTCTCCGTATTATGTTTTTGAGTGTTTTTCATCTTGTTTGTAATTATTATGTATTTGGTTGCAATACTTCAACGCACACAAATGATATCTTCTTTCAATCTATATATATAAGAATTACACAACATTAAGCAGACACTTGTCAATAATGGATTTCCTAACTCCGTTATTGATCAACAAATTAAAATGTATCTCAACAAAGTTAACAATAGCTCTAACAATATTGATAATATTAATAATAATGGTTTACATCAAAATAAACATAACACTATTAACTTATACTATTGCAACCAAAAAGGAGGCAAACTTTTTAGCGTGTATATTATCATCATACACGCCCAATAGCTGAGAGTGTTTTAATTCATTATTGAATGAACGATGCGTAGATGCCAGAGTAGCTACTGTTTTTCAAAGTCTACCATTCTTCCAGAGTGCTCAATCAGGGTGTGAGAGCGTAAAAGATCACCTGTAGACAGATCTGTTTCGCTGTATCACAGTTCATCAGTACGGTTAGACATCCGATTGCTTTTTACGCAGGATTGAAACCCGACCGAATTGGCGTCAGTCGGCGATTCTACCTCTGAGCTATGGGCGCTGGAATGAAAGCGAACGTGAGAGGAAGATATGTAGATAGAACTAAAAAATGTTAGATATATCTATAAATAATATGTGTTACATTAGTATAATCATAAATGGTATATTTAATGTTCTGCTGTGTTTTAAATTTAATGGAACAAACATCGCCAAAATAACTTAGAAATATAAAAGATGAAATAGATTAACGTTTATTGAAACCATCGGACAAGAACAATCATAAGCCAATAAAAATAATTATATGTTTCAACCCAGCATTCTGCAGAGCATCACACATGTCGATGCTGCGTTCTTGTGACGCGCCGGGCTATAATACTTCCTGCATTTGGGATTTATGACATCAACTTTAAAATATAACGAAACATTAAATGTGCCACTTGTAATTATTTTCTTCTCCTTATTCTACAAAACTACTTATTATTTTTAACGGTCATAAATTCCCTACCAGCATACCTACTGATGATGGCTTACTTGTGTCGAAAGGTTAGAAACGGCAATTATATTGATTTTGAAAATTTCCTACCTCTACAGCAACCAAGTTTTGCCACCGATAATTAGTAATCTAGAAAACTTAATAGAAAACGAGACACACATTACCGAATCCGGCTACTGTAAAAAAAGAGCAATATATATATATATATATATTCATTCTTATATATAACAGATAATGAGCCGTTCTAAACATCGTATTTTGGCTTTAATTTCAGATAAAAACAAAGACAAAAATCTTCCAACACTTGGATATTTTTTTATTATGCTGGTTCTAAGTTTTCGGCTCACATGAACCATCTTCAGAGAGGTTACAGAGACGTTAACATAAAGACATCCACCATCAAAGATGATATTATCTTGTGTTGACATGAAACATTGCTATGCGACGATGACAGTCGCCCAATAGCAGACGCAGTTCGTAAACATAACACTAACATGTCTGTTATATTTAACAATATATATTTGGAAAAGTATCTGCTACCTCGACATATATATATATATATATATATATATATATATATGAATTGTTTGAACATTATTTTTTATCGATAGTCGTATTTAAGTAGATATTCTGTTTTTTAATTAAACAGTATTATATATTTATGTCTACCGGTCTGTTTATTTATGATAAATTGTTATTACGAAAATGTGTGCCATTCGGCAGGATTCGAACCTGAGACTCCTATTTACATAGGGGAAGCTACCATTTGATCCGGCAGTTGTTATTACGAAAATGTGTGTCATTTGGTAGGATTTTCGTAATAAAAATATATAATAAATAATCAGGTCAGTAGATATAAATATATAATGCTGGTTAATTAAAAGCAGAATATCTACTTAAATATGAGTATCGATCAAAAATAATGTTCAAACAATTCATTTCAAATTATCGGTAGTTTATAACGAAGTTTCGTTAAAATTCGTTAATTTCCGTAACATGTTTATATTTCTCCAGTTTCTGAAAGGATTTTTCTGTTGCTGAGGTGATGTGTTATCCTCCGTTTGGGATTTTCATATCGAAATGGTTATTCAACATCATTGAATTAATCCTTTTTTAATTTATATTTGCTCTGTAATATATATATATACAAGTATGGGTGGAATAATATTCCCCATCCAAAGAAACACTATTTTTAAAAAAGTGCTCAATACAAAGTAGAGCTAATAATAATAATAATATTTATTAATAAATTATAACATTGATATGTTATAATATCACTACAAAAGTAGCTATTTTGTTTCGACACTTTTTGTGTCTTTTCAAGTGATGTTGTTATTTCGAAAATCTAACATTTTCTAATCATTTTCGAAATAACAACATCACTTGAAAAGACACAAAAAGTGTCGAAACAAAATAGCTACTTTTGTAGTGATATTATAACATATCAATGTTATAATTTATTAATAAATATTATCATTATTATTATTATTATATATATATATATATATATATATATATATATATATATATATATATATTGAAAATCCGTTACAGAATGGATATAACTCCGGCATTCTTTTAATTTATTTGTTTAAACTTTTTTTTTCCAATGGATACTCGTATTTGAGCAGATATTCTGTTTTTATTTTTTTTAATAATGAATCAGTATATTTATTTATGTCTAGCCTGAATAATCGAGAAATCTTGTTAACAAAATATGCATGATGATAGATGACGTATATTTTCCTTACAAGATTTCTGGATTATTCAGGCCGGTATATATAAATAATATAACAAATAACAATCGATATGAATAAATATACTGTTTCATTATAAAACTAGAATATCTACTCAAATACGAGTATCCATTAAAAAAAACATAGTGCTTAAACAAATATATAGCTAGGAATAAGCGTAAATTATATGACTGCGGTAGATTGGTTGCCTAGACAAGGCTATAGAAGCCAGTCTGTTCTGTTATTTGACCCATAAGTGGAGGAAAGGGACGGATTCATACCTTTGCCAAGGCTATTTGCGCGTAAGTGAATGCTGAGTGTTCAATGGGAATTCGAACTCGGTTCTGCGATTTTTCGCTCCTAGCCGATATCCATTGCACCACAACGCAATTTCCGTATTTGCTACTGTTTTATAACACTGTTTGTTAACATTTTAATTATTTTTAATAATATTTTAATAATATTTTTAATTATTTTTATTACTTTCTTTATTATTTGTTGTTGTTGATTTTTTTCATTACATTTACTTGTGTTTATGCATGCATTCGTAGTTTGTTAAGTTGTTTATTGACTTAATTTATATATTATTAATTTAGATATTTTGTTTATATTTTTTCACTTATTTATTTATTATTATTATGTCATTTTTCATCGTATGCTATGGTCGCACTACCAACCAAGTCTGCGGGGAGACCTAAGGCAGGTAGTGGCGTGTTGTTATGGCTCCATTTCATGTTTTTTATATCTCCCCTATCATCCCTAGCGTTACATAGACAAAGTTTTCCTTAGTGTGTGGGCTGTACTTAACAAGACAATTTTTTGTATATCTCTTAAGCTGAGGTTTCCAAGGATTCTTTCACTGTGTTGTTTTGTTTCATTTTTTATCATTCCAAGTGCACCTACTATCACTGACACAACTCTTGTTTTCAATTTCCACATTGTTTCTATTTCAATTTCCAGGTCTTTATATTTTGACAGTTTTTCAAATTCCTTGATTGCTATGTTAAAATCCGCTGGACAAGCCATATCAATTAATAGACAAGTTTTCTCTTTCTGGTTTTTAACAATAATGTCTGGTCTATTTGCTTCAATTTTTCTGTCTGTGTAGATGGTGTAATCCCATAGAATGGTGATATCTTCTATTTCTGTAACCGGTGCTGGGTGCAGTGTTTGTTTATAGATTTTCCATAGTGTTTGCACATTGTCCAATGTAAATATTGCCCCATTCTATCGTGTCAATTTTTATATTCATTTGGGGAAAGTACAGAACAGTCTCAGATTAGATGGTCTATTGTTTCTTGGAAAGCAGCGGATAACATATTTGAAGGGCCTGAGCAGGTGGGTGACAGAACGGGGGTTGCGAGTTGTTTTAGGAGAAAGCGTGCTAAGAAACACCAGGGATACGGAGATAAAGAAGGCCATGATCGCCTACGTCCCGAAAAGGCAAGGCATATGAAAGAAGAAGTTCCTCGTTGTCTGTAAAGACGATTGTTGTTTTCCAGCAGAAGTTGTAGTATATTAACACAAAGCTAACGTAAAATGAAGTCAACAGTTACATGACAGGAAGTTTGTTCATTTTGGAATTTTCCGTCAGTTTGTAGTGGACTGAGCAAATCGGGTACCAATATGTAGTAGACTGACCGTCGGGGTAGTAATTTTAACAGTAAAAAGTAGGTTGGTTGTCCAAAATACAACATTTATAAATAAAATAACTCAAGGCATAATGTAACGAAAATAACAACATTGTATTAAGTAAGGTTAGAAGATTGATTAATTCGTGAATGCAAGATGTCGTGAAGAAAGTTCTCTCTTAGATATTAAAGAAATTGTCTCAATATTCATGCTAGAAGAGTTCCTAAAAAGGAAATAATATGTTTGTACTGAATAGAAGTGAATATAATTATACATGTATTGAAATGTACTTATAAGATAGAGAGAAACATTTTTATGTAGCTAATTGCTGAATGCAATTAGCACAGTATGTGAGTTGGAAGAGACGAACGGCATTCGGACTTATGCTCTGAAAAACAGCCTCCAACTGGGTAAGCACGTGTTGAAATCAGTTTATATATTTCTTAATAATGCGCGGGAAAAAAGAGAGTTTCACGTGCGGTCTTCACGTAAGAGTGTGTGGGTATATGTTTATGAACGTGTGTGCATGGCGATGTAGTATGTACGTGCATGTAGAAGTGATTCTACAAGTTTTTTAATAAAAGCAATTAATCAAGTGGTTTAGGATAAATTTAATGGAACTCTTCTGTGGCCGTCCATGAAATACTGTTGTCATATTTGGTTAGGCGCCCCTGCTATTCATCTCAGGGTTCTAAACAGGCTCCAAAGTAGAATCTGTAATGTGATTGGTCCCGACCTGGCAGCTCGACTCTAGCCACTTTCTCACCAGCGGGATCTGGCTTCCCTCTGTCTCTTCTACAAATATTTTCATGGCTTCTGCTTCGACGAACTTAGGTCAAGAATCCCGCCTGTAGAACTCCCTTCCATATACTTGCTTTCTGATGGCTACAACCTTCAGGAATTTAAATGCAATGTCAATTCCCATCTCTGATCCACTTGAATCCAGTCCTTTCTACATCACTCCGTGTATCTTATTCTTTTCTTTTCTCTCTACCTTCGCAACTGTCTTCACACCTGTGTTCCCATCCTTCTCTTGCCCTTTCTCTGACACCCACTGTAACTGGTTGGTCTTTCTCTTCACTCTCCTCTTGCCTAAACATTTATTCTCTTATTTCGGCCCCTGCGCATCAGTGGTGGTACCGCCTCGCTTGGGGTGAAACGATTAGAAAAATGATCATCTTCAACAGTGGGCGTTAGTAATTTGCATATGTGAATTATCTTCATGCGTTTTAGAAATTGGAAGGTCAGTGGTTCCTGGATGTTCTTTCAGAATATGTGCCTTAAGACGTTCGTCGAAGTTGCAATCGTTCATGTTAAAATGTTCTGCAAATTCGGTTGAAGTTGCATTATTGTGTTAGACAACATACTTGTGACCACTAAATTTTTTCTTTAATTTTTCAATTGTGTAACCCACATAAATCAAGTTAAGTTTGGCACATTAGGCGGCCTATATCAAATCGCAATCAATACAAATGCTAACGTTTGAAAAAATTCGTAGTACAGGGTGCATCAGAAATACCTCCCACATTTAAAAGGTTGACAAAAAAAACAAAAACAAAAAAAAAAACAGAGGTAACTGCTATTCAAAGTTAAATTTCAGTTTGGTTTAAACAAATAGCTATAGGTTTATTCCTTTGGTTTTAAAAATGATATCCTCAAAATGGTGGTTTGGCATTTGTAAACGATATCTAAAGTTTTCCTTCGTCCTGAAGTTCGAGGTCTTTCAAGTGGCTTTCTTTGCAATTCTGAACTTGTTTTCTTGGTAACTGATGGTATCCGATAAAAATGATAAGACCTTAGCTAAAAAAAGACGACATTGCTACTTGGCTAAGCTCACTATCACCAGACAGGAAACAATTTTAAATGTAGGAGGTATTTTTGTCCCAGCTGTGTTATGAGAGACTGTTAATCTGAGCTAATATACAGAGGATTAACTGATAATAAAAATGGTAAAACATTTCAACTTATTCAAGGCCCTAATGTTTACATACAAGGTGCGACATAAATACCTCCCACATTTTAAAATTTGGCAAAAAGAACAAAGTGACTGCTATTAAAAAGGTTTATTTTTCTTTGCTTAAACAAACGGCTAGTTTTTATCAATTTGAAAATGGTGTCCTCTAAATGGTGGCCTCTATGCACTCTTGGAGACGATTTTTGAAAGTCTTCTATCACCAGGATGTTTGAGTGCTTTGATGTCTTCCAGGTGTAGTTCTTCTGAAGAGCAAAACAATGTGGCCCTGACATTCTCAACCCACATCAAAATCGTTTTTATATTCTGGATAACATCATTCCGATGTAAATAAAATGAGCACGAGAAGCTTTCGATGCTAAAATTATCAAACGCATCAAGAATACCGGTCCAAGCTATGATGGTAACTGATTCTGCCTGAAAGAAAATTAGTAAGACATTAGCTAGATAAAGACACCATTGCCATTTCTCTAAGTTCACTAGCACCACATAAATTACAGTTTAAAATGAGGTATGTTTTTTGTTAAATATAAGAGACAATGAATGTTTATTATGTTTAATCATTAATTGTTTGGCTTTAATTTCAGTTGAAAATAAAGACAAACATTCTCCAACATTTGGATAACTTTTTATTAAGTTAGATCTAAGCTTTCGGCTCACATGAGCCATCTTCAGAGAGGTTATTAAGACAGTAACACACACACACACACACACACACATATATATATATATATATATATAGGCAGCAAATAAGTTTCGAAACATATACTGTTAAATATAAGAGACAATGAATGTTTATTATGTTTAATCATTAATTGTTTGGCTTTAATTTCAGTTGAAAATAAAGACAAACATTCTCCAACATTTGGATAACTTTTTATTAAGTTAGATCTAAGCTTTCGGCTCACATGAGCCATCTTCAGAGAGGTTATTAAGACAGTAACACACACACACACACACACACACACACACACACACACATATATATATATATATATATATAGGCAGCAAATAAGTTTCGAAACATATACTGTTAAATATAAGAGACAATGAATGTTTATTATGTTTAATCATTAATTATTTGGCTTTAATTTCAGTTGAAAATAAAGACAAAATTTCTCCAACATTTGGATATTTTTTTATTAAGTTAGATCTAAGCTTTCGTCTCACTTGAACCATATTCAGAGAGATTAAGACGGTAACACAATAACATCGACCATCAGCGACGATCTTTTTGTGTGTTGACATAAAACTCCGCTAGGCAATGGCACTAGTTACCAAAAAGAACAAACACAGTTCGCAGATTTGCAATGCTGTTCTATGACGTCACATCACGTGATAGCGCGAAATGACAACAGAACCATGTATTCAAATGCAATGTAATTTGTTATGTTATATCATGTGAGCTGAAAGCTAGAACTAACTTAATAAAAAATTATCCAGATGTTGGAGAATTTTTGTCTTTATTTTCAACTGAAATTATAACCAAAATACGACGTTTAGAACGGCTCATGATTAAACATAATAGACATTCATTGTCTCTTAAATTTTACAGTATATGTTTAGAAAATTATTTGCTGCCACGATACACCAAGTTTAATAGTAAAAGACCTCTCAAAACAATCTTTTCATTATAAAGTTCATTAATATCATAAATTCGTGTCCCTTAGCACGTAAGTTAAACCCTGACTAATTTAATAAAGAATGGATTATTCCGATTTTTAACAACATCATTCCGACGTAACATGAAATGAGCCCGAAAGCCTCTGTTTTGCTGGCATATATATTGCTACGTTCTGTCCGTCCTTCAATGTGGCAATGAATGCTGGACAATATCAACAAAGGTGAAGGGAAAACTTGAAGCAGCTGAAATGTGGTTCTACAGAAGGATGCTGCGGATATCGTGGACCGAGCATGTGAGCAATGACGAGGTTTTAGAAAAGACGGAAACGAAAAGGAAATTAATATTGAGTATCAGGAAGAGACAACTAAAGTTCCTGGGACAGGCAATGAGGAAGGAGGGCTTGGAGAACCTGATACTAACAGGCCAGATAGATGAAAAAAGAGACAGAGGAAAGTATACTTAAACGGCCTGAGCATGTGGATGACAGAACGGAGGCTGAGAGACGTTACAGGAGAAAGCGTGCTAAGAGCCACCTGGGATAGTAAGACGTGGCAGACCATGATCGCCTACGTCCTGAAGGGACAAGGTACATAAAAGAAGAAGTTAGCACGTACGTTACACCCTGGTAAATTCCACAAATAATGGACTATTCCGATTCTAAAGATTTTCATCATCCGGAAGTTCATGCGCTTCGAGAATTTCGAAGTCTTCCAGATGTCAGCCTTATAAGGGGCTGAACCTATGACCCTGAAATGTTCAACCCATACCAGTATCGATTTTATGTCTGGAACAGCATCATTCCGACGTAACATGAAATGAGCACGAGAGCCTCTGTTTTGCTGACATATATATATATAAACCAGAGTTAGTTGCAGATTCACCAGTCTTAAAAGCAAAACGGAAAAAACCTTCGAAAAGAAAACGTACCGTGTGCCCCGGTCAAAGCCATGTAAGTATTTGAAAAGAAATCCTAAGACACCAGTTAGATTATGACCACAACTGCACTTATCAAGACAATGTTTTCTATATCTCCGAAGCTGGGATTTCCAGGGATTTCTTCAATGCGTTGTTGTGTTCTTTTTTTTATCTTTTCAAGCGCACCTTTCAATGATGCTATTCTTGTTTTCAATTTCCACATAATTTTCTCTTTCAATTTCCAGAACTTATACTTTGATAGTTTTTCAAATTCCTTGGCTGCTATGTTTCGATCCTCTAGCCAAGCCATATCAATTAGAAGGCATTTTTTTCTTTTCGATTATTGACAATAATATCTGACCTATTTGCTTCAATTTACCTGTCTGTATAGATGATGAAATCGCAGATAATGGGGAGATCTTCTATTTCTGTAACAGTTGCTGGGTGATGTCCATACCAGTGTTTGTTTACATAGTTTTCAAAGTGTTTATTTATTTATTTTTTTAATCGTTTCACCCCAAGCCACTGATGCGCAGGGAGCTGCATAAGAGAAAAAGATTAGATCGGAGGAGAGTAAAGAGAAAGACGAACCAGTTGCAGGGGGTGTCAAAGAATGAAGCAACAGAAGGATGGGAATACAGGTGTGATGACAGTTGCAAGGCTGGAGAGGAAGGAAAAGATATACAGGGTGGTGAAGAAAGAACTAGAGTCAAGTGGTTAAGAGATGAGTATTGACATTGCATTTAAATTCCTGGAGGCTGTAGCCGTCAGGAAAGCAAGAATATGGAAGCGAGTTCCACTGGCGAGAAGTGCGAGAGAAGAAGCTAAAGGAGTAGAATTGTCGTTTGCATTTGGTTAATCTAACTGTGATGGGTGGGACCCAGTTGCCAATCTGGTTGCACGAGTAAACACCTTGTAAAGGCACCAGTGACTTAAGTTCGTTGGAGCAGAAGCCATGGAAGTATTTATAGAACAGACAAAGGGAGGCCACATCTCGTCGGTGGGGAAGTGGCTGTAGTCAAGCCGCCAAGTCAGTACCTATCACATTACTGATTCCCCTTTGGAGCCTGTCAAGAACACTGAGATGAACAGCAGGGGCGCCTGAATATATATGGCAGTAGTATTCCATACACGGACGAATGGTTGATTTGTTGATTTGTTTGAACATTGTTCTTCTTGTTAGTACTATTAGTATTATTATTTGTGCCCCTTAGTTAGCACGTACGTTACACTCTGGAAAATTCCACAAATAATGGACTATTCCGATTTCTAAAGATTTACATCACCCAGAAGTTCCGGATGTCAGCCTTATAAGGGGCTGAACCTATGGCCCTTGAATGTTCAACCCATAGCAGTATCGATTTTATGTCCGGAACAGCATCATTCCGACGTAACATGAAATGAACAGGAAAAGCTCTCCATGTTGCAATTAAAGATTCTTCTTATTCTATGTGCCCTGTCCCTTCAGGACGTAGGCGATCATAGCTTTCCACATCTCCGTATCCCTGGTGGCTCTTAGCACGCCTTCTCCTGTTACACCACACAACCCTCATTCCATCATCCACCTGATTAGGTCCTTCAAATATGTTATCCGTTACTTTCCCCTGTCTCTCTTTCCCTCTATCTGGCCTGTTAGTATCAGATTCTCCAAGCCTTCTTTCCTTATTGCATGTCTCAGGAACTTCAGCTGTCTCTTCCTGATGCTCAGTATTAATTTATTTTTTGTTTCCATGATATCTAGCACCTCATCATTGCTCACATGCTCGATCCATGATATTCACAGCATCCTTCTGTAGAAAAACAATTCAGTTGCTTCTAGTTTTTCCTTCATCTTTGATGATATTGTCCAGCATTCACTGCCATATTGAAGAACTGACAACACATAGCAATCCAGTACTTTATTCTTTGTTTCTAGCGAAATTGTCCTGTTTTTAATACTTTACTCAACTTCTGGACTGCATCCTTGTGCTTTTGGATCTCAGGAATATAAATGTATAGAAACTGATGTGGTCATAAAGTGAGGGATCAGTTTATATATTGATTGCAATATGGAACTGATCACCCACTTTATATCCAGTATGCTTCTGTGGAACCACATTTCATTTATTTCAAGTTTTTCCTTCATCTTTGATGATATTGTCCAGCATTCACTGCCATATTGAAGAACTGACAACACATAGCAATCCAGTACTTTATTCTTTGTTTCTAGCGAAATTGTCCTGTTTCTTAATACTTTACTCAATTTTTGGAATGCTTTCTTCGCCGTGCCAATTCGCTTTCGGATCTCTGTGTCGCACTTTCCGTCTTCTGTTATAACACTTCTCAGGTATTTAAATTTTTGTACCTGCCTGATTCACCAGTCTTTAAAAAGGCGTTTTCTCGTCAAACGTATGGTGTGCACCGGCCTAAAAGATGATGGTAAATGATGATATTTGAAAAATAATGATAAAACATTAACTAGACGAATACACGTAGTCATTTAACTAAGTTCACTAGTACTACACAGGTGGCAATTTCAAATGTGGGACATATTTATGCCTCCTCTATATTTCTTTTTCAATTTGTGATGGAATTGACTGTATTCATGTTGCATAACGAACAGGGTTTTTTCACTGTATGATTTTTTGCGTACAATCAGTCAGTTAAGTGCCATACGTAATACACGCTTAGGCGATCATGTCTCGAAAGAGACATGTCTGACTGGGCAGAAAATTTTCCCGCAGTAGGTTGTCATTATTTCTGCAGTAGACTGGTTGCTAAACAAGGCTATAGAACCCAATCTATCCTGCCATTTAGTCCATAACTGACTAATACTTTTTTCAATGGTATTTCTGTAGAAGTGAATGCAATGAATTCAACTGGAAATCGAACACCGTCCCCCGATTTCTCGTTCTGAGTCGATATCCACAACATCACAACGCACACTTTTTTGCGTACGCCGTTATGAAACTCCAATGGAATTTTGAATGTGATATTTTTTGTATTCGTTTAAAATTGTCTGATATTTCTGTTTCGTTTGAAAGACACGATAGGTGGGTTAGGAAAAATCTACTTAAAACGCAAATATTTTTGCGAAATATGTTGATAGTGGTCGAGGAGTACTTTCTAACCGCTAATAAACTTGTTGGTGCCAGTTGATGACTAAAGGGACTGGTAATTGTTAAGTAATGCGTCTTTTCGTTTCTTTATCATTTGAGTCGCGCATTAGCAAAATATTGGAAGATTTACGGCAATCATTTTGTTTATTTTTATTATCTTATAATTCTGCGTGTATCTTCCTCGATTACTTCGTACGTACGTACAATGCGGCCTGTCAGGACCTCATAAATGGCCGAGTATTTCGCTTTGATTGAAAAAAAAATACATCAGAGACGCTATTTGGTTTCTGCGAAAAAATAAAGAAAGAAAGAAAAATAAATAAAGAAAGAATGGAAGAAAGAAAGACAGACAGATAGAAGTGTTTTACGCCTCCTACCAATATTCCATTAATAACGGATTGTTTCGTTTTGATCGCGTGGAAAAACGAGAGAAACATATCAGAGACGCTACTTGGCTTCAGTAAAAAAAAAAAAAAAAAGAAAGAAAGAAAGAAAGAAAGGCGGATAGAAGTTTTTCAGCTCCACTCACCCTCTACGATACCCTATAAATAACGGATTATTTCGTTTTGATCGCGTGGAAAGACGAGAAAGACATATCAGAGACGCTATATGGCTTCTGTAAGAAAAATAAATAAAGAAATAAATAAAGGTGGATAGACGTGTTTAAGCGCCCCATCCCCTGACGATACCTTATAAATAACGGATTATTTCGTTTTCATCGCGTGGAAATACAGAAAAGACATATCAGAAAGACTACTTGGATTCATTGAAAGAAAGAAATAAAGACACATGGATGCGTTTAATGTCTTCTATCAATAACTCATAAATAATGATTTATTCCGTTTTGAAAGACAAAAAAGCCATGTCAGAGACGCCACTTCGTTTCATTGAGAAAGTGCAACAAAGAAAGAAAGAAAAAAGAAAGAAAGAAAAAAGTGCCGATAAAAGTGTTTAATGTCTTCTGTCCTCACCTCATAAACAATGGACTATTCCGTTTTGATCATGTGACAAGATATATCAGATACGCTACATGGTTTCAATGAGAAAAAGAAAGAAAGAAGTGTTGAACATTTTTTGCAAAGAAATAGAAAGAAGTGCCAATTTCAAATCTTTTCATCTGTACCTCTTACGTTCATATTTATGATTGTTATTGCAATATTACGATTTGATAAAGGGAATTTTTACGGATATTTATATTGTCGTAGAACTCGCCATGAGCTTACTCAATCATTAAGATTCATCAGAAAATTCAAGCAGGCAAATCCTGGATCTTTCACGTGTCGTTCTTGTTATCCATTTTCTTCATATCTTCTTTGGAAGAGCGTTGTAAAAAAAGTTTCTTAATAAGGCCATCATTTTAAGAATTATATATTTCTGGGGCTGACCTCTAGAAAGCTAAACCATAGAATGTGAAATCTCAGATAAGTGGTTTTTATCTCTCACCCGCGGTCATCATTTGGCTTAGTGCCAGTCGATTAGTAAGAATCTTTTTTTTCTTTAGAAAAAAAAAATGCTCTTTTTAATCAGTTTGTGACACTCCCCCTAAAAACAACAGTAAAATAAAATAAAAAAAATAACTAAAATGAAATATTAAAAATCTCTCTCCTACGAACAAACAAAAAAACAGTAAAAAAAAAAAATAGCAAATGCCTGTAAACACATACATCACACATCAAGTAACAACGCCAGTCGTAAAACAAACTATTTAAAGAAATGAAAGAAAACTAAATATTCCCTGAATGAAGAATTTTGGTTACTTTCGTAAGGAATGTCGGGAATTTTATCACCCTTGCAGACAAATTATCTGCCTGTTTGGCACTAATACACAGAAACCACCCCATAAAATAATTCTAACCTTCCCACTCGTTTGAAGAGTGGGTATGAACACATTGGACATCCAAACGACTCTCGTTTCCAGGGGGTCTTTGCTACGTTATTTATTAAAATTTTCTCAGCTTAGCTTAGGATGACACAAAGCCAAACTGAAAGAAGAGGAGTCATGGGATTTGACTTTTTTTACCGCTTATCAATCCTTTGCGAGTTATTCAAAACCAAAACTGATTATAAGAATATTTCCTTTATTCTGAGAATGAATATTGCATTAACAATTTTCGTAACAATCGTCTTTTTCCACATACAAATTTAACCATAAGTAATGGGAACCGAAAATTGTAGCCATTTAGTAAGATAGGCTGTCTACCTTATAAATCAGCATTCGAAATTCTGCAATTTTTCCTGGTCTCTAATTGGAATAGAAGCAACCACTTTAATCGTAAGTCAATGAAATTCTGTATATAAATTAAATACGAAGGTAGGCTGACCAATTTACTTTCATAGAATTTGACCAAATGAGGTTTATTTTTCAACATAGTGCCCCTTGCAGTCTACAAACTTCTTCCATTAGTGTTGCAGTGCTTGGATCCCACTGGTGAAGAAGTTTGTATCCTGTTGGTAAAAAAAAGCCATCAAGTGCAGATATGTAGTGATCATTACTGCCATAATGGTTCTCAGCTAAATTTGTTTTATTTTTTTCATGTTGGGAAACAGTGATGAGGCCAAACCAGAATAGCAACCCGAATTGCCAAATACAGGTGGGGGATACTAAAATCAAGCAAGTACAAAAATTTAAATACCTGGAAAGTGTTCTAACAGAAGACGGAAAGTACGACACAGAAATCCGAACGCAAATTGGCATGGCGACAGACGCGTTCCAGAAGTTGAGTAGAGTATTAAGAGACAGAAAAATTTCCCTAGAAACAAAGAAAAAAGTACTGGATTGCTATTTAATGTCAGTTCTTTGATATGGCAGTGAATGCTGGACAATATCATCAAAGATGAAGGAAAAACTTGAATCAATTAAAATGTGGTTCTACAGAAGGATGCTGCGGATATAAAGGCTGAGCATGTGAACAATGATGAGGTTTTGGAAAGAATGGAAACGAAAAGGATATTTAAACTGAGCCTCAGGAAGAGACAGCTAAAGTTTCTGGGACATGCAATGAGGAAGGAGGGCTTGGAAAACCTGATACTAACAGGCCAGATGAAGGGGAAAAGATACAGGGGAAAGCGGCAGATAACATATTTGAAGGGCCTGAGCAGGTGGATGACAGAAGGGGGGTTGCGTGGTGTAACAGAAGAAAGCGTGCTAAGAACCACCAGGGATAGGGAGACATGGAAAGCCATGATCGTCTACGTCCTGAAAGGACAAGGCACATAGAAGAAGAAAATCAACATATTTAAAGTTTCAGACATGCACAGCAGCCACTGAAAACAAGGACAAAGTAATCGACACTTTTCGTCAGCATTCCGGTGCGTTTGGTCTTTATAACCTTCTGTAACTTTTTATAATGAAGCAAGAAAGGCAGGAATGCCACTAATGAGCAGAGGGTGACCAGTGAGAGACAAAAAACGGTACAGAGGATATCGAAGAAAGAATAAGGATATATGGATATCAAGAAGATAGAAGATGGCAGTTGACGTTGCTTTTAAACTTTTGGTGATTGTAGCTATCAGGGAAGAGAAAAGGCTGGGTACAGAGGGTATTGAAAAAAAGATAAAAGTTGAATGGGGTTCAAGAAGAAAGAAGATGGCAATTGACGTTGCTTTTAAACTTTTGGTGATTTTATCTATCCTGGAAGCAAGCAAACGGAAGGGAGTTCCACAAACGGGAACTGCGAGAAAAGAAGCTGTTGAAGTAGAAATGTCAGTTACATTCAGTTATTCCGACGGTAAAATGGCAGGACCTTGATGTCAATCTAGTGGCACACATAAATACAGGTATTCGGGAACCAGAGAAAAGAGCCCGTCAAAGTAGTTGCCATGAAAATACTTATAGAAAAGACAGAGGGAAGCCACGTCACGTCGGTGAGTAAGTAATTGAAGGTGGACTGCCAAGTAAGGACCGATTATATAACAGATCCTTCTTTGTTTTGTTTTTTTCTTTTTCGAGATCCTCAAGATGAATAACAAGAGCACACGATTAGATATGGCAACAATGTTCAATGCACGGACGAATAGTAGATTTATAAATGTACAAAATTGATTCTAACGAGAAAATTTTCCTGCCTCAGAAAGTTGTCATATTGCTCTCCAATGATGGCGTAAAGCTTTTGAAGATAGTCAATAAACACAATTACTTTTGCGTAAAAAATAAAGCCATCATTTTTATTGAAACGACTTTTGCCTTTTTTGAAGAAGGTGAGGAGGTTTGTTTTCATGGATTGTGACTTTGTCTCGGACTCAAAATGATGAAACCAACATTCATCCTAGGTTAAGAATCGCTCAAAGAAAGCAGCTGGGTCCGCCTTAAGCAAGGTCAGATTTTCCCAAGATGTGATCAGCCTGCTGAGCTTTTGATCAAGTGTCGGAAGACCTGGCACCCACTGAGCAGAAACCTTTGTCATGCCAAGTTACTTGTGTAGAATATTCTCAAATCTCTCATGGCATATGATAATAGCACTGGTTGACAGCCAAGGCTATAGTACCCAAGCTGCCCTGTTATTTAACCCATAACTAGAGGGAAGGGACGTATAAATACGTTTTCCAAGGGTATTTGTGCGTAAGGGAATGCAAAGAATTCAACTGAAATTCGAACTCGGCTCCCCGATTTCTCGTTCCTATCCTATAACTACTACACAACAACGCACAAAAAGAACTAAGTAGCCGATTTTCAGGTCTATTTTCGTTAGAATTCCATCTATGGATAACGAATCCCTTCGAATGTGTAAGTGAAAATCTAAATCTAATCTAATCTAAACTTATTTATAAATGAAACTTTGTCTGTGTGTGTGTGTCTGTGTGTGTGTGTCTGTGTATCTGTTACCTATAGACTCCGAAACGGCTGAACCGATTTTCTTGAAAATTTACACAGTTGTGTTATAAGCGTCTGCGAGTGTTCTTAGCTAGATTTTGTGTCGAGGTACACCCGATAAATATCGAAAATCGATAATTGAAAAAAATTGGGTTATAGAAGGAGTGGTCCGATTTTAATCAAATTTGATACACTTACAGACAAAGACATAAGAAACGATATTCAGAAGTTTCAAGGTTGCAGTTCTTACAATAATGCAGAAAATCGGTACCTCGCGACCTTCCTTTATTTCATTCAACGCATTGTGACAGCCTTCAAGACATAACATATATATATATATATATATATATATATATATATATAAAGCAAGATGTTTGTGTGTGTGTGTCTGTTTATCTGCCTGTATGTCTGTATTTTTTCACCCCTATTATTTTAATTTTTGCTTCCGGTTTGGCTCTAAGTTGGTATAATTGTAGTTCTTAGTCTCAGCCATGATACCATTTACTCAGAGGACTTATTTAGCCTTCAAAATTCAGTTTACGACGAAAAAAACTTATTTGATATCGATACCAGGAAATCAAAGTTTGACTTACATCCATTCATTTTTCTTTCAGTCTACGGTTTCGCTTTAACTGGAAACAACTATTGCTTTTTAGTTTTTCGTACCAATTTCCAAAGAGTCTAAGCTCCAGGACCATGGATTAGTTTTAAAGCTTTCATTAAACCCGAGCAACGCCGGGCTATACTGCTAGTAGTTGTAAAAAACTTATCAAATTGAAAGGCAATGATCAATGGAAGTATATATTTGAAAGCGGTGGAATAACAGAATTATAGGTGGACAAATACAGAGAAACAGCTGTATCCGAACATGTAGCTAAAACTCTGCTAGGCTTTCTTATTTGGTTGAATGTGGATTCAGTGCAATCAATAAAATCTTGAAAGAAAGAAAGAAATAAAATTGATATATTTACTCGAGAGGACATAAGACTCATAGATACAAATTTCAAACCAAATATTAAATTTCTAGCAACAAAGTGTCAACCATAAAGATCACATTAAAAAATTAATGTAAGTAAAATGTTTTATTTTATATGTTGACTAATGAGCATGGTCAGTTACCTAGAAAAAGAAGTGAAGGGACAATAAGATAAACAAGTCAGGGAACACCCGCACTAACCTATGCTGCCAGAATGAAACAACGCATAGCATCCGCTAAGTTCGGCGCCAAAGACTACTGGCGATTCTGTAAAAGAGTACTTAACAAGAGCAAGTCCACAATACCCCCACTAATCAATAATTTTGAGGTCCTCAACTCCTCAGCGGACAAGGCTGAATGCTTTGCACGGAGATTCTCGAGCAATTCGAGTCTGGACTCGTCTGGGGTTTTTACACCCGACTTCTCACCTAGAACTGAGGCTCAACTGAATGACGTCCACATTACACCCTCGCTTGTCTCTAAGATAATCTCAAAACTTGACCCACACAAAGCGAGCGGAGAGGACGGAATCCCAATCATAGTCTTAAAGAAATGTGCCCCTGAACTCTCCTCTGTCCTTTCTAAGCCCTACAACTTCTGCCTCTCTGCTTCCTGCTTTCCTGCCTGTTGGAAATCTTCCTCTGTAGTTCTTATATTCAAAAACTCTGGAGAACCCTCGGACCCCGAAAATTACCGCCCTATCAGCCTTCTTCCGATCTTTGGCAAAGTGTTCGAGGCCATTATCAACGCCGAGCTCGTTCAGCACCTCACAGAACACAGGCTACTCTCGGACAAGCAGTATGGTTTCCGCTTCACCAGGTTTACTGCCGATATGCTAACGACCATCATCGAGTATATATACCAGGCACTCGACAGGAATGGCGAAGCCCGAACCGTCGCCTTGGATATCTCTAAAGCGTTCAACAGAGTTTGGCATGCTGGCCTTCTATGCAAACTGCGGAGCTATGTTATAGTTGGACAATTGTTTGAACTAATCCAGTCATTCCTATCTAACCGCACATTGAAAGTGGTATTAAACGGACATGCCTCCCAGAGCTACCATACGAACGTGGGTGTCCCTCAAGGCTCTATCCTAGGTCCTACGCTCTTTCTGATCTACATTAATGATCTCCCCGTTACCATAATATCCCAAGTAGGTATGTACGCCGATGACACCACAGTTTACTCTCGCCTCGATCAAAAATCTGGTGTGGGCGCAAAGCTAACCTTGCAGCCGAGCTTGGAAAGGACCTCCAATCCGTAGTGGAATGGGGTAAGAAATGGCTCGTAAATTTTAATGCTTCTAAAACGAAGCTATTCTCAATTAACCATCATAGACAACCGCACCTACCTCCCATTAGCATGGACCAGGCTTGCCTCCCAGAGAGTAAAACACTACGCCTCCTTCTCACACTTTCAGCGGACCTCAAGTGGAATGACTATATCGAATCCATTGCTAAATCCGCTGCTATAAAAGTCGGTTCTCTGTGCAGGGCCTGGAGGTTTTTTCCGTCTGAATCTATCCTGCACATTTATATATCTACAATCCGCCCGTGTATTGAATACTGTTGCCATATCTGGTCGGGTGCCCCTGCTATTCTCCTTGGGCTTTTCGACAAGGTACAGCGGAGGGTCTGTAATGTGATCGATACTTACTTGGCAGACCGCCTGCAGTCTCTCTCTCACCGGCGCGACGTGGCTTCCCTGTGTCTCTTCTATAAATACCTTCATGGCTTCTGCTCCGATGAACTTAGATCACTGGTGTCCCCTAGGTTCGAATTTGCACGAGATACTAGATTAACAACTAGATCCCACCCTTTTACAGTGAAACCGATAAAATGCAACCCCAACTTCTACTCCAACAGTTACTTTTCTCGTACTTCCCGACTGTTGCTGCTGCTGCTGGCTGTCGATCAGGTTTAGACTGCTTCCTTTGCTGCTGCTGCTGGCTGTCGATCAGGTTTTGACTGCTTCTTTTGCTGCTGCTGCTGGCTGTCGATCAGGTTTCGACTGCTTCTTTTGCTGCTGCTGCTGGCTGTCGATCAGGTTTCGACTGCTTCTTTTGCTGCTGCTGCTGCTGCTGGCTGTCGATCAGGTTTTGACTGCTTCTTTTGCTGCTGCTGCTGCTGCTGGCTGTCGATCAGGTTTTGACTGCTTCTTTTGCTGCTGCTGCTGCTGCTGGCTGTCGATCAGGTTTCGACTGCTTCTTTTGCTGCTGCTGCTGCTGGCTGTCGATCAGGTTTCGACTGCTTCTTTTGCTGCTGCTGCTGCTGCTGGCTGTCGATCAGGTTTTGACTGCTTCTTTTGCTGCTGCTGCTGGCTGTCGATCAGGTTTTGACTGCTTCTTTTGCTGCTGCTGCTGCTGGCTGTCGATCAGGTTTTGACTGCTTCTTTTGCTGCTGCTGCTGCTGCTGGCTGTCGATCAGGTTTCGACTGCTTCTTTTGCTGCTGCTGCTGGCTGTCGATCAGGTTTCGACTGCTTCCTTTGCTGCTGCTGCTGGCTGTCGATCAGGTTTCGACTGCTTCTTTTGCTGCTGCTGCTGGCTGTCGATCAGGTTTCGACTGCTTCCTTTGCTGCTGCTGCTGGCTGTCGATCAGGTTTCGACTGCTTCCTTTGCTGCTGCTGCTGGCTGTCGGTCAGATTTCGACAGCTTTTGATGCTGCTGCTGGCTGTCGATCAGGTTTCGACTGCTTCCTTTGATGCTGCTGCTGTCTGTCGATCAGGTTTTGACTGCTTCATTTTAGTTCTTTTGCTGCTGCTATTGCAGCTGCTGTCAGTCAGGTTCTGACTGTGACTGCTTCTGCTGCTCGTAAAGATTTGCTATCATTTGTATTTTTTTATTAGCGGTTCACATGTATTTTTTTGTTTTTTGTTTTGTTAGGTCTACTAAAGAGGTCCTCATAGCATAGCATATGCGCTGATTCTTTCGGTGTTCATATCAAAAAATTATTTTACAATTATCTGCCTTTGCGTCATGGCAAAATTTTCCGTGTTCTTCATTTTTTAATTTTTTTTTTTTCATTTTCTAACTAGTTTATAACGCGTAGATGTTCTTTTTTCTCATTAGTAATTTAACGAGAAAATGACAGAAAATTTTTTTACTTTATTTATTAAAACAAAATTAGTTCTTTCTATTAGATATTTGTGTATTTTTACAACAATGTGCACCCTGTAAAAGCCCAACAGCCACTTGTGGCAAGTGATTACAGAAAGCACAGTTTATGGGGATATGTGCAAAAGATTGACCCTAAATTGTGGTGATCGAGGAAGCATTCTTTTGAATTAGCCATTAATGGGAAGAAACTGCTCGAGTGGAACTTACATCTCACTAATGAAACGGATGAGTCCTTCAACCACCATTTTTTAATTGTGCTTCATTCACTACATGTTTTGTTGTTTGCTTGCTTGTTTACGCGCATGCACGCGCGCGTGTGTATGATCCATTAAAAAAATGACACTGTTAGTGACGAATAAGGAAAAAAGTTCTTCTAGAAGAAATGTGGTGTAATGGATATCGGCTTGGAATGTGAAATTAACGAGCCAAGTTCAAATTCCAGTTAAGTTCATTTCATCCACTTACGCAAAAATACCCTTGGGAAAGGTATTAACCCATCTCTTCTCCTTATAGCTATGGGTTGAATAGCAATATATATTGGGTTCTATAGCTTTGGTTGGCATCCGGCCTACCGCTGAAAGTAATGGCATCCTACTGCAGGCAAATCTTGTACCCGCTCAGTCATGTCACGATATACCCAAGTGGGTATCATGTCTGGTAATTAAGTGACTAGAACAAATATTGTAGAATTTTATTACAAATTTTTTATCCCTCAAAAAAACAAAATGCATTTTTGCCAAATTATAGATCTATCTAATTGGAATAGATAGATATATCTATCGCCCGGTTCACACTCCACCCACTTCTATTGAACAGGTTAAGAGGCTCATCCCTTGTTTCCTGTTTAAGATGTGGTTTCCGGCTTTCTCTTTTCCAATCTTTTCACTATTACGTAGCCCCCTGCACATCAGTGGCGTTACCGCCTTGTTCGAGGTGATACGATAAAAAAAAAAAAATTATTGTTCTATCATTCCCAGGTCCACGACGCTAATTTCTTTTTCTGTACGACATTATCTCGCTGCATCCGAGTTTGTTCAATTAAATATAATTTCATTTTTTAAATCATCAATTTACACACATGCAAAACGCAATGTTTAATTTCAAACTTTAAAAATTTTAAACAAAAAGTCATAAGAATGAAAGCGGCATAACATTTTGTATAACTTTCAAGCTGCTGTAGAATCAACAAATACACCAAAACCTGATATTTCTACGCCCATCACTTGCTTTGTATAATAATAAACATTAAACAATGAAAACGAAAAAGATTCTCCGAAGTGGAAAGAACACGAAAATAAAAACGTCAGGCATCCAACAAATGGCTTCTTCATAAAATATCTTCCTATTTCTTGGGTAGAGAATGTACACCCCTACCCCGAATCCGAAACCTGACAAATCTATTCCTTCTACTTTGACTTAATCATGCTCTTTTCTTTAAGGGCTGTCAGTATTTGGATTGTTCATTTCCTGTCTGTAAGGCTTGAAGGTGGTGGGTAAGTAACGATGTTCATCAAATGATAGAAGCAGAAGAGACTTGGGGTGATCTATCTATCTATCTATCTATCTATCTATCTATCTATCTATCTATCTATCTATCTATCTATCTAATCCTATCTATCTATCTCAACCTGTTCGTATCTATCTATCTATCTATCTCAACCTGTTCGTATCTATCTATCTATCTATCTATCTATCTATCTATCTATCTATCTATCTATCTATCCCGGTTGGTTATCTATCTATCTATCTATCTATCTATCTATCTATCTATCTATCTATCTATCTGAACTTTTTTTTAATTCTATATTCTCTTGTCTTCTTATTCAGTTCTATTATTTAATTCCTCCCTACCTCGTTGCTTTTAAATTGAATCAGAATCTTTCTAAACGCATACACTTTTGGCAAGATTGATAGAAAGAGATTAATCTGCAAACACACACACACACAGAGAAAGAGAGAGAGAGAAAGAGAGAGAGAAAGAGAGAGAGAGAGAAAGAGAGAGAGAAAAAGAGAGAGTCAAACTAAAACAAAAGAACAGATACGCACTTATTCAAAACCTCCCCTACAAACAAACACTCTCAAGCACGTAAACATACCAGAAGACGCAAACAAACCCACATATACGTATATACATACATACATACACACACAAAACAGACAAACACTAACAAAGTCATACATACATACATACATGCATACCAAACTGCACAACAGAAATCGTAGTTAACAAGCTTTTCAAACCAAACTACAATTACTGCGTAGAAGTTCGATCCCCACGAGACTCTGATATAATTTTGAGCAAATTTTTTACTTATAATTTCTCGTCTTTACATTCACTTACACACAAATACTCATGGGAAAGGTATTAATCCGTCTCTTCCCTCCAGTTATTGGTTAAATGAAAGGACAGACTGGGTTCTATAGCCTTGGCTGGCAACCAGTCTACCGCAGAAAGCAATGGCAACCTAGTGCGGGATAATCTTCTGACCAGTTAGTCATATTTCTTTCAAGACATGATCGCCTAAAGCGTGTATCACGATGGCATTTAACTAACTGACTTGTCTATTCAAAATATAGGCGATCATGATTCTCCATAGAATCTTTATTATATGCAATTGTCCGGTTCACGCTCCTCTCCAGTCTTTTGGACAAAATTAAAGATTTACTCCATGTTTCCTGTTTAGAACTGGGTTTCCGGTTCCTTCTAAAGTCGTATAATTCTCTTTGACTCGCAGTAACCTCTTGCATCTTAGTGGCATTATCGCCTTATTTGTGAATTGATTAAAAAATAATGACTTCTTCGGAAAGATATATTTGCGCTCTCCTTGTTATCCTAGTTGTTACTCAATTTCAGTTTACCCTGCGATTTAAAACCAGTGTGAGGTGAAGAAACAGAGATATTCATTTCAAGAGTATTAGTGTGAAAATGAATGCAGGCTACTCAGTTTTGTTTCACCTGTCCGGCTGCTCTAGGATACCATGGAATTATCGGTGAAAAGAACAGTTAAAAACATCGTGCATCCTGTTGCTTTTAAAGGTGGAGTTTTATGTCAACACAAAATAAAATCGTCGCTGATGGTCGATGTTATTGTGTTACCGTCTTAATAACCTCTCTGAAGATGGCTCATGTGAGCCGAAAACTTAGAACCGAATTAATAAAAATTATCTAAATGTTGGAGAATTTTTGTCTTTATTTTCAACTGAAATTAAAGCCAAAATACGATGTTTAGAACTGCTCATGATTAAACATAATAGACATTCATTGTCTCTTATATTTAACAGTATATGTTTAGAAAATTATTTGCTGCCTCGATACACTATATATATATGATCTGGCACGTCTTAGACCTCTCGACAACGAATGACCATTAGTCTAAACGAGGTTTTAATCAAGCCTATATAACACAGTTTTCGATTTATCGAAATAACCATATATGCTCTGAAATGTATCGTAATGTCAACAAATGTAAACATGTTACGGCAATTAAGGAAGATTAACGAAACTTGGATATAAACAACCGACAATTTGAAATGATTTGTTTGGACATTATTTTTTATCGATACTCGTATTTAAATAGATATTCTGGTTTTAATTAAACAGTATTATATATTTATATCTTCTGGCCTGATTGTTTACGATAAGTTTTCATTACGAAAATGTGTGGATATGGGTCGCAGGTTCGAATCTTGCCGAATGACACACACACACACACACACACACACACACACACACACATATATATATATATATATATATATATATATATATATATATATATATAATTTGTCTTTTGTCAATAGTTGTGCATTATTCGATGTGTAGACGAATTAGCTAAGAAGAAAAAGAAATTAAAAAATTAAAAGAAACCTTTGATAATAACTCTTTTCCACACTTTTCTTCTTCTATTTACCGTGTTCCTTCAGGACGTAGGCAAATTATGATCTTCCACACCCCCCTATCGCTTGTAGCTCTTAACACCATTTCTCAAACCCTGCTCTGCCATCCATTTTCTCAAAACCATCAAATATTTCACACCCTGCTTTCCCCTGTCCCTCTTTCCCTCTATCCGCTCTGTGAGTAACAGATTCTCGAAGCCCTCCTTCCTAATTACATGTCGCAGGAACTTCAGTTGTTTTTTTCCTGCTGTTAAGTATTAGTTTCCTTTTCGCTTCTATCCTCTACAAAACTTCCTCGTTGCTTACATATTCGGTCCATGGCATCCTCAGCATCCTTCTACAGCCTTTGAGATTTCACTCGTCCGATCGACTCAGTCGATTAAAAACTTAATTAGGCGATTAAAGTTTATTGATTTACTCGCCCGCAGTCGATTAAAAATCTCTCAATGAAACGTGTCCCTTCAAATATAGAAAAAGGAAATATAATTTCTTTTACAACCCAAAAGTATGCCATTGAAGATTCACAAGTTACTTAGAATGACCTACAATGACTCTTTTATCGTCCCGATCAGTGTAAACATTCGTTTAATTAACGCTTCTAGAGTGGAGCCAAAATGTCTCTGTCGCCCAGATGAAAAACGCTCACAGATTTTTAGAAACTCATTTGGAAAAATATTATCTTTGGCTCAACATCTATATTTTCTCTTCGCTTATGAAAAGTAAAAACGAACATTTGAAAGAAAGAAAAAAAATACGCATACTTCTTTCAACCACGCAGCGAAAAAGAAATGATACAACTAAGTAGTTTTTTTTATAGAAAATCGTTGAGAAAATCAGATTTGTTATTTTTTATCATCTATAAGATGGAGTTTGTAGTCAAACAGAAGAAGAAACTACGAATTTAGGTACCTCCACTCAATTGCCAAAAAAACAAAAAAAAAACAACAACAGCACATCATCATGTTAAAAGGGCTTAAACTTAAAAATAAAGTTTTATCATCAAAATGTTTATGCTATTATTAAGAGGAAAGATCAAATTTTGTTGTTATTATTTTAAAAAAAACAAACTTAAATCCTTTCTAACATGTTCGAAATTGTAATTAAATTTCATTTTTTGTTTTTCGTCAGCGATTCACGTCATGTTTACGTAAGGTGATTAAATAAGAAAATGAATGATTTTCCTCTCTGCGGTTTTCATAAATAGTAGAACAAACGTCGGACCTGGAAGCAGACTACCACCACGTTTAAATTTCGTTGTTTTTCATTTTTTTACTTTTTACTTTTTTCAGTGCAGTCCTATCGATTGTTACTTAAACTTTCCGATTATCAAAAAAAAAATTTGAAAAATTACAATATTTAAACTAATTTGGTGTGTGGAGGTTGGGTCAATTTCTCATACAACGTTACGTAGATCGATCTTCCATTTTCAATCCACTCGCGTTGGGGTCGCTTTGTTTATGTTAATTTCGTTATTTTTCATTTTTTTTTTTTTTTTACTTTTTTTCAGCGCAGTTCTGTCGATTTTTACTTAAAGTTTCCGATTATCAAAAAAAATTTTAAAAATTACAATATTTAAACTAATTTGGTGGGGGGGGGGTCAATTTCTCATGTTTTCCCCTGTGCTTCTTTTCATCTATCCTCCCCGTGAGCATCAGATTCTCCAAGCCTTCATTCCTCATTACGTGTCCCAACGCTTAAAACAATTCCATATAAATTAATAGTGGTTATTTCTTCACGTTGCGCCACTTTGGCTTACGAAATGATTCATATGAGTGATCTACTTTCGGACTGCGGGGTAAACCCGGAGTTTGTAACTGTGATGCTATTGTCTTCTGTGATTAAAAAAAAAAATACACCTTTTGTTTTTTTGTCATCCTTTTTTGTTGTACACACTCGAAAAAGACAAGGCGTAAACTGACAAGTGGACGCGAAATCAGAAATTATTGTTCACTTTCGACAGACTCACGGCGGGAAGAAATGTTGGCGGATCTGAAGAACATTACGACCATGTTTAATTTCGTTGTTTTGTTTTTTTTAAAACTTTTTTCAGCGCAGTCCTATCGCTTGTTACTTAAACTTTCCGATTATCAAAAAAAAAAAAATTTGAAAAATTACAATATTTAAACTAATTTGGTGGGGGGGGGGGGGTCAATTTCTCATACAACGTTACGTAAATCGATCTTCCATTTTCAATCCACTCGCGTTGGGGTCGCTTTGTTTATTTTAATTTCGTTATTTCCCCTCGCTCTCGACCGCCGGTTGATGATTTCTTTTTCAAATCTGAAAGGCTGCATACATACATATACATTTAGGTTGCTTTAAGTCTTTCTTTCATCTTTGATAAAATTGTCCAGTATTCGCTGCCATACTGACGGACATACACCACATAACAATCCAGTACTCTTTTTCTTTGTTTCTCACGAAATTACGAACACAATATTCATAATAAAGTCTATTTCCTTCACGTATTTGTCGATGCCAACTCCTTTCGTTACAGACAAAAAGACCACTTGTAAAAACTCGAGTTAGCTTAACTCCAAAAGTAAATGTCCTCACAAATACAAAATAGCACTTATAAAAAAAAAACATGATTTAATGAACCAAAGTAATCTGTTCTTCAGACATATTATTCCATACGGTACTTAGCAAACCTTAATCAACAATAATTTCCCTAACAACGTCGTAGACGAGTAAATAAAATTATCTTTAACGAAATTAAGAAAAAAATGACGCTAAATCACTCCCTGACGTAAACAAAAATAAACGAACCATTAACTTCATTTAATTCTATCATAACCAAATGCCCCCGATGTATAAACAGAATTAAAAAGCAATTAAAAACATAATTCACTGGTACATATCGCTCAGTGATCCCGAACAAATACCAGAGATTTATCATCTACTAAACGAATTTTCAGACATTTAATTATTACCAAAAACACTGGGCCTCATAATTCCCCATATGCAAAAATAATTTTGTCTATGAATTTCATGTCCCATGGTTCACTCACTCGTGTGAGACAATTTTTCTCTCCAGAATCCATCTTACATAAATCTACCATTCGCCTATGCTTAGAATATTACTGCCATATAGGGCTCGGTGTCCCAGCTATTTACTTAGAGTAGCCTGATAAGATCCAAAGAAAAATCAGCAATATTACTCGTTCTGATCTGGCAGCTCGGCTTCATCACTTTCTCACCGCCGTAAGGTTGTCTCTGTGCCTTTACTATAAATACTCGGATGGTAAGTGTTCAAATAAGCTATTCCCTATGGTAACTAGACTTTTTTAATTTAAGCGAAGTACTAGACTGGTAGGATGTGCGTTGTGGTACAGCGGATATCGCCTCTGAACGAGAAACCGGGGAGCCGAGTTCGAATTCCAGTTGAATCCATTGTATTCACTTACGCGCAAATACCCTTGGGAAAGGTATTAATCCGTCTCTTCCTTCCAGTTATGGGTTAAATAGCAGGACAGATTGGGTTCTATAGCCTTGGTCGACAACCAGTCTACCGCAGAAAGCAATGGCAACCTACTGCGGGATAATCTTCTGCCCAGTCAGTCATGTCTCTTTCGAGACATGATCGCCCAAGCGTGTATCACGTATGGCACTTAACTGACTGACTAGACTGGTGTCGAGATCTCATCAATTTACGATTGAGCTGGCTAGATGTAGCCGTATGTCATATGCAAACAGTTTCTTTTCACGCTCTTTTCGCTTGTAGAACTCTCTTCCGGCTCCATACTTTCTAGCCAGCTTTAAATGCAATGTCAATCACTATCTACTGTCCTCCTAATTACTCGTTTACCCGCTCCTTATTCTGGTCCGAATTATTACACACCCTGTAAGGTCTTGTGTCTTGCTAGGGGTGATACAGATTATATATATGGGTGTGTGTTCCGGTAGGATTTTCCTAACAAGTTTTCTCGATTATTCAGACAAGTAAATGTAAATAAATATATTGTTTAATTACATAAAAAAAAAACCACAAAGTATATACTCAAATATGAGTATTCATTAAAAATAATGTTTAAAAAACAAATAAAATATAAATATATCAGCGTTTATCCATTTCGTAACAGATTTTGTAAATAAATTGCCTTTGTTTACATTAAAGTAGGAAAATAAAGCAGATATGAATACTTAAAAAAATCAGGGAAGTGAGTATTTAAAAGTATTATTTGTGTCTTGTTTGACTGGTTAAGACACCTCACATATTTTTTTTTTTTTTAATCGTATCACCCTGAGCAAGGCGGTAACGCCACTGATGTGCAGGGGGCTACGTAATAGTGAAAAGATCGGAAAAGAGAAAGCCGGAAACCATATCCTAAACAGGGAATAAGGGATGAGCCTCTTAACCTGTTCAATAGACATGGGTGGAGTGTGAACCGGGCGATAGATAGATCTATCTACTCCAATTGAAAAAAACAAAACAAAACAAGAAAACAAAGTGAGAAGATTGGAAAAGAGAAAGCCGGAAACCACGTCCTAAACAGGGAACAAGGGATGAGCCTCTTAACCTGTTCAATAGACATGGGTGGAGTGTGAACCGGGCGATAGATAGATCTATCTACTCCAATTGAAAAAAAAAAACAAGAAAACAAAGTGAGAAGATTGGAAAAGAGAAAGCCGGAAACCACGTCCTAAACAGGGAACAAGGGATGAGCCTCTTAACCTGTTCAATAGACATGGGTGGAGTGTGAACCAGGCGATAGATAGATCTATCTACTCCAATATGACTAAGTGTAACCATTCTAAGAAATACCGCTTAGGTTCATACAACCATAAATAAAAAGGCCATAATTCGTTTTAATTTTAAAAATTGCGCGTTCAAAATTTCCCTGCCGCTCAAAAAAAAAAAAAAAAAAAAGCACCATTACATGTAAACGGCAAAATTAGTTATTAAAAATCGCCTGAAGACACCACACATGGTAGGAACCTAGGTCACGTAATAACTCGTTTGCAAATGGAAAATATTCAAAAGTTTTACAATATAATTGTATTTAACACTTTTTAATACAAACGTGCACTGGTCTAACCCTATTATGACCAAGAACTAAGTATTAAACAATCAATCAATCTATATATATTACTTGTATTATATTGTCATCCGCAGACAGATCTGTTTCGCCGTATCACAGCTCATCAGTACGGTTAGACTCCGATTGCTTTTTTACCCAGGATTGAAACCCGACCGAAATGGCGTCAGTCGGCAACTCTACCCCTGGGCTATGGGCGTTCGGTGGAAGTAGGTAGACTTTTTAGCGCATATCATTATACGCGCCCAATATTACATATATATATATATATATATATATATATATATATATAGAGAGAGAGAGAGAGAGAGAGAGAGAGAGAGAGCACTTATAAAAAAAACATGAGTAACAGATTCTCCAAGCCTTCCTTCCTTATTACATGTCCCAGGAACTTCAGCTGTCTTTTCCTGGTGTTAAGTATTAGTTTCCTTTTCGTTTCCTTTGCATCCTTCTGAAGTAACCCATTCTGGTTGCTTCAAGTCTTTTTACTTTATCTTTGATGTAATTGTTACTGTCACGTGAGTATCAGATTCTCCAAGCCTTCCTTCCTCATTAGATGTCCCAGGAAATTTAACTGTCTTTTCTTCATGTTAAGTATTAGTTTCCTTTTCGTTTCCTTAGCATCCTTCTGAATAAACACATTTTGGTTGCTTAAAGTCTATTTACTCTATGTTTGATGTAATTGTTATTGTCTCGTGAGTATCAGATTCTCCAAGCCTTCCTTCCTCATTACATGTCCCAGGAACTTCAGCTGTCTCTTCCTGATGTTAAATATTAGTTTCCTTTTTGTTCCCATTCTCTCCAAAACTTCGTCGTTGCTCACATATTCGGTTCATGGTATCCTTAGCATCCTTCTGTACATATATATATATATATACATTTATTTTTGTATATATATATAAATCAGTGTTTTGTATATATATATATATATATATATATATATATATATATATATATATATGTAACTTGAATTTAGCATATATTGTTGAATATGACAGACAATGAATGTCTGCTATTTTTAATCATGAGCCGTTCTAAACATCATATTTTAGCATTAATTTCTGGTGAAAATTGGAGTAGATATTGGAGTAGATAGACTAAACTATCGCCCGGTTCACACTCCACCCATGTCTATTGAACAGGTGTAGAGGCTCATCCCTTGTTCCCTGTTTAGGATGTGGTTTCCGGTTTCTTTTTTCCAATCTTTTCACTTTTATGTAGCCCCCTGCACATCAGTGGTGTTACCGCCTTGCTCGGGGTGATATGATTAAAAAAGATAACGACAAAAATTGTTTATATTTATTTTTAATATGCTGGTCTTGAGCTTTTGGCTCACATCAACCACCTTCAGAGTGGTTGCAGACACACTGACATAAAGACATAAAGATATTCACCATCAAAAATGATATTCTGCTGTGCAGGCATAAAACATTGCTATGCCACGATAAAGTTGATATTTGATGGGGCATATTATTCTCATTCCATGTACAATGCCACTTCTGGTGCCCATGTATTTATCTCTTTTTAACTTAACTCTTCTAAGTAATTTGTTCACCATTGCTGTCGTCACTAAATCTAACCAACGTCTATATCTCCTGAGCCATGTGTCCTCAAGCGGCCGAAACGTCTTAAACATGGCAAGTAAATGAGTGTTTGCTGACTATCACTGAACAACTTTCATATCAATTATTTCATAACTTGAGAAAAAAATGCACATGAATTTTCCATAAAATTTGAATTATTACAGATTTATTGGTAATTATGGTAGAGTGGGGATAATCCAGTCCACAACTATATATATATATATATCCGCAGACAGATCTGTTTCGCTGTATCACAGCTCATCAGTACGGTTAGACTCCGATTGCTTTTAACCCAGGATTGAAACCCGACTGACTTGGCGTCAATCGGCGATTCTACCTCTGGGCTATGGGCGCTCGGAAGAAGAAGGCAGACATTTTAGCGCGTATGTTATCAGTATACACACCCAATAGCCAGAGTGCTCTAATTCATTACTGAATGAGGTACCGGTAGTGTGCAAAAGTATTAGGACAGTGGTGATTTTCATAAAAACCTCACTGAAATTCCAATAAAGGATGAAAAGCCAAGTAAATTGCTAATAAATATTATTTCAAACTAGGTGTAAAAGAAATGTATTAAAAGGAAGTTATATTTAATTTTTCCTATTTTCTATCATACAAGTTACTTTGAAAATATTGAACATCTATGGGATATTTTGGGTAAAAAATTGAGAAATGTAATGTTACTTCGAAAGAAACACTTTGGGAACAAATACAAGCTGCTTGGCAGGAGATAGTATTAGACGCATTGAAGAAGCTTGTGAGGTCAATCCCTGGCAGAACGAAGGTTGTGATTAAAACAAAAGGCTATTAAACTAAATATTTTATTTATTTTGTAACAAGTATTTTTTCTTGTTAAAGCATTTGTTGTGTAAATCAAATAAAATTACTTAAATTAAATTGTTTATTTTCTGTCAATATGCCTCATAAAAGATAAAATAGTTCTTGTCCTAATTCTTTTTGCACAGTACTGTATATATATATATGAAACATCTTTCAGAGTTAATCTATAGAAAAGACAATATTTATAAATGTAAAAGACAATAAAAAAACTGTATTAGTTGCCAACACGTTTCATTCAATGTGGACATTTTCAAGGCAACAAATGAAATGAATTCATTAAAAACTAAGTAACTAATAATAACAAAACAAAATTTTTATGTGGTGTATCTCTTCAGAACATAGGCAATCATGGACCTCCATTTGTCCCTATCTCGTGTTAACATTTTTCCTCTTGGTAAGCTTTTTTCTACCATCCACTTGTTCCAGCTCACCAAGTATGTCACTGCTTTCCCCTGTCTCTTTTTCCCTCTATTCATCCAGTGAGTATTAGTTTTTCCAAGCCCTACTTCCTCATGTCCCAGAAATTTCATCTGTCTTTTCCTAATGCTAAGTATAAGATATTTTATTTGCATCCTCTCCAAAACATTGTTGCTCACATGTTTGGTCTATGGTATCCTCAGTATTCTTCTGAAGAACATTGCTTTTTTAAAACAATAAATATTACCGAGAGAGGCAAAAGGGAAGACAGTAATATCAGTTCCAAAAGAATAATCGTCCTTTTGATACAACATTTTTTGGCATACACAAAGTTTAACATTTTCAAAAATTTTTATACCAAAATTTTACAAATTTAGTTACAATAGTTTTAAATTTTACTTTTATTTACACTATTTACATTGAATTTATTAAAAACTAAGTAACTAATAATAACAAAACAAAATGTCCTTAGTAACTAAAAGAATTTAAAGAACACTATTCTTATACTGTTAACTGAAAATTACGTCAAATACTGTCACGTGTGGAGATATTGTTTTTATTTTATCTTACTTAGAAGGAAAATCCTCGAGAGTGACGCCATTGAATATTTTCCAAATATTAATTTACGCCCAGGCCTTTTCCCTATTTCACCATTTTTTAACAGAATTTTTTTTTTTTTTTTAATCATCTCACCCCAAGCAAGGCATTCCACTGCCACTATTGCGCATGGGGCTACATAGGGGAGGGTAAAGAGAAGGAATGGTTAGACATAGGGAATGTCAGGAGGAAGGTGACAGATGAATAAGGATAGCGAAGATGAGGGTTGGGAAGAGTGCTTGATAGAATGGGAGCAGGTTAATGTGTTAGGAGGTGTCTATTGACCTTACATTTAAACTCCTGGAGATTGTAGCCGTCGGGGAAGCAATCGTTTGGAAGAGAATTCCACAGTCGGGAAGTGCGAGGAAAGAAACTGTTGGTGTAAATTAATTAAGTAATTAATGCTTTCCCAAACAAGCGTACACAACATTATCAATAAATAAAAAGAAAATGGTTGAATTCATTAACACAGCAATAAAACTACTCGAACCAGAGACTGAACACATGTTCCAAACTCGGGATTGTCTTAGTGACTCTTCGTCACTGCATGCGGCTTTGAGCAGTGCGTCGATTATTTAGTTAAATGCAATACGTGATACACGTTTGGGCGATCCTGTCTCTTCGAGATGGCTGACGGGACAGAAGGTTTTCTCGCAGTAGGTTGCCATTACTTTCTAGTTGCCAACCAAGGCTAAAATACCCAATCTGTTATTTGACCCATAGCTGGAGTGAAAATACAAATTAATACCTTTCCCAAGGGCATATGCGCGTAAGTGAAAGCAAGGAATTCAACGGGAATTTGAACTCGGTTCTCTGATTTCTCATTCCAAGCCGATAACCAGTGCACCACAACGCACTTTCTTCAATAAGCAGATTAAAAATCGAAAAGATCTATGATATTGTGTTAAGTGCAGCTTATTATTTGTAATTATTGCATACATCCTATCAATGTCACTCTTCGATCCCACTTAAAGTTAGCATTGTAAGCTGATTTTCAAGATAAGCAGGTGTTCCTTACAGGGAAAATTAGTGTTATTTTTCTCTCATTTCTTTTTATTTTCGACATTGTGCCTAAGATCAGCAAATATCGATAACAGAAACTAAGAAAGAGAAAAACATATTCTTACCTCGCCATATTTAATGTCTCTTTTTTCCATTCAGTCACTCCTGGTCTATATTTAGAGTAAATAACAACATGGTGTGTGGAAATGGCTTTGCGCACGATTTCAATTTTCTTCGTTGATGGATTGAGCTTTACGTCACGTAATTTCTTTACGTTTCTAGTTCTTCTTTCATTTTAACGAAGAAGTCACTGATGGAAAGGAACTCGAGTGGATTGATTTGGACAGACTCCGAGTTAATTCTGGGAATATTTCGGAAGTTGACTCGCGTGCGCAGAGACGCTAAGCCATCTGGTCTCAAAGTGTTGTGTTCTTAATTTTCGATTGATAATCTGGAAGTCTCTCTTTTCCGAACTCGATCAGCGAGAGAGACGTCTCTCTTTTCTGAACTCGATCACTGAGAGAGACGTGTATGTGATAAATTAAAAGGCCAAGATAAAATTTTGCCTTTTTTGCTGTCAGATTGTAAGAAACACACACACACACACACACACACACACACACACACACACACACACACATGTGCTGTTTTAATATATAAATAGCGTAGTACTTAAAAAATGACGGGATTATTTAAATCTGAATAAGCTGTTCGACCTAAGATTAGTGTAGTATCAGTGCAATCTACCTTGTATCAGTGATGTAACTGTGCGCCCCATCTTGAATCAAAGTGTTACTTCCAATAATTTAAATCATCTATTTGCATAATATATGTCTCATCTTGAAAACAGATTCGCACATATATATCAATCATCTAGGTGAATATATATATATATATTAGTCATCCACATACAACTCGAAACTCGATCAACTTTATATATTTAAAAATTTATTTATCATCTTTATATATTTAAAAAATTTATATATATATTTATATATATATATGTTTTTCTCTTAGATGATTGATATGTGTGTGTGTGTGTGTGTGTGTGTGTGTGTGTGTGTGTGCATCAGATTTCAAGGTAGGACTTATACTACGGAAATAGTTGATTTCTGAACACACACACACACACACACACACACACACAGACACACATATATATATTGATTGTTTAAGTACTTAGTTTTTTGTCATAATAAAATTAAACAAGTACACAGTTGTATTAAAAAGTGTTCAATGAATTTATATTGTAGAACTTTTGAATATTCTACATTTGTAAACGTGTTATTACGCGACCAATGTTTCTAATATGTCGTGTCCTTAGGCGATTTGCAATAGTTTTTTGCAAATCGATTGAACACATCACATGGTAGAAACCAAGATCGCAGAATAACTCGTTTGCAAGGGAAGTATGTATATATATATAGAATGGCAAGCTCGTAAAAACAGAAAGAATAATCCAAAATATATATATATTTTTTTTTTTTTAATCATATCACCCCGAGCAGGGCGATAATGCCCCTGAAGCGCAGGGGGCTACCTAGGAATGAAAAGATTGGAAAGAGAAAGCCGGAAACCACATCCTAAACAAGGAACAAGGGATGAGCCTCTTCACCTGTTCAATAGACGTGGGTGGAGTGTGAACCGGGCGATAGTGTAGTCTATCTACTCCAATTAGTCTATCTACTCCAATTGTCTAATTACAAAATATCAAATAGATGAAAATAGGGAGCCTAATGAAAAACTGAGATGAAAACTCAACATATAAAATATATTCTCCTGTAAAACTTACTTTAAATTTTTTTGGGAATAAATTCTTGAAAAATTAAAAAAGAATTCCACTCCAATATGAGTGAAAATACAAATTAATACCTTTCCCAAGGGTATATGCGCGTAAGTGAAAGCAAGGAATTCAACGGGAATTTGAACTCGGTTCTCTGATTTCTCATTCTATTTATTTGTGACTGTAAGTGTATTATCTTTTTTTTTTCTCTTTTCATTCCCATTTTTTTACTCTTCCCCTTATTTTATTTCTTTTTTTAATTTTTGTGTGTTATTATTATGTGCTTATATGGCCTTTTATAAATTTATGTCTGTATGCTTATTTTGAGTATATGGATATCTATCCTTCTTTTTGTGTCTGTATATATTCTCTCCTTAATATCTTTGTGTGCGTTTGTGTGATTTGATGTATGTATTTTTTATTCCGTGAATTTGTACCGTGTGTGTGTGATTTGCTGCAGGAATTCTCAAATTGGAGACACATCTAAAGTCTATAAACGATGTCCTCTTTACTTAAATTTCTTCGCTGTTAAGACAGTTTTTGAATATTCTGAGTGAACTTACATTTATTTATTTATTTTACACGGCCTGAAAGAAGCAGATTGTAACATTTACAACTGCCGTAATTAATTCTGGATTTTTAACCGTCTGAATATGCGTTGAATTTTCATTACAATATTCTATCCGAGTGAATACAGAACGAAAAATAATTGTTTACAACATCCAAAACATTAATTTAAAACAGTAGTCGATATATAATATATAGAGCTGTGAATATTTATTATAAATTATATTTTAGAACATGTACAGAATTTTTTTCTATATACACTACAAATAGTACATTTGTTTTGACATTGAAACTACAATGTTTAATCAGGCGATGTCTGATGAGCCATTGTAGTTTCAATATCGAAACAAATGTACTATTTGTAGTGGATATATAAAAATATTTATATATATGTATATATATGTATATATGTGCATATATAAATTTCCATATCTATATCTATATCTATATCTATATATATATGTGTGTGTGTGTGTGTGTGTGTGTGTGTGTGTGTGTGGTTCTGTGCATATATATATATATATATATATATATATATATATATATAAAACATTCTGAAAAAAGAAGAAACGTATTTTACTAATAAAACGGGATTTTGCTAGGCGCCTTTCGACCGACTCTTTTTCAAAACAAAATCGTCGGTAATATAAGTAGATAATAAGAAAAAAAATTATTAACGACGATTTTTTTCCTGAAGAAGGGTCTGTCGAAACGTTGTGATTCTTCTGTATCTCGTTTTATTAGTAAAATATGGTCCCTCTTTTTTTAAAAAATGTATTATATCTTGGTGTGGTAACGCCAACTTGTTCATATATATATATATATATATATATATATATATATATATAAACAGAGAGAGAGAGAGAATAGAATATAATATAGTTTTAATGTATGCTATGACAGCGAATGGTGAACAATCTCCTCAAATCTGAAGATGAAAGGAATAATTCGAAGCAACCGAAATATAGTTAAAAAGTAGTATGCTGGGGAAGCCCCTGACCTAACATGTGAACAACGCCGAGGTTTTGGAAAGAATGGAGATGAAAAAGAAAATTAAAGTTAACATCAGGACAAGACATTTAAAATTTCTTGGACACGTAATGAGAAAGGAGGGCTTAGAGTCTCTGATATTCACACAGCGGATATAGAGACATAGGAAAACAGTACGTGACATACTTGATGAGCTTAAGCAAATGGATTGCAGAACAGGGTTTTTGAGAAATAACAAGACAAAATATAAAAGCGCTACAGGGGAGTTAAAGATGTGGTGGGGGGCATGAATGCCTATGTCATAATGGGACAAGGCACATAAAAGAATGATGCTATTTATCTGGGAATTTTATTGACTCGGCTTAGTTGATAAAAACCTTGGTTGGCTGCAGTAACTGTTCCCAAAGAGTTGTGAGTTCAATATCTAGCTGCGACAGAGAGGAACAAACATTGAGTTAAATGGTGATAACTGAGATATCTGAATAAGCATGAGTCATGCACGAGAACAATCTACCTCAGTAAACGAAATAAAATATTCAGTTAAAAAATTTCAATCACCTGAAGAAAGTCGGAGCGTAAAACGGTTGAAACGTCGTGAAAATGGCAACAAAGATGAGGAAAACTGTCTGAACAAAGATTTTATTCTTTTTTAATTCCTTTCGCCCCAAACAAGGCAATAATGCCACTAAGTCACAAGGAGTGATAATGAAAAAGACAGAGAAAATTTCAAAAGCAATTGGAAACCCAATCTTAAATAGGATAAAGGGATCAACCTTGTTCAAAAGTCCACGAAGGTGTGCAAACAGGGTGACGGACGAAACTCAGAATCAGAAAGAAACATGGAAATTATATAATGAGGAAGAATTGCTAGAAAATTTGACACTCACAAGGCTTATCGAAGGAAAATTGACTTAGAAAGACAATGGGTCACTGACAGGACGAACTTATGTGAATGAATGGCTGAACGGTTTTGGGAGACTTGGAAAAGAGACAAGCTTTGCTAAAAGCTACAAGGGATAATAGGTTGTGGATGGTCTATGTCACGGCACATAAAATAAGACGTCATCTTGTTCACCAGAAAAGCTTAGTGGAGGAACCAATGCTTTGTAAATTCAATGAAAATACAGGGTGTTTCAAAAAAATGTACTCACGCTTTAATTGTTTTTAACATGCTTTTTTTTTTGCTTTTTATGCAGGTGTAATTAATTAATCACAGCATGGCAGGAAAAAAAACTGAGTTTGGAAGAAAGGAAGTTTGTCTTGAAATGTTACTGGAAAACCGAAAACGTCATTGAAATGCAAAGACGATTCAGACGAGAATTCGTAAAACCGCCACCAACGCGCCAGACCATTGCTCGCATCAGAGACAAATTTCAAGCAGATGGAACCGTCCAGAACGTCAACAAGAAACGTTCAGGACGACCACGGACATCCACGAGCCCTGGAAAAGAAGAGCAGGTGCAGATCACCTTAGATCACCACAGAAATCACTTCGACAAACTGGTCGGGAAACCCACATCTCAAAAGCTATCGCATTATGAAGCGTCTGGACAATAATGGTCATCATTTTGAACATTTGCGGTCATGATTCTTCAATTACATTTTTCTTCTCTATTCGAAGTTATTCCATTTCACTTTATGTTCATAAATAAAGGTTTTCTCGTCATTCAAAGTGTGAGTACATTTTTTTGAGATACTCTATAGATACCATTATTAATGTAAAACTGATTTATGATTAAAAATCTAGTGCATTAGAGACTGAAAAACGATTTGTATTAGAAAACATCAATTTGCAAGGTTTTCTGTTTTAATATCATCTCTCTTCTGGACGTTGATCTCTCACTTTTCTTTATTGCTTTTAAATTGTCACAACCTTCTTGCAAAAGATAGGGGAGTGGTTTCATATTATCTTCTCCACGGTTTGGAATTCAGAGTTGTCATTCTACCGTATTATTTAAAATATCGAGAAAGGTATGAATCGAAAGTGAAAATGAAAGTAAAAGTAAGATACTCCATCGGGATTTGAATTCCGCTTGACGTTTCCACTTTCATCGCTGATACTAGTTATTCTGTCACAGCTATAAACGCTGTGTATAAACACTTGCTAAATCATATATGCGACAGAGTTTTGGTTAGGCTAAAAGTGGGTATTCAATTATTTATCTTAATACTGACGTTACTTTCATTTTTTTACAGGTATTGTGAATATTAGCAAATAATTTGAGTCGAGAACAAAGAAAGATGGGATGTCTCCTCCTGATGCTTTAGCAGTAAGGAGCGACCCTGGCCTCAAAAGACGTGGGATCGGACAACGTTGCAGTATTGAATGGCCAACACGTTCGGCCGACATAAAACCAATACTCTTTGTCACAGTATTCTAGAGGGTGTGACGAATGTAGCAAAGTGGAAGGAGGAGATTAAACAGTGCTAAATGTACGTCAGTCAGGTAAGTACCATTCGTGATAAATGCTTGGGCGATCATGTCTTGAAGAGACATGTTTGACCGGGCAGAAGATTTTGCCGCAGTAGGTTGCCATTATTTTCAGCGGTAGATTGGATCCCAAGCAAGGCTATAAAATCCAATCTGTCCTGCTATTTAACCCATAGCTGAAGTGGCGTATTAATGCTTTTCCCAACAATATTTGCGCATAAGTGAATACAACCAATTCGACTGGAATTCTAACTCGGCTCTCCGATTTCTCGGGCCGATATTCACTGCACCACAACACATATCCTAGGTAGTTGCCACCATAAAACAGTAGTTACCACCACAAAAAAGCGTTACCTAAGGTTTGAAATAGATTTTTAAAACTGAAAAAAGTTTCTTGAAGTTTTTATTTTATTTCAAGCTAACAGATTAAATTGAATATCTAAACTTATTTATAAATGGAACTTTGTCTGTGTGTGAGTGTGTGAGTGCGTCCGTTACTCCAAAACGGCTGAACCGATTTTCTTGAAAATTTACACAGTTGTACTATAAGCGTCTGCGAGTGTTCTTAGCTAGGTTTTGTGTCGAGGTACCACCGATAAATATCGAAAATCGATAATCGAAAAAATCGGGTTATAGAAGGTGTGGTCCGATTTTAATCAAATTTGATACATTCATAGACAAAGACATAAAAACGATATTCAGAAGTTTCAAGGTTGCAGTTCTTACAATAGTGCAGAAAATTGATAATATATATATAAAAGGCAAGATGTTTGCGTGTGTGTCTGTTTATCTGCCTGTATGTCTGTAGTTTTTTCAGCCCTTTTATTTTAGTTTTTGCTCCGGGTTTGGCTCTAAGTAGATATAATTGTAGTTCTTAGTCTCAGCCATGATACCATTTACTCAGAGGACTTATTTAGCCTTCAAAGTTCATTTTACAACGAAAAAAATTGATTTGATATCGATACCAGGAAATCAAAATTTGACTTACATCCATTCATTTTTCTTTTAGTCTACTGGAAACAACTATTGCTTTTTAGCCTTTCGTGCCAACGTCCAAAGTGTCTAAGCTCCAGGATCATGGATTAGTTTTAAAGCTTTCATTACACCCGAGCAACACCGGGCTATACTGCTAGTTCCCAATAAACAAAATACTATGCCGTATTTAAAAACTAATTTAATTCGACTCGACGTTTTTTCTCTTTTTTTTTAAATAGCTGATTAACGTCATTTTTAATCGTTTTTCATAGTAATATAATCTTCTTTAATAAAATATTTTCCAAAAATCTAATATACATTTCTGAAACTTTGTTTCAGCAATAGTCAGTCAATAGGTTAGTTATGTGCCATCCGTGATACACACATGGGCGATCATGTCTCGAAAGAAACATGACTGGCTGGGCAGAAGATTATTCCGCGGTAGGTTACCATTGCTTTCTGTGATAGACTGTTTGCCAGCCAAGGCTATAGAACCCAATCTACTCTATTATTTAACCTATAACTGGAAGGAAGAGACGGATTAATACTTTTTCCAAGGGTATTTGTGCGTATAATGCAACGAATTCAACTGAAATTCGAACTCGGCTTCTCGATTTCTCGTTCCGAGACGATATCACTGCACCACAACAAAGTAGCTAATTTAAAATATACTTAATCTGATTTTAAACAAATATTATTTACTGTAACATTATTTACTGTAAGATTATTTACTGTTGCCATGATCTTTATCGCCATGTTTACGACATTTCGGCCCTTGTACGCTCGGAACCTTCTTCAGGTGCTAGGAATTTCGAACCCTTTATTTCGATCACTAGGATATATAATTCTCATTCAATGTGCAATACCACTTCTGAATGCCATGTAGTTATCTCCCTTTAACCAGGTATTAAACTCACAAATCTTTGGGTTAAGTCACTGGAACTAACCAACGTTTATATAGCCACTGAGACATGTGCCCTTGATGAAGTATAAAAGTATATTTACTTTAAGTTTATAATATTGCATAAATGCATCTTTAACATAGCTGTAGTCGTTTATTTAAGCTGTTGGTATGTGTGAAAGCTTCATGACAGATTGATGCCTATTTAATGTTACACGAATCTTGGTTACTTTAAGCTTTTAATATTAAATAAATAACTTTTAACACAGCAGTAGTCATTTATTTAAGTTGTTGACAGTTTGACAAAATGATGTCTATCTAATGTTTTTTTTAATCATATCACCCCGAGCAAGGCGGTAACGCCACTGATGTGCAGGGGGTTACGTAAGAGTAGAAAGATTGGAAAAGAGAAAGCCGGAAACCACATCCTAAACAGGGAACAAGGGATGAGCCTCTTAACCTGTTCAATAAACGTGGGTGGTGTGTGAACCGGGCGATAGATAGATCTATCTACTCCAATTGAAAAAAAAAAATAATAATTTACAAAAATAATGTTTACGTAATAAAAATAACTATACATATTATCCTACGTCAATAGCACGAGTTGGTGTTTCATGCGCTATATAATCATTATGATTGAATTAATGTTTACTTTATAGCTCTGTTATATTACACCGAGCACTATTTTATTAACACCAGAAAAAACTTATTTATAAATTGAACTTTGTCTGTGTGTGTGTGTGTCTGTATGCATGTGAGTCTGTGTGTGTGTGCGCGTGTCCGCTACCCATAGATTCCAAAACGAATGAACCGATTTTCTTTAAAATTTACACAGTTGTACTACAAGCGTCTGCGAGTGTTCTTAGCTAGGCACTGTGTCGAGGTACCCGCGATAAATATCGAAAATCGATAATCAAAAAAATCGGGTTATAGAAGGAGTGGTCCGCTTCTAATCAAATTCCATACACCCACAGACAAAAACATTGCACTATGGAGGCTTTAGCCGTAAAAATATTTGACTATAACGTGAGCACCTTTTATATATAATTTTTATGTACTCAGTAATCTTTAAAATTTTAGAAAATATTAACCCTAATTTAATCTTTGATTGAATTTTATATACTTTCTGGCTTTTAATTTGCGATAGTTATCGCTCTTATTTTTACATAGTGTGGTTTGAATGATCATCCGTATCTAAAACAATTGCCAAGTTTATGCACATTTTTTAAAAATATTGGTGTCTGACGATTTCTATTAAACTATTCCATTTATAATAAGTAAATATATAATTTTTATTTGATAATAATATCATATAAAAAAGGCTGAAATTATACAGAAATACAGAATTTTAAATGATTAATCAATGAACAAAATACTTTGCGCATCCCAAAATACGGAGGCCAAAACCTTGCCTGTTGATGTTTGCGTCTTTGGTCGCTTTATACGGCTTTCACCTGCTGTTGAACCTAAGTGAGTATAACGAAGTCGATTGGAATTCGAACTCGGCTCTCCGATACCTCAATCCGAGCAGCTATCAATTACGTCACCGTGAATCCATCAACAGGAATAGCGTTGTTAGTGGTTGTGAATTCAATCCTTTGTTTAAGAATACCATCGGAAGCGGCACTACAAAAGTCGAACTGAAAAATACAAGACAATAAAACTCAATTATTTACTAATACGAGATTATTCTTTCTCGTGGAGAGCGGAACCGGGAAGTTTATCACCGGGAATTGAATAAAGTGTTTTTTTTGTTTTGTTTTTTGTTTTTTTTTCGAAATCCCGAGAATGATTGGCAGATCAAGAAAGCCGAAGAGTAAAACGGGTGAAATGTTGTAAGTATGACAAACAAGATCAGAAGATTTCGACTAAATCAGTGTATAGTAAGAAATAGTTATACAGTATACTTGTAAAATCCATTAAACGAAAATGCGGCAAGAATCCGTTGGTTACAATATTTGGAGAGTCTATTAACAATATCATATATGGGATTCATTATCTTAAAGAATTTTATTTGATTCTTTTCCGGTTGCAAGAATTCATGTCCATTTTGTTTTTGGAGTGGAGCGCAAGTTATTTTAAGTACTGGAATACATTAATGGTGTCATTTTAAATTCACCAATATTTCCTTTCTCCTTTCCATTGTTTCGCATCTGATGACATTCATTCCGCATTAAAAGACATTGACATTTGTCCAATATGCAATTTATAATAAATTTCATTAAATATCAAGGTTTGGAGTTTGTTTATGATAGGCAGGATGTCGCTTAACATCAGATTCCTCCAAAACGTCCTAAAAAACATACCATGATCAAAAAAGGCCCCAAACTTGATAAAAATAAAGGCTTATCGTAAAAATGTTTATTAAGAAGATAGACCCAAGTATTTTATATTATTTTCTTAATCTTTTTTAGCACGTTCAAAATTTCGCATAAAAATGTTGTTTTTCTTACGTCAGCGGGTGGGTTAAAGGTTAGTATTGTACACTTTAGTGTCATTTTTGGGGTTAAAAACATTGTTTTGACAATTCTTGCACAAATCAACTATTTTTTGGATTTTAATAACAAACAAGATCAGAAGATTTCGACTAAATCAGTGTATAGTAAGAAATAGTTATACTGTATACTTGTAAAATTCATTAAACGAAAATGCGGCAAGAATCCGTTGATTACAATATTTGGAGAGTCTATTAACAATATCAAATATGGGATTCATTATCTTAAAGAATTTTTTTGGGGTTTAAAAACACATTGTTTTGACAATTCTTGCACAAATCAACTATTTTTTTGGATTTTAATAACATTTTCAGGACTTGTTCACAAATAAATAAAATTATTTCTGAAATATTTTTTTCTTTTCAGAAAATTTTGGCAAATATATTTTTTACATCTGTTTTATCCGTTTTTTCATTTTATAGAATTTCGAGGAATTGAAATTCTAACTTCTGCATACTTATATTAGTTTAAACAGGGAGAATTGAAATCATCAATTTATTTTTGTCAAACAGAAATATCATTTACCGAAAATCTGCTTTGAATCGTAAAATAAAAAATGCAGTAAAACAATGAAAATGTTTCATTAGAAAGATTTTAACTGCTTGCATTAATAAGATGTATTAAGAAAAATGATTTTTGGTGAATAACGAATTTTTACAAGAATTGTTTTGAAATGATTTGTTTTAGCATTATTTTTGATCGATACTCATATTTAAGTAGATATTCTGTTTTTAATTAAACAGTATTACATATACCTTTCTGATTATTTACGATAAATTTTTATTACGAAAATGTGTCATTCGGCAGGATTCGAACCTGCTACTCCTATCCACATAGGGGAACCTACCATGTGATCTGGCACGTCGTAGACCTCTCGACCACGAATGACCTTCAGTCTAAACGAGGTTTTAATAAAGCCTATATAATACAATTTTCGATTCATCGCGATAATCATATCTGCTCTGTAATGTATCGTAATGTCAACAAATGTAAACATGTTACGGAAATTAACGAAGTTAAACGAAACTTAGTTATAAACAAACGACAATTTGAAATGATTTGTTTGAACATTATTTTTGATCGATACTCATATTTAAGTAGAATTGTTTTCTTTTTAGTAATAAAAATTAATTAACTTATTAAGTTTTAAATCTTTTAAAATTTAGTATTAATTCCAGCCTTTTAGATGATATAATTAAGTGAAAACTATATTTGCTAAGCAGAAATGGAAACGCGTCATACAAATCACCAGACACTATATTTTAAAAAGATTTTTTTTTGTTTTTGTACGCGTATAAATGGGTGACCATACATGACATTATCAGAAAATAAGAGCGATAACTATAGTAAATATTAGCCCACATTTCAAAAATCCAATAAAACATTAAATTATGGAGTATATTTTCCTAAATTTTTAAGATTACTGAGTACTTAAAAATTATATAAAAAAGTTGTTCATGTAGTTTTCTTTTTCAGATAAAGCCCCCGTAGAACAACATTAGACATCACATGAGGCCGTCGATACAGTTACTCTCGGAATAAAACACAGCTACTGTTTGGTTCCTTTGGGCTGGGTATACCTAAGGATGTGCGTTGTGGCGCAGTGGATATCGGCGCGGAACGAGAAATCGGGTAGCCGAGTTCGAATTCCAGCTGACTTCATTGCTTTCACTTACGCGCAAATACCCTTGGGAAAGGTATTAATCTATCTCTTCCCTCCAGTTATGGGTTAAATAACAGGACAGATTGGGTTCTATAGCCTTGGTCGGCAACCAGTCTACCGCAGAAAGCAATGGCAACCTACTGCGGGATAATCTTCTGCCCAGTCAGTCATGTCTCTTTCGAGACATGATCACCCAAGCGTGTTTCACGTATGGCACTTAACTGACTGACTGTTTGGTTAAAAAATGCGTAAAGTAAATATTATTTGTGTCAAATCATATCAATCATACTTTAAATAAGCTGATACTCCTCAAATAAAGTTTCAGAAAAGCATATTTTATTTTTAGAAAATGTTTGTAATAAAGAAAATTACACTGTGACGAAAGACGACTAAAAAGGCTGCTACTAAGCTCCGGTTCACACTCCACCCACGTCTATTGAAGAGGTTAAGAGGCTCATTCCTTGTTCCCTGTTTAGGATGTGGTTTCCGGCTTTCTCTTTTCAAATCTTCTCACTTCGTTTTTTTTTTCAGTTGGAGTAGATAGACTGAACTATCGCCCGGTTCACACTCCACCCACGTCTATTGAACAGGTGAAGAGGCTCATCCCTTGTTCCCTGTTTAGGAAGTGGTTTCCGGCTTTCTCTTTTTTTAATCTTTTCACTTTTCCTTTTTTCTTTTTTTTCATTTGGAGTAAATAGACTGAACTATCACCCGGTTCACACTCCACCCACGTCTATTGAACAGGTGAAGAGGCTCATACCTTGTTCCCTGTTTAGGATGTGGTTTCCGGCTTTCTCTTTTCTAATCTTTTCACTTTTCCTTTTTTCTTTTTTTTTCATTTGGAGTAAATAGACTGAACTATCACCCGGTTCACACTCCACCCACGTCTATTGAACAGGTGTAGAGGCTCATACCTTGTTCCCTGTTTAGGCTGTGGTTTCCGGCTTTCTCTTCCTCAATCTTTTCACTATTAAGTCGCCCCCTGCACATCAGTGGCGTTACCGCCTTGCTCGAGGTGATACGATTAAAAAAAAAAAAATTAGTAAAAACGAAAACTCCTTCCAAGTCAATTTAAATTAGTTTTAAAAATACAGCAAAGTATTATGCTTATTGAAAATATTAAATTTAATCTAGTAGCTTAAAAGTATTATTAAGTGAACATTATATTTACATATAAATAGAAAAGCTAAATACAAATCATCAAATACAAATATTTTTAAAATTATTTTTTTTTGTATGTGTATAAACATATCGATTTTTGGAAGTACGGGCATTATCAGAAATTTCACATTATCAGAAAATAAGAGCAATATCTATAGTAAATTTAAAGGCAGCATTTCTAAAATTCAATAAAACATTGGATTACGGAGAATATTTTCATAAATTTTTAAGATTACTGAGTACTTAAAAATTATATAAAAATGGCGCTCGCATTATTTTCTTTAATTATGTTTTACAAATAAACTCCATCGAACAGCATTATAACTGTCATCAAGCTGTCACCACGTCACCACAGCTACTACCGGGTTAAAAATGCATTTCTGAGACATTTTAAACCTAAAGTAAGCCATAGTTATTTCAAATCAGATTAATTATCATTTAAATCAGCTAATATTCCTCTCAGTATATTTTATTTTTCGAAGATTCTTTTAATAAAGGTGATTACATTGCGATGAAAGACGTCGCTAATCATCTTCCAAACGATTGCTTCCCCGACGGCTACAATCTCCAGGAGTTTAAATGTAAGGTCAATAGACACCTCCTAACACACTAACCTGCTCCCATTCTATCAAGCACTCTTCCCATCTGCCCGACACTCATCCTCGCTATCCTTACTCATCTATCACCTTTCTCCTGACATTCCCTATGTCTATCCACTCCTTCTCTTTACCTTCCCCTATGTAGCCCCATGCGCAATAGTGGCAGTGGAATGCCTTGCTTGGGGTGAGATGATTAAAAAAAAATCTATTTTAAGAAAATGTCAGTCAGTTAAATGGTATACACGCTTGGATGATCGTGTCTCTCCACATCTTCCTTACCTCAGTAACTGTTGAGTCTATAAGTTAAGTGCCATACGTAATACACGCTTAAGTGATCATGTCTCTTTCAATCCATGACTGACTACGCAGAATATTTTCTCGCAGTAGGTTGCCATTTCTTTCTGCGGTAGACCGGTTGCCAACCAAGGCTATAGAACCCAATCTGTACTGCTATTCAACCCATAGTTGGAAGGAGAAGGGAAGGATTCTTATCTTTACCACGGGTATTTGCGCGTAAGTGAATGCAACATAATCAACTGGAATTCGAACTCGGCTCTCCGATTTTTAATTTTGAGCTGATATCTAATGCACCACAACGCCCTTTTTTTATCAATAAATAAATAAATAAATAAATAATAAAATAACATCATATAAAATAAAATTTTAAAGATTAGATATCGCATTTTTTGCGGAGGTTCTTACATAACGGTAATTTTCGCAGAAAATCGAACCGACAAACTGGGTTCAAATTTAGGTATAGACTGTTGCATTCACTTCACAATAATGACACTGGGAAAGGTAAGAATTTATCTATTTTTTCACCAACTCTTGGTATAGTGTAACTAATATTGCAAAGGACATGTAGTGGCGTTACCGCCTTGCTCGGGGTGATATGATTAAAAAAAAATTAAATTATTATAGGTCTCTGCTTGTAATAACTGTAGGCAGTTTTCTGAAAGTTATAGGGATAGTACTTGGAACTCTATAACATATTCCCCTGCATTTCATTTAGTAAAGGCATAAATCAATATTTACTCATGTGGTGTTGCTGAAAACTTCTCAGTCTGAGCCATTTGAAAAAAGAGACTTTTTCCCCAAAACATTTCAAAGTTTTCTTCAGTCCTGATGATCGGCTGTACTCTCAATGACTTGAAAACCTCTCAAAGTCACTCTAGACCTAAAGCCGAACCCCTGTATGCAATCCATCGCTAAAGACCCTAGAATAATGTTTGGTTACTTGTATCGCACCAGGAAGTACCTAACTCTTCTAGCTTTACAGCTCTGGCCCAAAATAGAGTATTATTGCCATCTAGTGGATGGAGCTAAACAATCTTCACGCTCCAGCTTGTGATAGAGTCAAAAAGCGTCTACACAGTATTGCGTTTGATGAACTATTTCTGATCCTAAAACCTCTTTTCCACTGGCGAAAGTTTTCCTATACATGATAGATGTTCAGACAAACCACATTTTTTATTTCCATCAGACCAAACTTCCACAGTTAGGAAAGTCGTGCCACTTACACATATAAGAAGCATCTGCATACCTTTCATCTTTCATAAAGAGGAACATCCAAACAGGCAGATTTCTCCCTAGAACTCTTACATTGTGAAAGGGTTTCCAAAGTGTATACATCCTCGATGAAAGAATGCTGAGGTCCTTCTCTGATGAAAGGTATTCAATCCAGGACAAGACGAGCAACAGGCAGAACGACAGGTGGATCTGCAAAGTCATTGAGAAGGTTCCCGTCGTGAAAGTTTCCCTCCTCCGTTATGGCCCTTGGCGTCATCTCCTACGTTCTTCTTTCAAAAGGGCTTGAGAGTCACCCCTGAGATCTACCAGGAGGTGCTGAGGAACGTGGTGAAGCCTTGGATGAACGAGATCGCCGCTGGACGACCCTAGGTCTTCCGACAGGATTCCGCTTCTGCACAATGTCAAGACGACCAAGGCGTGGCTGTTCAACAATGTTCCTCACCACTGGTCGCCGGACTTGTGGCCGCCTTCTCACCCGACTGCAAACCCCTTGACTATTCCTTCTGGGAGCGTGATCGAGGCCAAGACCAATAAGCACTTCTACAACACGGTCTACTCTCTGAAAGCTGCTATCGAGGAGGCGTTTGCCACTATGGACAAGGACATGGTCGCCAAAGCGTGTGACTAATTTCACGGCGGTTACATTGAAAAATAAAGTACTGGTATGGCCAAGGGTGCATTCCAGAAGATGAGTAGAGTATTAAGAGATATGAACGTTTCGTTGGAAACAAAGAGTACAGGACTTTTACGCAATGGTTTTTTCCTCGTTGCTTGGACCCTAACATGCTGCCAAGCTCCAACGCTTCCGTTCTTCTTTCAACAAGGCCTGAGAGTCACCGCTGAGATCTACCAGGAGGTGCCGAGGAGAGTGGTGAAGCCCTGGATAGACGAGATCGCCGCTGGAGGCTCCTACGTCTTTCAGCAGAACTCCGCTCTTGAATACAAGGCCCAGACGACCCGGGTGTGGTTGCTCAACAATGTTCCTCACCACTTGTGGCCGACCTTCTCACCCGACTGCAACCCATTTCACTATTTCTTCTAGGGCGTAATCAAGGCCAAAACCAACAAGCACGTCCACAACACGGTCAACTCTCTGAAAGCTGCTATCGTGGAGGCGTACGACGCTATGGACAAGGACATGGTCGCCAAAGCATGTGACATTTCGTGCCCGCTATGAGATGGTCGTCGCCGCCGCCGGCGGTTACTTTAAAAAATAATGTAGTATGTAACTCTAACTGTTGCTAAATAAACTGTTGGGTCTCTGCATATACAACTTTTGTTTTTATTGCCTATTTCGTTTTCTTTATGCGAATGCATTCGACAAAATAAAACACCCAGAATTGATGGAGATTTCTTTCTTTCTTTTTTATTTTTAGTCATTTCACCTCAAGCAAGGTATTTCACTGCCACTGTTGCACAGGGGGTTACATAGGGAAAAGTAATGAGAAAGAGTGGTTAGGGGGTTACATAGGGGAAAATGATGAGAAAGAGTGGTTAGAGGGTTACATAGGGGAAAGTGATGCGAAAGAGTGGTTAGAGGGTTACATAGGGGAAAGTGATGAGAAAGAGTGGTTAGGGGGTTACATAGAGGAAAATGATGAGAAAGAGTGGTTAGGAGGTTACATAGGGGAAAGTGATGAGAAAGAGTGGTTAGGGGGTTACATAGGAGAAAGTGATAGGGAATGTCAGAAGGAGGGTGATAGACGGGTAAGGATACCGAGGAAGAGGGTTGGGTGGATGGGAAGAGTATTTGAGAGAATGGATGTGAGTTAGTGTGTTAGGAGGTGTCTATTGACCTTACATTTAAACTCCTGGAGATTGTAGCTGTCGGGGAAGCAAGTACACTGAAGGGAATTACACAGGCGGGAAGTGCGAGAAAAGAAGCTATTGGAGTAGAAATTGCGATTATATCTTATCTGTTTCACTGTAAAAGAGTGGGACTTAGTTGCTAATCTAGTATCTCGTTCAAATTCATACCTAGGGGCACCAGTGATCTAAGTTCATCGGAGCAGAAGCCGTGAAAGTATTTATAGAAGAGGGACAGGGAAGCCACGTCACGCCGGTGATGCTCGGCAGCCTCGATATTTTTGGGAAAGACCAAAGAGTAATCAAGAACCTCTACTGGCAGCAAACTGCCTGCATACGGACAGGCAACGATTTCAGCAGATTTACAAAGATAGAAAGAGGCGTAAGATTTTTCACCGGATTTATTCAACTTGTACAGTGAGAATATTGTGAGGACCCTAAATGTTACACCAGGATTTGTTTTTAGAAGCCACATTTTTTGACTGTGAAAGACACATTAAATTGTAAATTCTTGCAAAAATAAAATATTGGTCGGATTTTGATAAAAGTTTCAGAAGTTATTCATAATTGACTGAAATCAGTTTAGAAATAATTACTTTTAGAAAATATTTGTAAAAACATATTCTTTTACATATGTTACTCCGCCACCAATTAATTTTCAGAAATGTTGAAAAATGCGACTAGGTCTCAACATAGATAATTGTAATTAAATTCAGGAGTCATTAGGGAATGCTAATCAATTATCTTTTTTCTCCAAAACCTGATCATTTTCAGAAAATCTGCTCTGAATTGCGAAAACAAAAATGCAATAAAGCTATGCCATTTTTTATTTGGATAAACTTTTAATTGCTTTTATAAACATAAATTAAAATGATATCATAGTCAGAATAGAAAATAAGTTCCATTAATAATGAATTTTTACAAGAATTGTTTTCATTTTTATTATTTTTTATTAACTAATTTCTAAAATGTTTCAAAAAATATTTTAAATTTCCTCCTCGTAGGTCTCTTACATGTTTTGAAATTAATGTGTGGCGAATATATTTACTAATCGAAAAATCTAAAAGCTTACTATAAATAAAGGTACTCAATTTTTGTTAAATAATTAAAACATTTTAACTTTCTGCATGTTGATTACACGTATTTCGTTTGTACGGGTGGACGTACACGTAACGTTAAACTACATCTAGCAGTAAGGTCTCTGATCGGGAAGTTTTGAGGATCTTGAAGACCACCTCTTAAATGCTGTTCTTCCCAATTCCACGCTGACTCAGGGTGGTATCATCTGTGGGGTCAAAACACTATGATAGTGTTAATATAGATTTTTTTTATAGTAAAAACGAATGTATGCTGTGGAGCAGTGGATATCTGGTCGGAACGAAAAGTCGGTGAGCCAAGTTCGAATTACAATTGAATTTTTTTGCTTTTATATACATGCAAGTGCTTTTTTTTTTAATCATATCACCCCGTGAAAGGTGGTAACGCCACTGATGTACAGGGGGCTACATAGGAGTGAAAAGATTGGAAAAGAGAAAGCCGGAAACCACATCCTAAACAGGGAACAAGGGATGAGCCTCTTCACCTGTTCAATAGACGAGGGTGGAGTGTGAACCGGGCGATAGTTTAGTCTATCTACTCCAATTGAAAAAAACAAAAAAAGAGGAAAAGAATGGAAATGAGTAAAAGATTGGAAAAGAGAAAGCCGGAAACCACATCCTAAACAGGGAACAAGGGATGAGCCTCTTCACCTGTTCAATAGACGAGGGTGGAGTGTGAACCGGGCGATAGTTTAGTCTATCTACTCCAATTGAAAAAAACAAAAACAGAGGAAAAGAATGGAAATGAGTAAAAGATTGGAAAAGAGAAAGCCGGAAACCACATCCTAAACAGGGAACAAAGGATGAGCCTCTTCACCTGTTCAACAGACGAGGGTGGAGTGTGAACCGGGAAAGGTATTAATCCGTCACTTCTCCCTCCAGCTATGGCTTAGATAGAAGAATAGATTGGGTTTTGTAGCCTTGGTTGGCAAACAGTCTAGCGCAAAAATTAATGGTAGCCAGTCAGTCACGTCTCTTTCGAGACATGATCGCTCAAGCGTGTATTACACTTAACTGACTGACAGTAAAAATACCGACAATACATTTAAAAAGTATTACCAGTAATACATTTGACTTTCAACAAAAACGCTCTTCCGACAATGGAACCTGATATAGAAACTGATTTCCTACAAAAAATACGTATTCTTTTGATACCAAGCTATCCTAAAAATCTTCGTCATTGAGGTTGATATGCTCTAAAACAGTAGTTTTCAAACATTTTAACTTACGGACCCCTTTATATTTCCACTATAAACGCTTATGAAATTTACACATAAATTTTTACTAGAAATAGCTTATAGTTTTGCATTAACGTAGTAAAAACTGTTTTTAAGCTGACTTTAGAAATAAGTGTTCAAATAAAATAAATTAATACTGCATGTTGATGCCAAATGTAACAAAATTAAATTGAAATTACTTTGAATTTCACGTGATGAGTTGTTCCACGGACCCCCTATCTTATCCTTGCGGACCCCCTTGCTCTAAAACAGAATAAACTAAACCAAAATAGAACTAACCCTCGTCTTGTAGCTGACACTGAATTGTCGTATGTTTGAAGCGAACGAAATATACACTTTTCGATTCACTTCTCTAGCCAAAGGCCGAAGATTTCATTTAAGTTCTTTTATGTGCCAAGCAAGTTGTTAAAATAAGACAGATTTAATTGGAGTAAATAGACTGAACTAGCGCCCGGTTCACACTCCACCCACGTCTATTGAACAGGTGTAGAGGCTCATCCTTTGTTCCCTGTTTAGAATGTGGTTTCCGGCTTTCTCTTTTCTAATCTTTTCACTCTTTTCTTTTTTTTTTTTTTTCAGTTGGAGTAGATAGACTGAACTATCGCCCGGTTCACACTCCACCCACGTCTATTGATCAGGTGAAGAGACTCATCCCTTGTTCCCTGTTTAGAATGTGGTTTCCGACTTTCTCTTTTCCAATCTTTTCACTTTTCTTTTTTTTTTTCAATTGGAGTAGATAGACTGAACTATCGCCCGGTTCACACTCCACCCACGTCTATTGAACAGGTGTAGAGGCTTATCCCTTGTTCCCTGTTTAGGATGTTGTTTCCGGCTTTCTTTTTTCCAATCTTTTCACTTTTCCAATCTTTTCACTTTTCTGTTTTTTGTTTTTTTTTCAGTTGGAGTAGATAGACTGAACTATCGCCCGGTTCACACTCCGCCCACGGCTATTGAACAGGTGTAGAGGCTCATCCCTTGTTTCCTGTTTAGGAAGTGGTTTCTGGCTTTCTCTTTTCCAATCTTTTCACTTTTCCTTTTTGTTTATTTATTTATTTATTTTTTCAATTAGAGTAGATAGACTAAACTATCGCCAGGTTCACACTCCACCCACGTCTATTGAACAGGTGTAGAGGCTCATACCTTGTTCCCTGTTTAGGATGTGGTTTCCGGCTTTCTCTTTTCCAATCTTTTCACGCTTACGTAGCTCCCTGCACACCAGTGGCCTTACCGCCTTGCTCGGGGTGATATGATTAAAAAAAATACATATAAAATATAAAATATTGGGTGGGGTTTAGTTCAGAAATCGGAAATAGGTCAGATGATGGCCAGTTAGTTTCTGTCTTTTTTCTGCTTTCTTTATTTCTTTTTTGTATGGCAGATGACTGGTGGGGCGTAAAAAAAATTGAAAATGTTGGCACTAATATTTGTAGGCTATCAAATATTGGTGTCACTAACAGCTGTCTTGTGTTTCTTGGAAGAAAAACCATCTTCTTCTTAAGTCACTCATTATCTTCCTTACCTAACTCTTACTTTTTATCTGTCTCTCTCGTTTTTACACACTTCTACGCACGCACGCACGCACGCACGCACGCACGTAGAGAGAGAGAGAGAGAGAGAGACAGACAGACAGACAGACAGACAGAGAGAGAGAGAGAGAGACTAGATATCAAGAAAGAGATACTGAGAGAAAAAGGAAACTGTTAAAGAGCTAAAAAACAGAATATTTATCTTGTTTCATTCACTCTATCAACAGTTTTGTAAAAAGATGATTGGTTTTAGTTCCGGGAAAATAAGAGGTACAATTTTTTTTTTCGTTTTTTGTTTTTCATCTAGTGTAAATATTAAATTGCATTTGGAAAATATTCAAAAACTCCTGAAGAGATCAGTTTTATTACAGAAATGCATTACGAACGTTTTTACTATAAAAACGCATTACGAACGTTTTTACTATTGGGATGTAAATCGAAAATTTTTACTGTAAAAATGCATTACGTGCGTTTTTTGGCTATATAATTGCATTTCTAACATTTTTCTATTACATTTTAAATATTTTTACTATAGAAATGCATTGCAAAAGTTTGTAATATAGAAATGCATTGCGTTTTTTATGGTAATGCATTGCGAACGTTTTTACTATAGTAATGCCTTACAAACATTTTTACTATAGTAATGCATTACAAACGTATTTTTACTATAGTAATGCATTGCAAACGTATTTTTACTATAGCAATGCATTTCAAACGTATTTTTACTATAGTAATGCCTTACAAACGTATTTTTACTATAGTAATGCATTTCAAACGTATTTTTACTATAGTAATGCCTTACAAACGTATTTTTACTATAATAATGCCGTACAAACGTATTTTTACTATAGTAATGCATTTCAAACGTATTTTTACTATAGTAATGCATTTCAAACGTATTTTTACTAAAGAAATGCATTGCGGATATTTTCACTAAAGGAATGCATTGTGAACGTTTTTACTATAGTAATGCATTACGAACATAATTTACTATAAAAAGCATTTCGAACGTGCTTTACTCTAGGAATGCATTACGGGCGTCTTTTACTATACATTTGCATTTCGAAAGTTTTTACTATAGAAATGCATTGTGGATGTTTTTGGCATAGAAATGTTATGTGCACGTATTTAGTATTGAATTGCATGTAAAATTCAGGAAAAAAATTATGAATGGTTTATTAGCATTTTTTAATCAAATCACCTCAAGCAATGTAATGATGGTACCAAGTTCCAAAGAGCCACTGAGAGTGAAAGAGAATAAAAAAGGATCAAGATGGCTGCTGTCAAATTCACAGCCAAAACAACCAGAAAAATTAGAATGAAGATTAAATTAAGAGACAATCGCATCCGAAAATGAAGTCGATTGTCATGACGTCATTGCATTTTCCAACAATAACGATGACTATGAAAAATAACATTGAAAATTTAAAAAAAGAACGCTACTTTTTTCGTCATTTGCGTTACATGAAATACATAAATTCTTTTCTTTTTTTTAATCAATTCACCCCAGGCAAGGCGATAAAATCTAAAAAACAAGAAGCTACTGGGAGTGAAAGAGAAGACTTTAGAAGGAACCAGAAACCCAATTTTAAACAGGTATCAAGGGATAAATCTCCACATCTTTCCAAACGACTAGGGCAGAGAGAGGACCGGACGATAAGAGAATTTATCTAATTCTATTAAAAGCTATTATATATATAATGTAACTGAACAGTTTTACTATAGAAAAAAGGGATTGTCAATGTTTAAGAACTAATGCAACCGTAACTGACAGGGTAGTCTTATATATTTAATGTAGATAATGTAGAAAATACTGCAAATTTTTTTTATAAAGAACTGTTCAGTAAAGACCAAAAGACGAAACGATGAGGGTAAAAATATTGAATTTGTAAACATCGGAAAAACATACGCAAAGAAAAGTGTGTGAAAATAACCAAAATATTTTAAAATTAGGTATAGTTTTAAAAAAAATTAAAAACTGAGGAATTCACAAAAAGCAATTTATTGACATCATTGGTTATAAAGTTTTGCTATAACACGATATACACAAGGTAAACCAGAAATAACTTCCACATATACATCCAAAGTAATGGTAAGACATTAGCGAGATTGAAACAACATTGCCATTAATGTCTCACTTTTATGTGGGAGTCAATTATATTTCTTTTACAATAACGTTCATCCTGTAAGGGAACTACTCGAGGTAGAGAATGACAATGAGAGAGGCACAGTTTAGGCTGATATGTGGGGAAGATAACGGTTAATCCTATTCTGGATCAGCTTAAGATAGTAATGATCGCGAAAACACCCTCTTGGGAGTCGGTTCCACAGAGCAGCGTTTCGTAGGAAGAAGCTGGAATTGTAGTAGTTCTTGTACAATTGTGCGTAGCAGGCAGAATCTTACGGGTGGTATTAAGGAATACAATTCGTCTGAGCAGTTTTCTTCTGGGCAATATATGTGGGAGTTATTTCTACCTCACCCTTTATATATATATATATATATATATATATATATATATATATATATACGCTCTCGCGTATACGTGTGCCTGATCATAGTTCAAGTAAACAACATTTCTTAGAAAAACATAGCCGTGTATGTAATATTAGACAGATTTTAGTCAATAACACAATAATACTCGGACATACAATCAGTCAGTTAAGTGCCATACGTGATACACGCTTGGGCGATCATATCTTGAAAGAAACATGACTGACTTGGCAGAAAATTATCCCGCAGTAGGTTGCCATTGCTTTCTGCGGTAGACTGGTTGCCAGCTAAGACTATAGAACCCAATCTGTCCTGTTATTTAACCCATAACTGGAGGGAAGAGATGGATTAATACCTTTCCCAAGGGTATTTGCGCGTAAGTGAATACAAAGAATTCAGCTGGAATTCGAACTCGACTCCCCGATTCCTCGTTCCGAGTCGATATTCACTGCACCACAACGCATATCCTCTCACACATACACACAGTAAAAATAAATTCAGATACTGAAGGCCATCTATATTAAATCGAAGCAACTGTCACTCAATAAAATCACATTTCAATCTAGTCAAAACACATTACATTGCATTTCGACATATGGTTCTGTTGTTGACATTTCGGTCTCTTACGTAGTGTGACGTCATAGAACCACATTACAAATTTACGACCTACATCTGCTATTCGGTGACTGTTATCTTCGCATAGCAATATTTTTGTCACCATAAGATAATATTATCTTTAATAGTGGATGTCTTTATATTAACGTCACAGTAAACTTTCTGAAGTTGGCTCATATGAGCCGAAAGCTTAGAGCGAGCGTAATAAAAAAATATCCATATGTTGGACAATTTCTGTTTTTATTATCACCTGAAATTAAAGCCAAAATACGGCTCATGATTAAACATATAAGAAATTAATTGTCTGTTAAACATATGTTTAGAAATTATCTACTGCCTCGATACACCAATGGTGTATTTCATACTATTTTAGTATTTATTGCCATGTGGATAATTCTAAATGAAAATAGAATGGTTCTTTTGTTAATACTGCACAATAACATGTGCATCAAATGAACTGTTTTGGTGTCCAGTTTTTGTGCTCTCTTCCCCCATGCTAGTCTCTTCTTATTGGCTGGCTGAAGCAAAGAATTGAGATATGAACCAAACGAAATAGATATGAAATACATAGATATGAAGAGACAACGATTGATTGAGAGATAATGAACATACTATGTTACATAATATGATAACCAAATGTGATAGATAGATAGATAGATAGATAGATAGATAGATAGATAGATATGAACCAAACGAAATAGATATGAAATACATATATATGAAGAGACAACGATTGATTGAGAGATAATGAACATACTATGTTACATAATATGATAACCAAATGTGATAGATAAATAGATAGATAGATAGATAGATAGATAGATAGATAGATAATGAACCAAACGAAATAGATATGAAATACATAGATATGAAGAGACAACGATTGATTGAGAGATAATGAACATACTATGTTACATAATATGATAACCAAATGTGATAGATAGATAGATAGATAGATAGATAGATAGATAGATAGATAGATAGATGAAGAGATCGGGATAGATAGATAGATAGATAGATAGATAGATAGATAGATAGATAAATAGATAGATAGATAGATAAACAAGTTGCCATTACCACACCAAGATAATGTCGTTTCCAAATAATAGTAAGTAAAGAGCCCTTTTCACATTTGTATAATCTCCATCCTGCGTTAAAATATACTATGGAGGTCGAAGAGAACAATCGTATGACTTTCCTGGATGTTCTACTAGAAAGAATAGTTCCATGCTTCATGACGCTTGCTTATCGTAAACCAACTTTTCCTGAGCTTTAATTAACTTGGGACTATTTTGCTACCAGAACCAGGAAAATTAATCTCATTAGCTGTCTTACCCATCAAGCTCTGACGTTGTGTTCTTAATGCTAACTCGATGCTGAGCTAAAGAAAATTATACAACTATTTCTGATGAACGGTTTTCCTGAATGTGTTATTTCATCTGTCATTGCTAAATTCAATGAGGCTAAGATCTAGGGACCATTCAAATATCCTGCATATGTCGGACTACCGTGGATTGGTCTCGTTAGTCAGAGAAAATTTCTATTACCATTAAGCGGTGTTTCAATGCCGTTATAGTCCGGAACATTTTTACAACGAGGAGAGCTTTCCCTACTTGCTGTAAGGATGTTTTGTCTGCCCGCCAAAGCAATTTAGTTGTATATCAATGTAAGTGTCGTTGCGAGGTCGACTATGTGGGCAAAATCATCCAGAGGTTGGAAGTTAGAATCTCCCAACATGTTCCGGTCCATGGGCGTAGACATGAGCCGGTGTTCGCAGACTCATGCCTCCGCAATTGGCCAGCATTTATTAAATACTGCGGGTTGCAGGACAAGTTATTCTCCTGAATTTTTCTCTATATTGCACAGGCTACGGAACAGACTCTAATTGGGTATATTGGAGTCTGTTATTATTAACATGCAGTGACCTTCCCTGTGCAGGCAACGAGAATTAAAACAATAAATTAGCCCTCTTCTGAGAAGCCACAACCTAACGGAGGATATTTTTTGTTCCACTCCCCTTACCCTTACATTTTAATTTCAGTTGCTAATAAATTTTTTTTATTAGCAACTTCTGAAGAAGGGTCGGTCTAAAGGCGCCTAGCAAATTTTAAGCGTTGTAATACTTCTGTATTCCGCTTAATATGGTCCCTCTATTTTTAAAAGTATTATATATATATATATATATATATATATATATTGATTGATTGATTGATTGTTTAACACTTAGTTTTTGGTCATATAGGGTTAGACCAGTGCATATTTCTATTAAAAAGTGTTCAATACAATTATATTGAAGAACTTTTGAATATTTTCTATTTTTAAACGAGTTATAACGCGACCTAGGTTTCTACCACGAGTGGTTATTTCAGGCAATTTTTAATAACTGATTTTACCTTTTACCGTTTTGCTTTTTAAGAACGCTTTTGTAACGGTGTTTTATTTGAACGCTCACGTGGCAGGGAATTTTTGAACGCGCAATTTTAAAATTAAAACGAATTATGGCGTTTTTATCCATGGTTGTATGAACCTAAGAGGTATTTCTTAGCGTGGATACAATGTTCCACGATATATATATATATATATATATATATATATATATATATATATATATATATATATAAACTTATTTATAAATGGAACTTTGTCTGTGTGTCTGTGTGTGTGTGTGTGTGTGTGTGTATCCGTTACCTATAGACTCCGAAACGGCTGAACCGATTTTCTTGAAACTTTACACACTTGTACTATAAGCGTCTGCGAGTGTTCTTAGCTAGGTTTTGTGTCGAGGTACCCCCGATAAATATCGAAAATCGATAATCGAAAAAATCGGTTTATTGAAGGAGTGGTCCAATTTTAATCACATTTGATACACTCATAGACAAAGACATAAGAAACAATATTCAGAAGTTTCAAGGTTGCAGTTCTTACAATAGTGCAGAAAATTTGATATCGATACTAGGAAATCAAAATTTGACTTACATCCATTCATTTTTCTTTCAGTCTACGGTTTCGCTTTCACTGGAAACAACTATTGCTTTTTAGTCTTTCGTGCCAACGTCCAAAGAGTCTGAGCTCCAAGACCGTGGATTAGTTTTAAAACTTTCATTACACCCGAGCAATGCCGGGATATACTGCTAGTATATATATATATAATGTCATCATGGACTCTCCTGTCGATTTCGACGTATGATTGTCTTAGTTAGACTACCACACAAAGAATTGTTTAGAGTGGTGAACGCTTGTGTAGCACCATCCACACATTTTGGAACTGCTGATAACAAACAATCGGTGCAGAAGTTCGCCACAGATTGCATGAACAGCAGACCTCAGTTATTTAACCCATAAATGGAGGGAATGGGCGGATTAATACCTTTCCCAAGGGTACCAGTGCGCAAGTGAATGAGTGTTCGACTGGAATTGGAACTCGGCTCACCGATTTTCTTTTCCAAGCAGACATCCATTGCACCGCAACGCACATCTGTCAATAAATGCTTACAGCACCTGGTATTCTCAAGCGGTCACCTATCTAAGTACTGACCAGGCTCAACGTTGCTCAACGTTATACATATATATAGTTTTATTGCAAATAAATTTTCACTTTAACTGAGCAGGTTCATGCCAATTTCAAAGTTTCGTGAGGACACCTTTATGATGCCTTCACTCATTAGGGCTGGGTTTCTGAAGACCAGCCCCAATTAGTCAAGGTAGAAATAAAAATAAAAAAAAGACAAGTGCTCCGAGGAAAACCATCTCCAAGAATTTTGGTATTACTTCCAAAAAACGTGGGAAAAATTTGGACCTTGTTCCATTCATTGTCACACGGAATTGAGTCAGTTATTCGAGGCTCCTAAGCCCTTTTCTGCCCTTCATTTACTCAAGCTCACTAAGTATGTTATGCGTTATTTTCCTCTGTTGCTGTTGCCTTCAATCAGTCTTCCTAGTGTCAGATTTTGCAATCGCCCTTTTCTCATTGTGCCCTAAAAATTTCAACCTTAAAAATTTCCTGATGTTAAGTATGTTTCCTTTTTGTTTCCAATTTCTGTAAATCTTTTTTCTTGCACACATATTCCGTTCATGGTATCCTCACCATCATTCTGTAGAACCACATTTATCTTGCTTCAAATCTTTGTTTCAACTTGCCCAGTAATCACAGCTATACAGGAGAGTTCTGACGTAATAATTTAGTACTATTTGTTTCTAGCGAAGTTTTTTCATTACTTAATAGTCTGCTTAGGTTCTGGAATGCATGTTTCGATTTGCCTTCAGATTCGCATTATCCGTTCTCTGTTGAAACACTTGTTAGATATTGAAATTTTTGTACTTGTTTGAATTTGGTATCTTTAATTAGTAATTTGCATATTGGGCTCCTCCTTTTGCGAACAGCTAGGAATTCTGTTTTCTTGCAGTTGATATTTAATCCGGGATTTACCCTATTCCTCAACTGGAGCGAGTTGTGACACAAGGTCAGTTCTTTAGGTGTGGAATCCTGAGCGTACACGCTCAGGCCATTAATCAAAATTACCCAGTCCCCACCAGTAACTGGGTACAAAGCTTGTCTTAGCTGATCATTGCTTGTCAAAGCCGGTCAAAAGCTAGTCTTAGCTGGTCAATGCAGCGAGTATCTGGGAACAGATACTACACTTAATATTTACCCTACCTCCCTAACTTGAAGCGAGTTGTGACACAAAGTCAGCTTTTAACGTGGAGAACCTAAGCGCGTACGCTCAGGCCATTGGTCAAAGATTACCCAGCCCCCGCTTACGCGGTAAATGGGTACAAAGCTTGTCTTAGCTGATAATTGCTTGTCAAAGCCGGGCAAAAGCTAGTCTTAGCTGGTCAATGCTTCCACGCCGGCGAGCAAGCAGTAAGTATCTGAGAACAGATACTACACTTTGATCCTGATCGACGGGCAGCAGGAACCAGCTGATGTTTAATCTTTCATTCACGCTTTCCATAACTTTTGGCATTTTTCTTGCCGTATCTGTTACCAACACTGTGTCATCTGTATATCTTTACCTTATGTCTTGGTCAAATCTAAATTCCTCTCATAATCGCCTCACTATAGATGGTGAATGCATTTGTATTGCTCTAATAACATTCTGGGCATTAATGTCGCATTCCTTGTTCCAGCATAAGTTCTTGATTATTCTAATATCCTTCCTGTATATGTCAAGTGTGCTGAGCAGTTCTAACAGATATTTATGACATACTCCACTGACCAGAATTCTTCTTCTTCTTTTATGTGCCCTGTCCCTTCAGGACGTAGGCAATCATAGTTCTCCACGTCTCCCTATCCCTGGTGGCTCTTAGTATGTTTCTCCTGTTGCACCTCGCAACCCCCGTTCCGTCATCCACCTGATCAGGCCCTACAAATATTTTATTCGCTGTCTTCTTCTGTCTCTTTTTTCATCTATCTGGCCTGTCAGTATCAGGTTCTCCAAGCCCTTCTTCCTCATTGCATGTCCCAGGAACTTCAGTTGTCTCTTCCTAATGCTCACTGTTAATGTCCTTTTCGTTGCCATTCTTTCCAACACCTCATCGTTGCTTGCATGCTCAGTCCACGATATCCCCAGCATCCTTCTGTAGAACCACATTTCCGCTGCTTCGAGTTTTGTCCTCATTCTCGATTATATTGTCCAGCATTCACTGCCGTATTGAAGTGAAGATTTCCTGTGTGTTAGTACTTTACTCAGCTTCTGGAACTCGTCTTTGCCATGCCAATTCGCCTTCGGATCTCTGTGTCGCACTTTCAATTTCCTGTTAGAACACTTCCCAGGTATTTAAATGTTTGTACTTGCTGGATTCTGGTATCCTCCACCTGAGGTACACGTCCTTCTGCATTTGTAGTGCACTTTCTAATAAAATTTTGAGCATAAATATTGCGTTTCTTGTTCCAGTATAATTTCTTGATTATTTTAATACCTTTCTTGAATACAACACATCACTCAATTAATCCCGGCGTGACTAATAAAAAAAATCGATATGATTGGAATGAAGTACTAATTTTAAATGGCACGTAATCGAATTTGGGCCTAATGGGATTTTTTTAATTACAGTTATTTAAATGAAGCTTCTATTGTAAATATCCAAAACAATGGAAAAATTTGAATTTCTTGTGTTGATAAATCATTGCTTTCTGATGAGAACAATATCGTTCAAGCAAAGCAATGGCTTGATATGTGTTAAGGCTGTAGAACACACTGTTCAGGTTACTACACCCCTCCTCACAGAGATGAATTTGTTTCTGAATTTACCTTCTTCTAGGCTTTGCCTTAAGAAACAGGATACACAAAGTGATTTGAATTCCGTTTCTTTCTCTTAGATTTGTTGCCAACCAAGGCTATAGAACCGTTCATGTTATCTCGTCCCTTCTCTCAGAGATAGATTTGTTTTGAAGTTACCTTCTAACATCTGCTTAAAGAAACAGGACCTACAAGTTTGTTTGAATTCAATTCTTTCTCTAAGACTGGTTATCACCCAAGGCTGTAGAACCCAATCTGTTCAGGTTACTCCGTCCCTCCTCTCAGGGATGGATTTATTTCTGAGTTTACCTTCTCCTAGGCTTTGTCTGAAGAAACAGGATATACAAAGTGGTTTGAATTACGTTTCCTTCTCTTAGACTAGTTCCCAACCAAGGCTACAGAACCTAGTATGTTCATGTTACCTCGTTCCTTCTCTCAGAGATGGACTTTTTTCAAAAGTTACTTTCTAGCATTTGCTTGAAGAAATAAAACCTACAAGGTGGTTTGAATTCACAGTTTCTTTCTCTTAGACTGGTTGCCACCCAAGGCTATAGGACCCAGACTGTTCAGGTATACCCAGTCCCTCCTCCCTGAGATAGGTTTGATTTTGAATCTACCGTTCTCTAGCCTTTTACTTAAAGTTGCTCGACCACCAAGGCAGCAGGTGGTTTGAATTTAGATTTTCCTTCTCTTAGAGCGCCCGTGCTATTCTACCCATAGAGGGGAGTAAATGAATTCATTCCTTTTCCCACGTGAAATGTAAGTGAATGCAATAAACTCGACTGGAATTCAAACTTGGCTTTCCGATTCCTCAATCCGTGCCACCAACCATTACTCCACCATACCTCTTACGAGAAATAAATAAGAAGCTAGAAAGATATGCAAACAATGCTTGAATTTTCCTTGACAGGAGAAATTCCATCGCTGAAGAACCCAACCCTTAAGGACCCGGTTGCAGTTTCTTCGTTGTCTGCAATTCGTTTATGATATCTCATCCTCGTTTATGATACTACGCTGTTTCAAGTAGACAAGAAAATTTTCATGAGTTTTCGGGAGTAGGGATGGGTTTTAATTTGTCCCACCTCAGGTTGGCTTTAATTCAGGAGGTGGGTGGGTTCAAACTGTGCCTTGATATTGAATAGATTCCCTTAATTGGGTCCGTATGGTACCCCCACTACATAACCCGAAAAAAAAAGCTGCTGACAAACCTAAGAATATCGCAAGCAGGGTAAAATGCTTGAATGGTAGTGATTTTTTTTTCTTTCTTTTTTTTTTTTTTTTGCTAACAGGAATCGCTTCTTTAGGAAGTGAACTCTTGAGAAAAGCAAGAGGTAAGAGAGCGAGAATTGTCTCAGAATAGAAAGGATAAGATTAATAGCAACACTTGTAAGTTGGCAATCTGCTTGTGCATACGTGTGGATGGAAAGTTCGGAATCGATAGACACACACTGAGAGAAATACGAAGAGAACCAGGGAAGAGTATGAGAGAAGAAGACCGGGAGAGAGAGTCAGAGAGGTAAGAAAGAAAGAAAGAATGCATGAAAGATAGAAAGAAAGAAAGAAAGAGAGAGAGAGAGATAGAAAGAGAGAGTGGTGAGTACTTTGAAATATTCCATTTTTAGAAAAAGACAGGGAAAAAAGAAAAAATAAGAAAGAAAGAAAGAAAGAGGGAAAGAGAGAAAGAACGAAAGAACGCGAGAAAGAAAGAGGGAAAGAGAGAAAGATTGGAAGAACGCGAGAAAAAAGAAAAAAGAGAGAAAGAAAGAAACAATGAAAGAAAGAAGGAAAGAGAGAGAGTGAGAGTGAGTGAGGGTACATTTAAGTAGTCCTTTTTTAGAAAAAAGTGACAGAGTGCGAGAGAGAGAGAGAGAGAGAGAGAGAGAGAGAGAGAGACAAGAAAAAAGAACGAAAGAGAGAAAAGAGTACTTTGAAGTTCACTAACGCCCATTTACAAACATTTTATATTTATATCAGTCAGTCAAGTGCCATACGTGATACACGCTTTGGGCGATCATGTCTCGAAAGAGACATGACTGAGCGGGCAGAATATTATCCTGCAGTAGGTTGACATTGCTTACTGCGGTAAACTGATTCCCAGCCAAGATTATAGAACAAAGTCTGTCCTATTATTTAATCCATAACTAGAGGGAAGAGACGGATTAATACCTTTCCCAAGGGTATTTGTGCGTAAGTGAATGCCACGAATTCAACTGGAATTCGAACTCAGATCCCCGATTTGTCATTCCGAGTCGATATCCATTGCACCACAATGCACACCCTATATCTATATAGCATATCTTAAATATAAAGGAAAATGGCAGTAAGTCCGAAAACGTGTTTATATATACAGTATACACTCATACAGAAATTTAAATACCTAGGAAGTGGTTTAAACAGAGGACGGGAAGTGCAACACTGAGATCCAAAGGCGTATTGACATGGCCAAGGACCAATTCTAATGGCTGTGTAGAGCATTTATAGACAGATTTCATTGGAAACAAAGAAAAGAGTACTGGATTGTTATCTGTCCTCCTATATGGCAGTCCTGGGCATGACAGTAAACTGCATCCAGTAGCAAGGCCTCTGATTGGGAGGTTGTGAGGAGCATGGGACCACTTCTTAATTGTTGTTGTTCTCAGGTCAGCCCTGACACACAGTGGTAGCACCTGTTAGGGTCCCAGCCATGGGCAAATAGTTAACCCCTAAACTGGGGTCAAGGCGCTATGAAAGTATAAAATACACTTTTATAGAAATATATACATAAAAATAGACTTTTATAGAAAAATATACATTTTTGAAGGAAAAATATTTCCAACAATACATTTCTGTTGAAAAAATTATTACCATAACACATTTTTGAACAAAAAGATTTATTCTCAGCAAAACATTTTTGAATACAAAACTAGAAGGCATTTTCTGTTTTCCAAAATACAAAAGAATAAAATCAAAACATTTTCCTTAAAATCTGACTAAATCAACCTTCTCACTATAACCGAACATTAAAAAATACCTTAAAACCCAGCCTTATTGGCTTTAAATAACCCACAGAGGTGTTGATATGCCGTTAAATAAAAACTCAAAATCAAACTCCTATATGGCAGATTAAGGAGAGACTGGAAGCAACAAAAATGTGGTTCTACAAAAAGATGCAGAGGATACCATGTAGATTTGGGAGAGAATGTAAACGAAAAAGAAACTTATACTTAGCATCAGGAAGAGAAAGCTGAGGTTTCTGGGATACGTTATGAGGAAGGAGGGCTTGGAAAATCTGATACTCACTTGTCGGGAAGAGAAATAGTGGAAAGCAGCGCGAGAAAATAATTACAACGTTCATAACATTAATTTAAAAGAATGCTCAATATAAGAATAGAGCAATGAATACTTATTATTAATTATTTATTTAGAACATGTAAAACTACTACAAAATTGTACATTTTGTTTCAACATTGAAAAAACACTGTCTCATCAGGTAAATCATGATGAAACTACCTGAAGAGACATTGTCCTTTCAATGTCGAAACAAATATACATTTTTGTAGTAGTTTGTAGTTTGTACATGTTCTAAAGTAATAATTAATAATAATAATAATAATAATAATATATATATATATATATATATATATATATATATATATATATATTAGAGTAGATAGATTTATCTATCGCCCGGTTCACACTCCACCCACGTCTATTGAACAGTTTAAGAGGTCATCCCTTGTTCCCTGTTTAGGATGTGGTTTCCGGAATCTCTTTTCCAATCTTCTCACTTTGTTTTTTATTTCAATTGGAGTAGAGAGATCTATCTATCGCCCGGTTCACACTCCACCCATGTCTATTGAACAGGTTAAGAGGCTCATCCCTTGTTCCCTGTTTAGGCTGTGGTTTCCGGCTTTCTCTTTTCCAATCTTCTCACTTTGATTTTTATTTCAATTAGAGTAGATAGATCTATCTATTGCCCGGTTCACACTCTATTGAACAGGTTAAGTGGCTCATCCCTTGTTCCCTGCTTAGGATGTGGTTTCCGGCTTTCTTGCTCGGGGTGATACGATTAAAATATATATATATATAAATGAAAATTATCTTTGTCGGTAGTTTTTAATGAAACATATTTAAAAGAAAGACTGTTGTTCAAATATATATATATATATATATATATATATATATATATTTTTAATGAAACATATTTAAAAGAAAGACTGTTGTTCAAATATATATATATATTTGAACAACAGTCTTTCTTTTAAATATGTTTCATTAAAAACTACCGACAAAGATAATTTTCATTTTTTTTTTTCATTTTTTTCCGGTATTCTTACATGTTTTATTTTTGCTAGAGCTTTCAGCCACTTAACTGGCCATTCTTAAGGATGCTATAGTTCTGATGTTGTTATTTTTCCTCGTGTTTTGATTGTAACGTAAATTATGTCTTTTTGAAAAGGCGCGTTCATTAAAACTGACGCGTGTGACTGGAAATCGCGTCAGCGTCTTTCTATTTAAAAAAAAAAAAAAAAAATCCCAAACTCCATTTCTTCTATTTAATAATGTAAAGTTGATGGTAGGAGAGAATTGTTTGATACCTCTCTTAATGGAAGATGCTTTTGATATGGTGATTTAAATAGTATTTCTTTATTTTTGACCAGAATTCTTCTTAAGAGTTATTATAAATTATGGGTTAATATTTTTTATTGCATTTTGGTTGGATAGATAGCATGTAAGACGTCTACTCACAGAAATATTAGCATTTCTAGCGGATATGCGTTGTAGTGCAGTGGATATCGGCTCGGAATGAGAAATCGGGGAGCCGAGTTCGAATTCCAGCTGAATTCATTGCATTCACTTACGCGCAAATACCCTTGGGAAAGGTATTAATCCGTCTCTTCCTTCCAGTTATGGGTTAACTAACAGGACAGATTGGGTTCTATAGCCTTGGTTGGCAACCAGTCTACCGCAGAAAGCAATGGCAAACTACTGTGGGATAATCTTTTGCCCAGTCAGTTATGTCTCTTTCGAGACATGATCGCCTAAGTGTGTTTCACGTATGGCACTTAACTGACTAACTAAATATAGGTTATTTATTTATGACAAGAGACAGAGTCTTGTACTGGGCAATGAAATTCATACACTCCAAAACTCCACTTTCAAAACCCCATTTCTTCATGAAAAAATGGAGTTTTGAAAATCATTGATGGCTTTTTTGTTTATTAGAAACGACAAGATTTTTTTATAATATATTATAAATTTTACGTTTTTGAGGAATTACGGCTGAAATATGGTGTTTAATAATTTTTTTGTATAACAGATTCGACCTTTTTTTTTTCGTTTCACCTCAAGTAAGGCGGTACCGCCACTGATGCACAGGGGTCTACATAAGAGAGTAAAAGGTTAGACAGGAGGAGAGTGAAGAGTTACAAAGTTTAAGAGAAAGGGCAAGAGAAGTATGGGAACATAGGTGTGAAGACAGTTGCGAAGGTGGAGAGAAAGGAAAAGATATACGGGGTGATGTAGAAAGGACTGGAGTCAAGTGGATAAGAGATGGGAATTGACATTGCATTTGAATTCCTGAAGGGTGTAGCCGCCAGGAAAACAAGTATACGGAAGGGGATTCCATAGGCGGGAAGTGCGAGAAAAGAAGCTGTGGGAGTAGAATTTGGTTGATCTAACTGTAAATGGGTGGGACCTTGCTGCCAGTCTGGTTGCACGGGTAAATTCTTGTGGAGGGGGCACCAGTGACCAAGTTTGTCCGAGTAGAAGCCATGAAAATATTTGTAAAAGAGACAGAGTGAAGCCACATCCCGCCGGTGAGAAAGTGGCTGGAGTCGAACTGCCAGGTCGGGACCAAACACATTACAGATTCTCCTTTGAAGCCTCTCGAGAACACTTAGGTGAACAGCAGGAGCGATTGATCAGATAGGACAACAGTATTCCACGCACGTTCGGATGGTTATATGTGCATGATGGATTCAGGCGGAAAAAACTTCCTGGCTTGACACAGTAATACAACCTTTTTAGCAGTGGATTTAGCTATTGACTCAATGTAATGATTCCACTTGATATCGGAAGATAGGCTAAGGCCTAGGAGGCGTAGTATATTGCTTTCAGGGAGACTTACATAATCTATACTTATGGGGGAGGGGCAGGAGAGATTGACTGTGATAGTTGACAGATAGCAGTTTCGTTTTAGAAGCATTGAAAATTACAAACCACTTCTTATCTCAGTCCACCACTGAGAGGAGGTACTTCTTAAGATCAGCTGCGAGGTTATGTTTGTCGGCATCGCCGGATTTCTCACTGATGCGGGAGTAAATGGTGATGTCATCTGCGTAAATGCCTACTTGGTATTTGATCACATAAGTAGGCAGATCATTTATGAAGATCAGAGAGAGCGTCGGTCCTAGGATAGGGCTCTGGGGTATACCAGCGTTCGTGCGGTAAGTTGTGGAGGCATGCCCATTAAGACGACTTTCATTATGCGGTTTAGATAGGAAAGATTGAATCAGATCAAGGAACCGACCAGTGAGACCATAACCCTGTAGCTTGCGTAGAAGGCCAGCGTGCCAAACCCTATCAAAAGCCTTGGAGAAATCCAGGGCAAAGCACGAGCCTCGACGGACTTATCAAGGGCCTGGTATATGTACTCCGTGATGGTCGTTAGCATATCGGCTGTAGACCTGGCAAAGAGAATTGCTTATAATGATTGTGCATTTGGTTGCAGTAAAATATGTTGATGTTTTTGTGTGCTATTTTTTAATAGTGGTGCTGTGAATTTTTTGTAAGAATAATTTTATTTTTTATCAATGATATAGTTAGGAAAAACTATTGTTGATTAATGTTCGTTTTATGCGTTCTAGTTTTCTCAAAAATATCTTTGGTTAGAGAAATTTTGATGTGCTTTATTTAAGAAGTTCATTATTACTGCTATTTTATATCTTTCGGGCATTGGCTATTAGAGAAATTTTGATGTGCTTTATTTAAGAAGTTCATTATTACTGCTATTTTATATCTTTCGGGCATTGGCTATTAGAGAAATTTTGATGTGCTTTATTTAAGAAGTTCATTATTACTGCTATTTTATATCTTTCGGGCATTGGCTATTAGAGAAATTTTGATGTGCTTTATTTAAGAAGTTCATTATTACTGCTATTTTATATCTTTCGGGCATTGGCTATTAGAGAAATTTTGATGTGCTTTATTTAAGAAGTTCATTATTACTGCTATTTTATATCTTTCGGGCATTGGCTATTATAGTTTAGAAAACAAGAGTTCTTACTGGCGGGTTTTTTTTATACAGTTAAGTCATAAATCCTTTGATATTTGGCTCGATATTAACTACCTCCTCAAATGTTCTGAAAATCTCAAGCATGAAGAAACAATCATTAAATTTTTGTAACATACAACGTGTGTTAGCGCGTGCGATACTCTGTCTTCATCAGCCGCCGACCAGGGGTGATGTCACGGTTTCGGTGGCTATTCTTGGCGCCATCAGCAGTCATAAATCCTTTGATATTTGGCTCTATATTAACATCAAGAAATGGGATTTTCTTATTGTTTTAAGTTAATTTGTAAATTCTAGCGTTGAGTTACTTGCAAAATTTGATATTAGATTTGCAATTTCGTCGCTATTTTTATCAACACTTTCTTTTCAATGAAGTACATGTAAAAATTAGAAAAAGTAAGAACTAGTGGGTTTCTCATACTGGCTCAATTGATCTGATGTTATAAATAATATTCAAATAAATAAAGTAAATATGTCGGTTGGTAATCCGTTTTGTTAATCTTCGGAACTTTCCGTAACATTGTCGATTTATATTTGTTTACATTACACTTTCACAGCAGAGATGAGTATTTACGAAATATCGTAAATGTGTGTTTATAAGGCCTAATTCGGCTTCGTCTACTGTAAAACCATTCGTGATCGAGCAGTTAAGACGCATCAAATCAATTGATAGCTTCCCCTCTGTTGTTACGGGTCGCAGATTCGCATCCTACCAAATGGCACACATTTTCCTAACAAAATTTCTCAAAAGTACTCAGGCCGACAATCCCAACAACCAACGTTTTATCAGAATTAACAAAAGGCTATCAGAAGGTGGATCTGTGGAAGAAGAAACGTATACCTTTTTGTATGTTTAAATAGAAATTTATTGATAGAACAGAATAACATGAATATGAGAAAATGTAGTACGTAGGCAGGAACGTATGTATATATGTATGTATGTATGGATGGATGGATGGATGGATGGATGGATGGATGGATGGATTTACGAGCGTTATCGTTGGGTAGAAATGTCTTCGAAGTTATCGCTCATCTTTAAATGGCTTTCTTCGCTTATGAAGTATAAAAAGAGGCAGACAGGTGAACGATGAAAAAGAAAGAGGTGAGAGAGAAAGATAGAGATAATAATGATCGCTTGACGTTTGCCAAGAGTCGTGTTAATACGCTCGTCATCTTCTCACTGGTGAAGGCGAACTTGCCCGTCTTTTAGTTTGTTTGTGGGGTTTCAAAAGGTCATTTGGGAATTCACTCCCGGATGTGATTCGGACCTTTCCATTGGAAGGCGAATAAATTTCCGTAAAAGAATTTGTTTTTAATAATTGAAGATAATATGAATTTTGTTTTTAGATGTTTCTTAGTTTTCTATTGGCCGAAAAACATTTCACATCAAGGTGTGAAATTTCACGAGTTTTGTTTTGGATTCGCTGTTGCGTGTGTGCTAAGCAAAGTTTGTAAATTCGAGTCTTTTTATTTCTAACAAAATCAGTAAGTCAGTACTTAGCATTTGAATTTTAAATCTAGATTTTGTTTTGTTCACTATATATGTGTGTGTGTGTGTGTGCCCGTGCGTGTGTGTTTTTGTGTGTATACTTTAATGAAAAACAGAATATCTACGAGTATCTATTAAAAATAATGTTCAAATAATTATGCATATATTTAACTTCAAGTCGATTTCTTTTGACAGCATGTTTCTCACAGAAACCCTCTTTTAGCATCCGCAGAACTTACAGCAATGGTATTAAATATATTTTTAGCTATTTAGTTATATATTGGCTATTAACATATAAGATTATAATCTAACAACCTTTTCCGTAAGCTTTTATAATTTTAATATCGGTTCGTGCGAACCTGTACGAATCGGTAGGATACCACCACTGGATCTACTTATATAGCGAAAACACTGAAGTATGAAAAAAACTAAACGACTGGAAATGCCTGTCATCAAGCAATGTCTTATCGGATTTAATGCCTTGCTTGAAGTAAAATGATTCAAAAATTATTTATACTGGCGTTGACTCGCAAAAATGAGCAATAAAAGATTCGCTAACGAATACATCTTGTGTTCATGGTCGCATTTCTACAGTTAGCACAAGGAGACAACTAGACAGACAGAGAAAAATAATGTGAATTTGAGATTGAGTTTTATTCACGGCATATCAAACTCTGTGGGTTACTTAATGCCAAAAAGGTGGGGGATTTAAGTTATGTTTTTTAATTAATTTATAGCGAGAAGGTTAATTTAATAAGATTTTGATGAAAATTTAACTTTTTTTTTTGTATTTTAGAAAACTAAAGATGTCTTCTAATTTTGTATTAAAAATGTATTGCTGGTAGTAATATTTTTCCTTCAACAATATATTTTGGCAATAATTTTTTTCTTCAAAAAATGTATTATGGCAATTATTTTTCCTTCAAAAAAAAAATTGTTCGAAAAAAACTATTATGGCAATAATTTTTCCTTCAAAAACGTATAATGGCAACAATTTCTTTTCCTTCAAAAACGTATTATGACAATATTTTTTCTTGTAAAAACCTATTATGGCAATAATTATTTTTCCTTTAAAAACGTAATGGGGCAATAATTTTTTTTTCTTCAAAAATTCATTGTTGGTAATATTTTTCTTTCAATATATCCATATATTTCTATAAAAGTATTTTTATATTTTCATCGTGTTTTGAGAGAGAAACTATTTGTCCATAGGTGGGACTCTAACAGGTGCTACCACCCAGGACCAAAAAATATTGTGAGAGAGAGACTGAATAAACGGAAGCACACCGAGAAAAGCCGAATTGACAGTTAGTTAGCCTTGGAAAACTTGGATAATTCAAGAGGATTACCCACGTCTACACAGCTTTCCAAATGCATAGACGCACAAATTGGATCTCCTGTCGAAAGCAAAATAGATTGATGGGAGTCCGTACATGCTGAAATAAAATAATGCGATTCAAAGTCATGCGCAAAGGTGTACGCTGAAATAAATCCGCGTAGATATACACACGCATAAAAGAGAATAAAAGAGGAACGAGAAAGAGAGTGATAAAGAGAAAAAGAGCAAGAAAAAAAGAAAAGAAATATATAGAGAGATAAAAAAAAAGTGAGGAAAAAAAGAAAGAAAATAAACATAAGGCAAAGAAAGAAAAAATGAAGTAATATAAACAGTAGAAGACGAGCAGGCAAAAGAGAAAGAAAGGAAAAGAAAAAAGCGCTAGGGAAGAAAAGAAAAGGATAGAATAGAATAGAAATGTGGACAGATAGAATATTTATAAAGAGAGAAAGAATGAGAAAAAGAAAAAAAGAGCTGGAAAAAAAACAAACAAATAGATAGATAGATAGATAGATAGATAGATAGATAGATAGAAAGGAAAGAAGAAAGGATAGATAGATAGATAGATAGAAAAATAGATAGATAGGATAGATAGATAGATAGATAGATAGATAGATAGATAGATAGAAAGGAAAAGAAGAAAGGATAGATAGATAGATAGATAGATAGATAGATAGATAGATAGAAAGGAAAGAAGAAAGGATAGATAGATAGATAGATAGATAGATAGATAGATAGAAAGGAAAAGAAGAAAGGATAGATAGATAGAAAGGAAAAGAAGAAAGGATAGATAGATAGATAGATAGATAGATAGATAGATAGATAGATAGAAAGGAAAAGAAGAAAGGATAGATAGATAGAAAGGAAAAGAAAGAAATGATAGATAGATAGATAGATAGATAGAAAGGAAAAGAAGAAATGAAATGATAGATAGATAGATAGATAGATAGATAGATAGATAGATAGATAGAAATTGAGCAGACCGAGATAGATAGATAGAAAGATAGATAGAAAAAGGAAAAATAAAAAAGGAATATATATAAGTAAAAGAAGTGTGAGAAAATGAAAAGAAAGGTAAAATGAGCAAGAAAAGAAAGAATATATACAAACAGAAAGAGAAAAAGAGAAAAGGGGAAAAGCAAAAATGGTAGTAAAGAAAAAAGAAAAGTAAATAAATACAGATTGAAAAAAGAACCAGAAAAAAAAATTAGATAGATAATGAATCTGTTGAGATAGATAGATAGATAGATAGATAGATAGATAGATAGATAGATAGATAGATAGAAAAAAAAGAAAGGATAGATAGATAGATAGATAGATAGATAGATAGATAGATAGATAGATAGAGTTAGAAAAGAAAGAGAGGAAAAGGAAAAGGCAAAAAAAAGCCAGAGAAGAGAAAAATATATCCAGGTAGAAAAGACAATAAGCAAAAGAAAAAAAAAAAAGAAAGAAAAGAGAGAAAGTGAGCAAATGGAGTGGGGGGAATAGGTGAAAGCAAAGAGAAGAGAAAAGGATGAAAGAAAACAATGAAGACAGAGAGAGGTAAATAGAAAGAAGAAGAGAAATTGACGTAGATAAGAATAAAGAGATAGAAAAAAAACTATGTAAAAAATGGAAGAGCGATAGATAGCGATGGATAATTAGAGCGAGAAAGAGAGGAAGGAACACAAAGAGAGTGAAAGCGAGAAATGAAAGTGAGAGAGATAGAAGGCGCCAGAGAGAGAGAGAGAGAGAGATGGAGTGATGAAAATTGGAGATATGCAGAGATGAATAAGAAAGAAAATGAGCACAACAAAAATAAGAAAATTGAGAAACGATTATATATATATATATATATATATATATATATATATATATATATGTAGCACGGGCAATACAGAAAAAATAAAAAGTGGATGTATGCAATAGCCACATTAATGTATGTACTCATCTCATCAAAGGTTAAACAGAAACAAAATAAATGTCCTTTAATTCACACTATATACATGTTAGCACACCTAGACAAAAATATATCCCTATATATATATATATATATATATATATATCGTGTCCGAACTGCACATAGTCAGCACCACTGGACTCAATACAAAAAGGCTAAGGTAGTAAGGCACGAACTAATCCACTTCCTGTTGTAAATCCTAAACCGGAAACGCCGGCATTAATGCATCAGTTGAGTGATTGAAGACTCTCTTGATACAAATACGCCGCCATTGAACTGCACTGCCAAATCAATAACAGAAATGCCGCTCCTGGCATCAGTTAGCGTCCGCTCGTTTACTTCTCGGACGGAAAGAAGCGAGAAAGAGAGCGAGAATTAACGAGATTTGGTCCTTGGCCAAGAGACGCCTTCCTGGACGAATACCTGAACGCTTGAATTAGTTGAATGGCTAAAAATTGGTCTACTCCCAATATTTCTCTGGCCCATGATTGAAACTTGATGCATCATTCTCTAAAAGAAAATTGAGTTGGGGTGGGTGAAATTCTAGTTTTATCCCTTGTTAAGGACTAGTTTTAATCAATTGCTTAGGGAATTTTTTTGCCAAGGACCTCTGTTCAATGAGGCTTGTTATAAACGCCATGTTTGGAAGACTTTATGTCATTAGTTCTATGTAGTTGTTTATCGGCTTTTATATAGAAAAAAATAAGCTTATCACACTAAAGTGGCCAGCTTATTTAGTAAACTGAATTATTTCTTTACTATATTAGTATTACTAATAGTTGTACAAGTACTATCTATACCAATAATACACCGAATGTTGAAATAAGGCATTTGTATAATTTGGTTCCATTTTTAAATTAATGTCCGTGATGTGGTTGTAAGGAGAAAACTCAGCTCGAAATATTGCAGTTACATCCAAAATTATTTATTAAATTCTGGGAAAATAACAGAACTAAGTCTGGTTCAAGGATAACTTACAGTATATGCGTAGTGCTAGGGATAGCGTCAAATAACACCGCAAGTTGCTGCAAAACAAAAACAAAACATTGCCATATAAAATCGAGTCACGTTCTCGCAGTCTCGTTAGACCAGGGCTTTTATACGGATACCATGAATGTCACCAAATGATCATAGATATCTAAACAGTCAGCTTTATACAGCGGCCTTATCAGATGAATGATTAAAAATGACCACGAGCAAATTAATCGTATAGATCTTAGCAAAGACGAACTTATTTTTCGAACAGTGTAAACTGGCGTTTCAGAAGTTCTTAAATTTTTTTATAATCATTTCACTCCAAGCAAAGCAGAACTGCCATTGGTGATAAGGGGTTTACAGAAGAGGTGAGAAAGAGGAACAAGTTGCAGGGGAGTCGGAGAATGAATAAGAAAAGTATGTGAATACAGCTGTGAAGAGGACTGCATGAGTGTGGAGTGGAAAGGAAGAACATGATACAAGGGTTGTCATAGAAAAGATAAGGGATGGCAATTGACTTTGCATTTAAATTCTTGGAGATTGTGCACAGGGGGTTACAGAAGAGGTGAGTTATGAGAAACAGCAACAAGTTGCAGGGGTGTCAGAGAATGAGTAAGAAAAGTATGAGACAGCAGGTGTGAAGAGGACTGCATGAGTGTGGAGTGGAAAGGAAGAAGAACATGATACAATTGTTTTCAAGGAAAGGTTGTGAGTCAAGAAGATAACAGATGGTAATTGACTTTGGATTTAAATTTAAATTCTTGTAGATTGTAGCTTTTAGGTAAGCAAGTATACAGAAGGGAAATCCACAGGCGGGAATTTTTTTCTTTTTTTTATATAATTATATCACCCCAAGCAAGGCAGAACTGCCATTGGTGTGCAGGGGGTTATAGAAGAGGTGGGAAAGAAGAACAAGTTGCAGGGTGTCAGAGAATGAGTAAGAAAAGAAAGAGAAAAAAATGCGAGTCAAGGAGATAAGAGATGGCATCTGAATTTGCATGTAAATTCTTGGGGATGGTAGCTGTCGGGGAAGCAAGTTTACAGAAGAAAATTCCACAGGCGAAAAGTTCTTTTTATTTATTTATTTATTTATTTATTTATCTTTTAATCATATCACCCCGAGCAAGGCGGTAACGCCACTGATGTGCAGGGGGCTACGTAAGAGTGATAAGATAAGAAGAGTGAAAGCCGGAAACCACATCCTAAACAGGGAACAAGGGATGAGCCCCTACACCTGTTCAAAAGACGTGGGTGAAGTATGAACCGCGCGATAGTTTAGTCTATCTACTCCAATTGAAAAAAAAAAGAAAAGTGAAAAGATTGGAAAAGAGAAAGTCGGAAACCACATCCTAAACAGGGAACAAGGGATGAGCCCCTCCTACACCTGTTCAAAAGACGTGGGTGAAGAGTGAACCGCGCGATAGTTTAGTCTATCTACTCCAATTGAAAAAAAAAAGAAAAGTGAAAAGATTGGAAAAGAGAAAGTCGGAAACCACATTCTAAACAGGGAACAAGGGATGAGTCTTCACCTGATCAATAGACGTGGGTGGAGTGTGAACCGGGCGATAGTTCAGTCTATCTACTCCAATTGAAAAAAAAAAAAAGAAAAGAGTGAAAAGATTGGAAAAGAGAAAGCCGGAAACCACATTCTAAACAGGGAACAAGGGATGAGCCTCTACACCTGTTCAATAGACGTGGGTGGAGTGTGAACCGGGCGATAGTGTGAGAAAGGAAGCTACCAGAGCAAAATTTACGGTTACATTTTATCGATTTCACTGTAAAAAGGTGGGACCTATCCGCTAGTCTAGTAGCTCGAGTAAATTCATGCAGATGGGGGGCACTAGGGAGCAAAGCTTATCGGGGCAGAAAGTATTTGTAGAAGAGACAGAGGGAAGCCACATTACGCCGGTGAGAAAGTGACTGGAGTTGAGCAACCATGGCGGGATCAGTTACATTACAGATTATTCATTGAATTTTATCAAGAAGACCGAGACAAATAGATAGCGCATCCGACCAGATGTGACAGCAGTATTCAATGCACGAGTGGATGGTAGATTTATGTATGTGCAAGATGGATTCAGAACAAAAACAACAACATCACATAAAGAATTTCAACGGTAACAACAATTAAAATAGATCACACATTTAACTTGAAGAGAGAATCTATATATATATAAAAAGCAATCTGTGAGTCTGTGTGGGACTGTTTCCTATGCACGCCTACATTTTTTAAGCTACGCCATTCAAACTTTCTAGGGACATATATCTACAGGGAAGCCAGGTCAACACATACTATTTGAGTTTTAAGTTTAGTAATTTTCCCTTTCGCACTTTTTAGCCAATGGGGCCCATTGTTTACATTTGCTCCGTAAAACATCTAAGATCTAAGATGGTTGCTGAATTACGTCACAGAAATTATATTTAATTTTTGTTCCGACGTTTTAAAAATGCATTTGGTCAACAAAAAATGTGAATATTTTTCCCCGTAATTTTGAAACAAAAGAAATATTTTTAAAGAAATGTTTTTTCAAACAAAAACAAAATATGTAAAAAAGAAAAGTGCCAATGATTAATTTAATTATTTAAGTGTTTTTTTTTTGGGGTTATTTTTTTTTTTTCAGATTTAATATTTTATACTTCAGAAAATAAAATTTAAAAAGAAAGAAAGCTTTTTTCTCTCATTGGCATCTTCTCCCACAACTAAAATGTTCTGAGTTGCACGGGCAATGATGCTAGTAATAACTAAACAGGGGCTTCTTTCAAATAAGCAACATGTCTTTCTCTTTATAGGTCAAATGAATGTATAGAATATTGCAACCATGATGATGGCAAGCAAAAAAGGTTCTTCAGAATATTGTTTTTAAGCATTTCACCCCAAACAAGGCGGTACTGCTGCTAATGCGCAGCGGGTTGCAATGTGAGAAAAGACTGGGTACAGTGGGTATTGAAGAATGGATAAAAGATGAATGGGATTCAAGAAGATAGAAGATGGTAACTGACGTTGCATTTAATTTATTGGAGATTGTAGCTATAAGGAAAACAAGTAAACGAAAGTGCAACTGGGAAGTGCGAGAAAAGAAACTATTCGAGTAGAAGTGTCGATTACATTCAATTATTTCAACCATAAAAGGATGGGACCTAGATGACAATCTAGTAGTTCGCTTAAATTCACGTGGCCAGAGCATAAAGGAAAAAATCTCGTAAGAGAAAATACTTGTAGAAAAGACAGAGGGAAGCCACGTCACGTCAGTGAGAAAGTGACTGAAGTCGAGATGCCAAGTCAGGGCTGATTACATTGCTGATCCTTCTTAGGGTTTTGTCGAGAACATCAAGATGAATAACAGGAGCACTCAACCAGTTATGGCAACAGTATTCAATGCACTGTCGAATAGTAGATTTATAAATGTGCAAGATGGATTCTGACGAGAAGAACTTACTGGCCCGGGACAGTGACCCAAACATCTTAGCAGTAGATGCATCGATAGGTCCGATGTATTCGTTACACTTCAGGTCGGTTGAAAAATGAGGCCGAGGCGCAGTGTGTTGTTCTCAAGACGACTAGCATCAGCCATACTAAATGCCGACAAGAAAGTTTCTCTATGGTGGTTAAAGGAAAGCAGTTAAAATTATTATTGTTATAGGTATTTTGGTTCTGACCTTATCCATACTAGTTTTGTACGTGGTTGTAATTATTTTGATGTTATCAAGATTTGGTAGATTGTTTTAGATAGTGGATGCTATGGAGTTAGTATGTAGCATTATAACGTACCTCCTACAGAAAGTAGCAAGGGAATGCGAGAAAAAAGGACTAAACCTTCTTTTTCTATGTGCCTTGTTCTTTTAGGACGTAGGCGACCATAGCTTTCCACGTCCCCCTATCTCTGGTGGCTCTTTCTCCTGTAACATCACGCAACCCCCGTTCTGTCTCAGGTCCTTCAAATATGTTATCCGCTGCTTTCCTCTGTTTCTTTTTTTTCCCTCTATCTGGCTTGTTAGTATCAGGTTCTCCAAGCCCTCCTTCCTCATTGCATGTCACAAGAACTTCTTTTCCTGATGCTCAATATTAATTTCTTTTTCGGTTCCATCCTTTCCAAAACCTCATCATTGCTCACATGGTCGATCCATGATATTCGCAGCATCTTTCTGTAGAACCACCTTTCAGTTGTCTCAAGTTTCTCCTTCATCTTCGATGATATTGTCGAGCATTCACTGCCATATTGAAGAACTGACATCACATAGCAACCCAGTACTTTTTTCTTTGGTTCTAGTGAATGTCTCTTAATACTTTACTCAGCTTCTGGAACGCGTCCTTTGACATGCCAACTCGCCTTTGGATCTCTGTATCGAAACTACAAGAAAACTGAATGCATAGTCATCAGCAAAAAGAGAAGCCCAAATTGCCAACAACATGTCGGGAATAATAAAATTAAGTAGGTGCAGAAATTTAAATATCACGTCATACTGAGGGTACCGGGTTGGCAGTTTTTTGGTTGCTGCTTCCGACTGGTAGTGAAAGCCTGAAGGCTGCTATGATCAACAGTTGAGTTATAATGGGGTTCTTGTAGTGCCATGACGTGCATGAAAGGATGTCCTTTGGTAGGCAACCCTGAGGCCACATTATGCTGCCGGCTGCGCTAGTTTCTTTCCCAATTGTTGCATTTGACGACTGGCTGCTACTGCTACTCTAGCTTTCTTCTTACCAAATTAACTCTAAATCATGACAACACACAATCAAAGATATAAAACTAAAAAAAAATACCTAAATCCTTCAACAACACTTTCTCTAGCGCCCGTGGTATTCGTACCAACTTTTACAGTGTGAAATCGTTCCTCTACGAAAGGTACCCTGACTGCCTAGCTTTCTGTGCAACCAAATTCAACCTTACAATTTCCCTCTCTGATTTCTCGATTAATGGATGCCTTCCTCTCTTTAGGAAGGACTACAATGACTGCATGCATGGCTTTGATGTTTATGTTTGGCTCAGGAGATCTACCTTCAATCTCCTAGCCACTCCTTCATGTGTCTCCAGTCTCTCTCTGCTAAACCTCAGTAAGCTATCTCTTCTTTCTCTTTTTAACTGAGCAGAGTTATACCGACTTCGAAGTTTCGTATTTATTATTCTATTTTGCTGTCTTCACTATTTCTTCGTATACTGATCCCTCTCTCTCCTTCTTTATATATATTGCTGAGCTGTGATGATGCTTAGCACCAAGAAAAAACGATATTTTAACAAGCAGGTTTTTTGTCGTAATGTGCTCGATGTCGAGACTGAAGCAGTGCGTTAATAGAATTAATCTGGAGAAGGTTGTCACTTAACTGAACAAAGTCAAGTCGAATAAAAAATCTCTGAGGAGTGAGGACATCATAGTGTTGCCTTCACGTAACTTTGAAGTATGGCACAGTTCAGTTAAGTCACAAACTTATCCACATTATATATATATATATATATATATATATATATATATATATAAACTGAAGATTTGTGTCAGTGTGTCTGTCTGTATCCGTGTGTGTATCCTCATTGATTTCTATTAACATACACTTCCTCATTTTTCGTCCGATTTGTTTAAAAAACGTACACATCTCTTGCAAATTTATTTTTCTACATAAAAAAGAAAAAAAAATTGCGCATTGCTCTTTAGTTTAATTTTGTTTTAATTTCCAATTTTGAAGTATTTTTTGTTAAACATAAGCGCAACACAGTAACTTTTACATAAGCATAATTTTTAAAAAAGCAAGAGTTAGCTCCCGTATTTAATTTTTGCGGATGAATATCAAGCTAATTGTAGTCCAGCTACGGTTAACGAGTAAAAGGGCACATGCCTGAAGTTTTAAAGCTTAAAATCTCTGCCGAGTATCCTGAATTTTTCTGGGTTAAAACTTTAAGTCAAGAAAGTCTAAGAAGGTTTGACTAGAAAGAAATGTCTGACATTTTTAGAATGCAGTTTGGCGTTTATTGAGTCCCTAAACAGCATACTTATTTATTATTCTTATTTATTAATATATCATGCATTCTTATTTATCTATCTAAATAAACAATTCTCACGATTTTAAAATATCACCTGAAGAAGAATAGTATTGTTCTAAAACATGGAAATATTTGTATAGTAATATTATGCTTTTATAAACAATTGTAATAAAAAATTACAATATATATATATATATATATATATATGAACTTATTTATAAATGGAACTTTGTCTGTGTGTGTGTCTGTGTGTGTGTCTGTGTGCATCCGTTACCTATAGACTCCGAAACGACTGAACCGATTTTCTTGAAAATTTACACAGTTGTACTATAAGCGTCTGTGAGTCACTCCGACACAAAACCTAGCTAAGAACAGCTAGGTTTTGTGTTGGGGTACTCCCGATAAATATCAAAAATCGATAATCGAAAAAATCGGGTTATAGTAGGAGTGGTCCGATTTTAATCAAATTTGATACACTCATAGACAAAGACATAAGAAAAGATATTCAGAAGTTTCAAGGTTGCAGTTCTTACAATAATGCAGAAAATTTGATATCGATACCAGGAAATCAAAATTTGACTTACATCCATTCATTTTTCTTTCAGTCTACGGTTTCGCTTTAACTGGAAACAACTATTGCTTTTTAGTCTTTCGTACCAATGCCCAAAGAGTCTGAGCTCCAGGACTATGGATTAGTTTTAAGGCTATCATTACACCCGAGCAACGCCGGGCTATACTGTATATATATATTATTATTATTATTATTATTATATTTATTACCACCACGATATGTGTAAAATATATATGTATATGTATGAATGTATGTGTGTGTGTGTGTATGTGTTCAGGTTAACTAAATATCTAAACTTATTTATAAATGGAACTTTGTCTGTGTGTGTGTGTGTGTGTGTGTGTGTGTGTGTGTGTGTGTGTCCGTTACCTATGGACTTCAAAACGGCTGAACTGATTTTCTTGAACATTTACACAGTTGTACTATAAGCGTCTGTGAGTGTTCTTAGCTTGTTTTTTTTTGTCGAGGTACCCCCGATAAATATCAAAAATCGATAATCGAAAAAATCGAGTTATAGAAGGAGTGGTCCGATTTTAATCAAATTTGATACACGCATAGACAAAGACATACGAAATGATATTCAGAAGTTTCAAGGTTGCAGTTCTTAGTGCAGAAAATCGATAATATATATATATATATATATATATATATATATATATATATATACATATATAAAAGCTTTCATTACACCCGAGCAACGCCGGGCTATACTGCTAGTATATCAGTAAAATGATCATATGAATAAGGCCAAAACTAACTATTTTATGCGTCGTGTTGTCTAGTGGAATTCATTTTGCGACATGTATTCATAAACGGAATAAACTCCAGTGGCTGTTGACTCAGAACGATAAATCGGAGAGTCGAGTTCGAATTCCAGTTGAATTCACTTATGCACAAATACCCTTGAGAAAGGTATTAATCCGTCGTTTCTCCCTCTAGCTATAGTTTAAATAGCAGGACAGATTAGATTTTATACCCTTGGTTGGAAATCAGTCTACCACAGAAAGACATGGCAACCTAATGCGGGAAAATCTTCTCTCCAGTCAGTCATGTCTCTTTCGAGATAATATCGCCAAAGCGTGTATCACGTATGGCACTTAACTGACTGGTTCATCAATTGAAGTCAAATGTCGTTAGTTTTTACAATTTTTAAATAGAAGTCAGTCAGTTAAGTGCCATACGTGATACACGCTTGGGCGATCATGTCTCGAAAGAGACATAACTGACTGGGCAAAAGATTATCCTGCAGTAGGTTGCTATTGCTTTCTGCGGTAGACTAGTTGCCGACCAAGGCTATAGAACCCAATCTGTCCTGTTATTTAACCCATAACTGGAAGGAATAGACGGATTAATACCTTTCCCAAGGGTATTTGTGCGTAAGTGAATGCAATGAATTCGGCTGGAATTCGAACTCGGCTCCCCGATTTCTCGTTCCGAGCCGATATCCAATGCACAACAACGCACATCCTTACATAGAAGAACTCTTATAAATATACATCCGTTTAATTGAAAGTCAAAGGAAACTATGGAGAAAGTTAATGTCTAACAACTGAATGTGAATAAATGATTTTTGTTCTTTTTTGTGAAACTACGATTCATATTATTTTAGTCTTAGATTTTAAATAAAAATGTTTTGGAATTTAACTTTTTTAAAAATATCTAAAGTTATGTGCTTTAGCTTGGGAGAGAGATATTTCTTTTATAGAAGTAGGTATTTGAAAAAGGTCCTGGTCACAGTTTTATGTTGAATACATGAATTAATGTCAAAATAAAATAATATAAATGATAACTACACTATCAAAAAGTCATCAACGTTATTATTTACTCACTGTCACTTATCAGACCGTAAATTCATTAAACGAAGTTTTAGGGACAATGACAACAAGATGGACAATTCTACTTAACATCAGAAAGAAATAGTTGAAATTTCTAGGGCACATAATGAGAAACAAAGAAAAGAGAACTGAACTGTTATGTAATATCAGTCCTCCTATATGACAGTGAATGATGAGCAATCTCCTCAAAGATGAAGAAGAGACTTGAAGCAACGGAAATGTGGTTCTACAGAAAGATGATGAGAATACCATGGAATGAACATGGAAGCAAATGACAAAGCTCTAGAGACAATAGCAACAAAAAGGACACTTATATTTAACATCAGGAAGAGATAGTCGAAATTTTTAGGGCTCATAATGTGAAGAATTCTTTTTCCTGAAACAAATCTCTATATTTTACATTTATTTTAACATTTTTCTATCTAGACATCTTCATATTTCGCATATTAATTTCAGGCAAAATATTTATTCTTAAGTAGGTTTAGGAAATCTGATACTCACAAGATAGACGGAAAACAAGAGGGACAATGGAGCGCATATAATGGTGAGCTTGGATAAATGAATGGCGGAATTATATTTAGGAGAGATAAAAAAATGACAAGACTTATTTAGAGCTCCAAAAGATGAGAAATTGTGGAGGACCATAATCGCTAACATCCTGAAAGGACATGGTACATAGAAGAAGTGATATTGTAGCTGATTCAATAATTCGTCCAGATTATTTATAATGACACACAACTAGGACCCTACATGCCGTGTGCACTGTGGTATGGTACTCTGCAGTTGCAAGGTAAAAAAATAATAATAATTTGTTAAATTGCTAAAACATCGATAGTTACGCTGAGCTAGGGTGTGTGTGCGCGTGTGTGTCCATAGTTGCACATAGGTGTGTGTACGTATGCGCGTATGCATACATATGTGTGTGATAGGTAGACAGCAAGGTAAAAAACTGTAGTTTTATTTAGACAACAAATAAATATGATTCTAGTACCAAAGCTCACCAAGCTTACATTCAAAGATTTTATGACTATTGTTAGAACGGGGTTGACACGGATCGGTTTACGGGTGTCTTTAATATAAATATACCTTCATTTTTAGTGAGTGCGGAGGACTAGCTTTGACACAGCAGACTAGCTTTGACGCGGCAGACTAGCTTTGACGCAGTAGACTACCCCAGACAGAGAGCCCTGCTTGGTTGTCAGGGCGATGCGTGTTGTTGCTTTGGAGAATTATACTGCGGAATGCCACGTCATCTCTCCAGCTTGACTGAGAAAATAAAGTCCCAATGTCTTAAATTCATTTTCAGATTTGTTTGTTCTTTTTAAAAAAAAATCTTCCTTTTGTTGTTTTTTTTTCTGTGAAAAAACGATAACAACACATACAGCGTGGTGTCCTAACTGACGAGCAGCCATCAACAAATGAACTAATAATGAATTACCATTGTTAATATCAGTTTTTCAACGTGTTACAATGGCAAATCATTCTGATTTTGATAAAAGTAAGATACATTCAGGCAGCTTCTTCCCAAACTACAATCTTGGTCTCATTATGTTCAGAGACAACCGGACTTACACCCACATCGCGTTGAAATATGTTCTCATATAAAATTAAGCAACGTCGTGACGAGCCAGTAACTAGAAGAGTTTAGGAATAACAGATGCTGTAAGCTAGGATGTCCGGCCGATGTCTTGAATAATGGCTTGGAATTGTTAATTTTGGTTTGGTTCGTTATATTCACTTACGCTTAAAGAAATGTATGAATCCACTGCTTTTCCCTCCAGCTATGGGTTAATTAGTAAGACTTGTATCACTAAACCATTTATAAAAAATATTTTTAAAATTTATGATCTAAAAATATTATCTGGTTTTAAATAACTTACAAAGAGCTTGATAACCAGTAAAAAGCAAATCAACCACCCAGGATCAAGCGATATCTACCTTACTCGTACTCATAACTTCTTACTTCTTTCCTCCTTAAACTCACTCTGTAACTCTCTACTTTTACTGGCCCTTGGGCCTTGTATTGAATGTACCTTCAATAAAAGATACTTCAAGCTGTCAGAAACACCTCACCCAAGAATGATTTGTTATCTTGTAGAGTACTAAAAGTATCCGTTGTAAAGAAATGTCAAATGCAGTAACGAATACGTCCGTAACCCCCAAAAATGTGTTTATGTTAAACGAGTGTACCCCTACCATCAAAACTGGCGGCAAAATATTTGAGAGCATCTATATATATATATATATATATATATATATATACTAATAAATACACAATGGCCTTTATTATAATACAGAGGATATATATATATTGATTGATTGATTGATTGATTGATTCTTTAATTGATTACTTAGTTTCTGGTCATAAGAAGATTAGATCAGCGCCCATTTGTATTAAAAAGTGTTCAATACAACTATATTGTAGAACTTTTTAATATTTTCCATTTGTAATAACTCGTTAACAAATGGAATATATATATATATATATATATATATATATATATATATATATATATATATATATATGCAAGATTGCTTCCCAAAGTCCTTAACCGAAACAGCGGAAAGAACAACTAATTGGTTATGGATCAAAAGAGCGAGTGCCTGGATTTCAAAACAAATTGTTAGCTAAAATTACCCGAAATTCTGCATTTCTGATTTCTCTTCATTTTATTAGTACTCGTAAATAAGATGAAATGCATAAATAAGTTTAAATTAATGTATCGTGATTAATTCGTAGTCGAGTTTGCTTTTTTTTTTAAATAGCCGTACAATAGGTAAATTGTTTCACATTTTCGGGCGAGCTCATGTACGGTTCGCCTGTAAATGGAAAGTGACTCTGACTGTCGCCAATCAGAAGCACTTGCAAGGTTTCGTACCGGGCCCAAACGTAATTTTCCCAGTGTCTGAAAACGCTTATCGAGGGTGGACCAGAAACTGATCATCTCTGGTCGGGTTGGCGCGGTGAGGGGAGTATGATGTTGAAAGACCCGAAACCCCCTAGTGATCCTCGCGATGACATCGCTGACGACACCCTCTAGCGCCCCCCATTACGGTGCGTATGTTTCAAATCATGTTAGTCATCCACATACAAGCCTGTTTCGCTGTATCACAGCTCATCATATATATATATATATATATATATATATATATATATATATATATATATATATACACACACACGCACACACACACACACACACATATATATGTATATATATAAAGCGGCTTAAAGGTAAAATCCCAGAAGAATCCTTTTAGTATTAATCATTAAAAATTAAATATTTAAACTGTCCAGCCAGAGGGTCCAATATAATTGAAAGTATTTATTTACAGACCCAATATTTATAGGATACGAAGGTCATTCAATAAATAATGTGAATTTTTCGGTATAAGGACTTCGAATACAGATAGAAGCTTACTTTATTTTATTTTTCAACGTTGTCTCCCAGCAGTGTTACACACTTTTCCCATCTGTGCACAAGCTTCCGTATTCCCTCAGCGTAAAAATCTTTGGACTGAAGTCACAGCCAATCGCTCACAGCACTTTTGACTTCATCGTCACTTTCAAACTTCGTGCCTCTCATGAACGCTTTCAAGGGACCAAACAGGTGAAAATCTGAAGGGGCAAGGTCTGGGCTGTAAGGGGGACGAGGAAGCAGTTCCCAGCCCAGCTCGTTGATGGTTTGCACCGTTTGGGCTGCTGTGTGAGATGACCTTCGAAGAGGCAATGTCATCATGGACAATTTTGTGTGCTGTACCAACAGATAGGCACAAAGTCCTTGAAATGTCATCCACTGTCACCCTTCTGTTAGACTGAATCAGGTCATTGACTGATTCGATCACCTCAGGAAAACTCACTTCTGTAGGCCCACCAGGCCTGTCTTCATCCTCAACACTGCTCTGACTTTCTTTAAACAATTTAGCCCACTTATATATATTTTCTTTTTTGACTGAAACATGTTGCACCATACATAGTTGACATTTTCCTATGAATATCAACTGGTTTTCACCCATCAGCAACCAAAAACTTCAGAACTGACCTCTGTTCAATTCTGGAGCATGCTTCTTGGTTGGCCATTTTTGTTAATCTCCAAAACTCTCAAAGTTTATTTTTTCAATCTGCAAAAAAATTAAATCCCTTTGAAAAGAAAAAAAAGAAAAAGAAAAGTAAGCTTTTATCTGTATTAGAAGTTCTTATACCGAAAAATTCGCCTTATTTATTGAATGACCCTCGTATAAGAAAAATACAATATTTTCAAAACCGTATGGCCATTTCAACAATTGAATCTAACAATCGTATTATCAGCGCACATATAAATTATTACTCGTTGAAATGACCATACGGTTTTGGAAAAATTTAATTTTTTATATGTAAAAACTAAATGTTTTCACTATTCGTTGACATAAGTACAACAAAACATTTAAATTAATAAGCCATTGTTTAATTATATATAATTTTTTATATGTAATAATTATATATGTTTTTCACTATTCGTTGACATAAGTACAACAAAACATTTAAATTCATAAGCCACTGTTTAAATTAATAAGCCACTGTTTAATTATATATAATTTTTTATATGTAATAGTTATATATGTTTTTCACTATTCGTTGACATAAGTACAACAAAACATTTAAATTAATAAGCCACTGTTTAAATTAATAAGCCACTGTTTAATTATATATAATTTTTTTATATGTAATAATTATATATGTTTTTCACTATTCGTTGACATAAGTACAACAAAACATTTAAATTCATAAGCCACTGTTTAAATTAATAAGCCACTGTTTAATTATATATAATTTTTTATATGTAATAATTATATATGTTTTTCACTATTCGTTGATATAAGTACAACAAAACATTTAAATTCATAAGCCACTGTTTAAATTAATGAGCCACTGTTTAATTATATATAATTTTGCATATGTAATAATTATATATGTTTTTCACTATTCGTTGACATAAGTACAACAAAACATTTAAATTTATGCTTCACTGTTTAAATTAATAAGCCACTGTTTAATTATATATAATTTTGTATATGTAATAATTATATATATTTTTCACTATTCGACATAAGTACAACAAAGCATTTAAATTCATAAGCCACTGTTTAAATTAATAAGCCACTGTTTAATTATATATATTTTTTTATATGTAATAATTATATATGTTTTTCACTATTCGTTGACATGGGTACAACAAAACATTTAAATTCATAAGCCACTGTTTAAATTAATAAGCCACTGTTTAATTATATATAATTTTTTATATGTAATAATTATATATGTTTTCACTATTCGTTGACATAAGTACAACAAAACATTTAAATTCATAAGCCACTGTTTAAATTAATAAGCCACTGTTTAATTATATATAATTTTAGGTATGTAATAATTATATGTTTTTCACTATTATTCGTTGACATAAGAACAACAAAACATTTAAATTAATAAGCCATGTTAATTATATAATTTTTTATATGTAATAATTATATATGTTTTTCACTATTCGTTGACATAAATAATAAAACATTTAAATTCATAAGCCACTGTTTAAATTAATAAGCCACTGTTTAATTATATATAATTCTTTATATGTAATAGTTATATATGTTTTTCACTATTCGTTGACAGAAAAGGTAACAAAATATTTTTAAATTAGTAAGCCGTCGTTTAAATTAATAAGCCACTGTTTAATTATATAATTTTATATAATAATTATATATGTTTTTCACATTGCTAATAAGTGTTAAAATAAAACATTTAAATTCATAAGCCACTGTTTAAATTAATAAGCCACTGTTTGTATCTATATATAATTTTTTATATGTAATAATTATATATGTTTTTCACTATTCGTTGATATAAGTACAACAAATGATTAAATTATGTCACTGTTTAAATTAATGAGTCATTTGTTTAATTATATATAATTTTGTATATGTAATAATTATATATGTTTTTCACTATTCGTTGACATATACAACAAAACATTTAAATTCATGTTTAAATGTTTAAATTAATAAGCCACTGTTTAATTATATATAATTTGTATATGTAATAATTATATATGTTTTTCACTATTCGTTGACATAAGTACAACAAAGTATTTAAATTCATGTTTACCATTTAAATTAATAAGCCACTGTTTAATTATATATATTTTATATGTAATAATTATATATGTTTTTCACTATTCGTTGACATAGTGCACAACAAAACATTTAAATTCATAAGCCACTATTAAATTAATAAGCCACTGTTTAATTATATATAATTTTTTATATAATATAATTATATATGTTTTCACTATTCGTTGACATAAGTACAACAAAACATTTAAATTCATAAGCCACTGTTTAAATTAATAATACTGTTTAATTATATAATTTTGTATATGTAATAATTATATATGTTTTTCACTATTCGTTGACATAAGAACAAACAAGTCATTTTTAAATTAATAAGCCATTGTTTAATTTATATATAATTTTTTATATGTAATAATTATATATGTTTTTCACTATTCGTTGACATAAGTACAACAAAACATTTAAATTCATAAGCCACTGCTTAAATTAATAAGCCACTGTTTAATTATGTATAATTTTTTATATGTAATAGTTATATATGTTTTTCACTATTCGTTGACATAAGTACAACAAAACATTTAAATTAATAAGCCACTGTTTAAATTAATAAGCCACTGTTTAATTATATATAATTTTTTTTATATGTAATAATTATATATGTTTTTCACTATTCGTTGACATAAGTACAACAAAACATTTAAATTCATAAGCCACTGTTTAAATTAGTTAGTTTCTACTGTTTAATTATATATAATTTTTATAAGGTAGTTAAAATTATATAGTGTTTTTCACTATTCGTTGATATAAGTACAACAAAACATTTAAATTCATAAGCCACTGTTTAAATTAATAAGCCACTGTTTAATTATATATAATTTGTATATGTAATAATTATATATGTTTTTCACTATTCGTTGACATAAGTACAACAAAACATTTAAATTCATAAGCCACTTTTTAAATTAATAAGCCACTGTTTAATTATATATAATTTTGTATATGTAATAATTATATATGTTTTTCACTATTCGTTGACATAAGTACAACAAAACATTTAAATTCATAAGCCACTGTTTAAATTAATAAGCCACTGTTTAATTATATATATTTTTTTATATGTAATAATTATATATGTTTTTCACTATTCGTTGACATAAGTACAACAAAACATTTAAATTCATAAGCCACTGTTTAAATTAATAAGCCACTGTTTAATTATATATAATTTTTTATATGTAATAATTATATATGTTTTTCACTATTCGTTGATATAAGTACAACAAAACATTTAAATTCATAAGCCACTGTTTAAATTAATAAGCCACTGTTTAATTATATATAATTTTTTATATGTAATAATTATATATGTTTTTCACTATTCGTTCACATAAGTACAACAAAACATTTAAATTCATAAGCCACTGTTTAAATTAATAAGCCACTGTTTAATTATATATAATTTTTTATATGTAATAATTATATATGTTTTCACTATTCGTTGACATAAGTACAACAAAACATTGAAATTCATAAGCCACTGTTTAAATTAATAAGCCACTGTTTAATTATATATAATTTTGTATATGTAATAATTATATATGTTTTTCACTATTCGTTGACATAAGAACGACAAAACATTTAAATTCATAAGCTACTGTTTAAATTAATAAGCCACTGTTTAATTATATATAATTTTTTATATGTAATAATTATATATGTTTTTCACTATTCGTTGACATAAATACAACAAAACATTTAAATTAATAAGCCACTGTTTAAATTAATAAGCCACTGTTTAATTATATATAATTTTTTATATGTAATAATTATATATGTTTTTCACTATTCGTTGACATAAGTACAACAAAACATTTAAATTCATAAGCCACTGTTTAAATTAATAAGCCACTGTTTAATTATATATAATTTTTTATATGTAATAATTACATATGTTTTTCACTATTCGTTGACATAAGTACAACAAAACATTTAAATTCATAAGCCACTCTTTAAATTAATAAGCCACTGTTTCATTATATATAATTTTTTATATGTAATAATTATATATGTTTTTCACTATTCGTTGACATAAATACAACAAAACATTTAAATTAATAAGCCACTGTTTAAATTAATAAGCCACTGTTTAATTATATATAATTTTTATATGTAATAATTATATATGTTTTTCACTATTCGTTGACATAAGTACAACAAAACATTTAAATTAATAAGTCACTGTTTGAATTAATTAGCCACTGTTTAATTATATATAATTTTTTATATGTAATAATTATATATGTTTTTCACTATTCGTTGACATAAGTACAACAAAACATTTAAATTCATAAGCCACTGTTTAAATTAATAAGCCACTGTTTAATTATATATTTTTTTATATGTAATAATTATATATGTTTTTCACTATTCGTTGACATAAGTACAACAAAACATTTAAATTCATGAGCCACTGTTTAATTATATATAATTGTTTTATATGTAATAATTATATATGTTTTTCACTATTCGTTGACATAAGTACAACAAAACATTTAAATTCATAAGCCACTGTTTAATTATATATAATTTTTTATATGTAATAATTATATATGTTTTTCACTATTCGTTGACATGAGTACAACAAAACATTTAAATTCATAAGCCACTGTTTAAATTAATAAGCCACTGTTTAATTATATATAATTTTTTATATGTAATAATTATATATGTTTTTCACTATTCGTTGACATAAGTACAACAAAACATTTAAATTCATAAGCCACTGTTTAATTATATATAATTTTTTTATATGTAATAATTATATATGTTTTTCACTATTCGTTGACATAAGTACAACAAAACATTTAAATTCATAAGCCACTTTTTAAATTAATTAGCCACTGTTTAATTATATATAATTTTTTATATGTAATAATTATATATGTTTTTCACTATTTGTTGACATAAGTACAACAAAACATTTAAATTCATAAGCCACTGTTTAATTATATATAATTTTTTTATATGTAATAATTATATATGTTTTTCACTATTCGTTGACATAAGTACAACAACACATTTAAATTCATAAGCCACTATTTAATTATATATAATTTTTTATATGTAATAATTATATATGTTTTTCACTATTCGTTGACATAAGTACAACAAAACATTTAAATTCATAAGCCACTGTTTAAATTAATTAGCCACTGTTTAATTATATATAATTTTTTATATGTAATAATTATATATGTTTTTCACTATTCGTTGACATAAGTACAACAAAACATTTAAATTAATAAGTCACTGTTTAAATTATTTAGCCACTGTTTAATTATATATAATTTTTATATGTAATAATTATATATGTTTTTCACTATTCGTTGACATAAGTACAACAAAACATTTAAATTCATAAGCCACTGTTTAATTATATATAATTTTGTATATGTAATAATTATATATGTTTTTCACTATTCGTTGACATAAGTACAACAAAACATTTAAATTCATAAGCCACTGTTTAATTATATATAATTTTTTTATATGTAATAATTATATATGTTTTTCACTATTCGTTGACATAAGTACAACAAAACATTTAAATTAATAAGCCATTGTTTAATTATATATAATTTTTTATATGTAATAATTATATATGTTTTTCACTATTCGTTGACATAAGTACAACAAAACATTTAAATTCATAAGCCACTGTTTAAATTAATAAGCCACTGTTTAATTATATATAATTTTTTATATGTAATAGTTATATATGTTTTTCACTATTCGTTGACATAAGTACAACAAAACATTTAAATTCATAAGCCACTGTTTAATTATATATAATTTTTTATATGTAATAATTATATATGTTTTTCACTATTCGTTGACATAAGTACAACAAAACATTTAAATTAATAAGTCACTGTTTAAATTAATTAGCCACTGTTTAATTATATATAATTTTTTATATGTAATAATTATATATGTTTTTCACTATTCGTTGACATAAATACAACAAAACATTTAAATTAATAAGCCACTGTTTGAATTAATAAGCCATTGTTTTATTATATATAATTTTTTATATGTAATAATTATATGTTTTCCCTATTCGTTGACATAAGTACAACAAAACATTTAAATTAATAAGCCACTGTTAAAGAGAAAACACGCGGGAAGTGCTTTCATAAATGGTAATGAAGAGAATTAACTGAGCCCACATTGCCTTGCTATTGTCTCTCTCCCCATGAGCGTGACAGGGGATATATATATATATATATATTTACGCTCTCACCCCCTGGTTGAGCATTCTGGAAGAATGGGAGACTTTGAAAAACAGTAGCTACTCTTGCATGTACGCATCGCTCATTCAATAAAGAATTAGAGCACTCTGGCTATTGGTCGTGTATAATGATAATATACGCGCTAAAAGTTTGCCTTCTTCTACCGAGCTCCCATAGCCCAGAGGTAGAATCGCCGACTGACGCCAATTCGGTCGGGTTTCAATCCTGGGTTAAAAGCAATCGGAGTCTAACCGGACTGATGAGCAGCGAAACAGATCTATCTGCGGATGACTATATATATATATATATATATATATATATATATATATTAATACAGGTTTTGTTGAATAATATAGGCAAGGTTTGTCTGTTTATTTTATTTGTTTAACATATAGTGAAATGTTCAGTCTTTGATAATGGCTCATGTAAGCAGAAAGCACAGACCTGATAAAAAAAATCAACAATTACTGCGATTTCTTGTCGTCTTTTAACGATAGCACTATCAAGCTTATCAGACTATACCAAAGGATCCTGCATAAAATAAATAGACAAAACCTGTCTATATTATTCAACGAAACCTGTATTAATGAAAAAATGCTGCCAAAATACACACACACAACATATATATATATATATATATATATATATATATATATATATATATATATATATATACATACTAGCAGTATAGCCCGGCAATGCTCGGGTTGTAATAAAAGCTTTAAAACTAATCCATGGTCCTGGAGATCAGACTCTTTGGACTTTGGCACGAAAGACTAAAAAGCAATAGTTGTTTCCAGTTAAGGCGAAATCGTAGACTGAAAGAAAAATGAATGGACGTAAGTTAAATTTTAATTTCCTAGTATCGATATCAAACAAGTTTTTTCTGTCGTAAACTGAATTTTGAAGGCTAAATAAGTCCTCTGAGTAAATGGTATCATGGCTGAGACTAAGAACTACAATTATACCTACTTAGAGCCACACCCGAAGCAAAAACTAAAATAAAAGGGCTGAAAAAATACAGACATACAGGCAGATAAACAGACAGACACGCACAAACATCTTGCTTTATATATATATATATATATATATATATATATATATATATTATCGATTTTCTGCACTATTGTAAGAACTGCAACCTTGAAACTTCTGAATATCATTTCTTATGTCTTTGTCTATGAGTGTATCAAATTTGATTAAAATCGGACCACTCCTTCTATAACACGATTTTTTCGATTATCAGTTTTCGATATTTATCGGGGGTACCTCGACACAAAACCTAGCTAGGAACACTTGCAGACGCTTATAGTACAACTGTGTAAATTTCCAAGAAATTCGGAGTCTATAGGTAACGGACACACAGACACACACATACACACAAAGTTCCATCATACACACACATACACACACAAAGTTCCATTTATAAATAAGTTTAGAGAGATATAAAACGACAACGGTCTTTATTATAACAGAAATGATAACGATATCCCAGTATTGCTAATAGATCAACAAATTGTTTCTAGTTCCACCTCTAAAGAGTTAAATCACTTTCTAAAAACGTTTTCGCGCCTTCCTTTTTGTCTTTCATATCCCTTTTTTTTTTCTTTTTTTTTTTTTTTGGAGTGGGGTACATAGAAAAATATGCTCATGATGTCATCAACAATGAAAGCAATATTTTCCTTGTGCGGTGCATAAAACTTGCTTCCGCTCAAGCACGCACCCACGCACATGCGTACGTGCGGGCGGTAACAAACAAGAAATAACTGAAACCCTATGATATTCCTGTTATGTCAAACTTTAAACTCATTTCGACATATTTTTGTTGTACACGGTTGCCAAAAACCTTTCAGAACATTTAGTATGTAAAAACATTGGCTTATTTACCTTACAACATAATTGGAAATCCACTCCGTTGTTCGGCACAAGTAGAAACACAGTTGACAATATTGCCAGCGCAATCGACAGTAAACGTCAGTTAAGTGCCATACATGATACACGCTTTGGGCGATCATGTCTCGAAAGAGACATGACTGGGCAGAAAATTATCCCGCAATGGGTTGCCATTGCGGGATAATTGCCATTGCCATTGCTTTCTACGGTAGACTGGTTGCCTACCAAGGCTATAAAACCCAATCTGTCCTGTTATTTGACTCATAGCTCGATGGGGAAGAGATGTATTTTATTAAAAAGTACAATAAATGGGGGATCAGTTTATTACTTCATAACAATATAAAACTGATCCCTCACTTTATGACCAGTAGAAGCCTTAATCATCTTTCCAACTATTATATTGTCAGTTAAGTGCCATACGTGATACACGCTTTGGGCGATCATGTCTCGAAAGAGACATGACTGACTGGGCAGAAGATTATCCCGCAGTAGGTTGCCATTGCTTTCTGCGGTAGACTGGTTGCCGACCAAGTCTATAGAACCCAATCTGTCCTGCTATTTAACCCATAACTGGAAGGAATAGACGGATTAATACCTTTCCCAAGGGTATTTGCGCGTAAGTGAATACAATGGATTCAACCGGAATTCGAACTCGGCTCCCCGGCTTCTCATTCCGAGCCGATATCCACTGTACCACAACGCACAGTAAACGTAGGTAGCCTTAATATGAGACAAGATTGTAGATTAGCCGTGACCACCAACGCTGTGGTCAGGTATACTACCCCACACTGAGTCGAATGAGCGCGTCATCGTGTCATCTCGATGTGTGGATAACTGACATAAAACAGTAAAACAATTCCATTATAACGTATATTACATATATACAGGGTGATTGAAAAGTAACGCCCTATATATGTATGAAGGACCCTCCCGTCTAATTATAATATATACAAGACGAGAGAACCCATCTTACATAAAAAAAAAATAGGGTGTTACTTTTCAATCGCCTGGTATTTATAAATGTACATTCAATGTATGATCTTCTATATATACATACATACATGCATACATACATACACACACAGATGTATAAATTAATAAACAATATACTCTCAATGTGCGATAGAATAAATATATATAACAGATATACACTCAGTATGCGATATCCTATATATCTAAACTTATTTATAAATGGAATTTTGTTTGTGTGTGTGTCTGTGTGTCTGTGTGTCTGTGTGTGTCCGTTACGTATAGAGTCCGAATTTTCTTGAAAATTTGCACAGTTGTACAATAAGCGTCCGCGAGTGTTCTTAGCTAGGTCTTGTGTCGAGGTACCCCCGATAAATATCGAAAATCGATAAACGAAAAAATCGGGTTATAGAAGGAGTGGTCCGATTTTAATCAAATTTGATACACTCATAGACAAAGACATAAGAAACGATATTCAGAAGTTCCAAGGTTGCAGTTCTTACAATAGTGCATAAAATCGATAATATATATATAAGGCAAGATGTTTGTGTGTGTGTGTGTGTGTGTGTGTGTGCGTGTGTGTGTCTGTTTATCTGTCTGTATGTCCTTTATACAAATCCACAATTTTTATCCGATTCTCAACAAACTTCACACAAATATTCTTTAGGCTGAGTCTGAGCTTCAGGACCATGGATTAGTTTTAAAGCTTTCAATACACAACCGAGCAACGCCGGGCTATACTGCTAGTGAATATATATAGCCAAATGAATAAGAACGAAAAAAATAATTGCAACGTTCAAAATATTAATTCAAAACAGTGCCCAATATAAAAATAGAGCAATGAATATTTATTATAAATTATTACGTTAGAACATGTGCAAACTACAAACTACTACAAAATTATACATTTTGTTTCGACATTGAAAAAATGTCTAGTTAACGATGATGGTAATAAACGTTTTATTTTTTTTTTAAATTCTTTCAAAACAACGATTCACTTTATTTTTAAATTTTTTTCTGTACGAGGTAAAAATATATTAAAAAGGGGAAAAAAGAGGGAAGAAAAAACATCTTATTTTCTAATCTTTTCTTCCCTCCATATATATATATATATATATATATATATTAATAGACATACATATTATCTTACATCTATGTATATTGGTTAATATATATATATTTTATTTTTTTTAATTCAGATACTTTAATCCAAGTGAAAAAAGCAGGAAGGTAAATTCCAAAAACCCGATCCTAATTAATATTAAAAATTTTATTTTAATATTAAAAAATGATACAGGAAGAGAGCTCCATGTAATAAAATATTACAGAGCAAATATAAATTTAAAAAGGATTAATTCAATGATGTTGAATGACCATTTCGATGTGAAAATCCCCACGGGGGATAACACATCACCTCAGCAACCGAAAAATCCTTTCAGAAACTGGAGCTCCAGTTTCTGAAAGGATTTTTCGGTTGCTGAGGTGATGTGTTCTCCAGTTTCTGAAAGGATTTTTCGGTTGCTGAGGTGATGTGTTATCCCCCGTGGGGATTTTCACATCGAAATGGTCATTCAACATCATTGAATTAATCCTTTTTTAATTTATATATATATATATATATATATATATATATATATATATATATATATATACTTTCGAATATTTTTCTGAATAATATAATATACTCTCTATATACATAATAGTATATACTTTACTTATACAATATTGTTCTAAAAATTAGTAATAGAACACTTACAAATAAATTCAATAAAATATCCAGCCAATAGAATTTATTGCTTTCAGTACTTAAATTTTATAATATTAGCAAACGTTTTTATTATTTCTTTACATTACTTAATTATAATATCTTAATTATAATATCTTAGTGTATAATTAATACATAAAAATTATTAATTTAATATACACAGATTAATTTAATGAAAAATTCCAACAGCAAAAGTTATTCCATTCAAAATCATGTATTTATTTATATATTTATTTCTAAATAAAGTTCGTTACATGCACGAACGGCTTACGGCTTATCACGTTGAATACACCGTTTCTCGCTCGATCACCGAAGTTAAGCAACGTTGAGCCTGGTCAGTACTTAGATGGGTGACCGCTTTGGAATACCAGGTGCTGTGACGGATGTGCGTTGTGTTGCAGTGGAGATAGGTTCGGAAAGAGAAATCGGTGAGCCGAGTTCGAATTCCAGCTGAATCCATTGTATTCACTTACGCGCAAATACCCTTGGGAAAGGTATTAATCCGTCCATTCTCTCCAGTTATGGGTTAAATAACAAGGGTAGGACTAGTTATGGGTTAAATAACAAGGGTAGGACTTGTTGACCCTGCTCTTAAAAACAAATCCCAATGAATCGTGAAAAGAAAAATGTTGTAAAAATAAATAACCTTACCCGAAATCATTGGTTATGACCTTAAATGATCCCATAAGGATTGATAGGTCGTTAAGCCTCAAAAACAAACAGTCATACATGAACATTGTGTATTTTATTTCGCTACAAATTTAAACGGAAATGTATTTCGTTTTATCATATACACATACACTCACGATACTAATGAACAAACACACACATTCATACATTTCACCACCTAAAATTTTCACACTAAGATATTTTAAAAAATCGTCCATCATTTTAATACACTTGTTACGTGTATTATTACGCACATATACATTTAAACAGACAATCGTTTCCATACATACATACATACACTTGCATTTAAAATAAACGTATTTTGCTTTATTAAACGTAACACCTTTTTGATCAATAAGAACCAAACCCTAAACAATATTACAATATACTGTCTCCTTGTTTTCCAAATAATTCTTTTATTTCTTGTCTTTAAACAGATCCCCGAGAAGCTTAATAGAGTGAAACACATTAGATTAAGACATTTTTACTTTGTTCTTTGTTATATATATATTAGATTAAAGACATTTTTCTAGCTGTTCTTTACTTATTCTATTCATCTTGTCAGATTTTGATTCATATGTTCAACTTAATCCGACAGATTTTTATCATGTCATTTTTCGTGGATACACATACTTGAGTAGACGCTCCTTTTTTCAAACAGTAATTATATCCTCTACCGGTTTCCGTACTCAAAAAAAACTTATCTTGCCTGACTGCACATTTGCTTTATTAAGCTTTCTCGCGTACGTAAACCAGTATACGAAATAATGTTTAAAATTAACGATCCGTTCACTCAAATATGGGGATCCAGTAAAAATAACGTTTGAATATGTATGATATATTATTATTATTATTATTATTATTATTATTATGTCATTTTTCATCATATTTCGATTTCTGCTTTGGTCTCACTACCAACCAAGTCTGCGGGGAGACCTAAGGCAGGTCGTGGCGTGTTTTTATGACTCCATTTCATGTTTTTCTATCTTCCCTATCACCCCTAGCATTACATAGATAAAGTTTTCCTTAGTGTGTGGGCTGTATTTAATAAAACAATTTTTTGTATATCTCTTAAGCTGGGGTTTCCAGGGATTATTTCAATGTGTTGTTTTGTTCCATTTTTTATCATTCCAGGTGCACCTACTATCACTGGCACAACTCTTGTTTTCAATTTCCACATTTTTTCTATTTCAATTTCCAGGTCTTTATATTTTGACAGTTTTTCAAATTCCTTGATTGCTATGTTACAATCCGCTGGACAAGCCATATCAATTAATAGACAGGTTTTGTCCTTCTGGTTTTTAACAATAATGTCTGGCCTGTTTGCTTCAATTTATTATTATTATAATTATTATAATTATTATTATTATTATTATTATAATTATTATTATTGTTCTATACAGTCATTTATAATTATATAAATTATTATATATAAAGTTATTATAATTATATAAATATATTTATAATTATATAATTTATAATTATTATTATAATTATAATATTATTATTATAATTATTATTATTATTATTATCACCACTATGTCATTTTTCATCATATTTCGATTTCTGCATTGGTCTCACTACCAACCAAGTCTGCGGGGAGACCTAAGGCAGGTAGTGGCGTGTTGTTATGACTCCATTTCATGTTTTTCTATCCTCCCTATCATCCCCAGCATTACATAGTTAACGTTTTCCTTAGTGTGTGGGCTGTACTTAATAAGACAATTTTTTGTATATCTCTTAAGCTGGGGTTTCCAGGGATTCTTTCAATGTGTTGTTTTGTTCCATTTTTTATCATTCCAAGTGCACCTACTATCACTGGCACAACTCTTGTTTTCAATTTCCACATTTTTTCGATTTCAATTTCCAGGTCTTTATATTTTGACAGTTTTTCAAATTCCTTGATTGCTATGTTACAATCCGCTGGACAAGCCATATCAATTAATAGACAAGTTTTCTCCTTCTGGTTTTTAACAATAATGTCTGGCCTGTTTGCTTCAATGTTTGCTTATTATAATTATTATAATTATTATTATTATTATAATTATTATTATAATTTTCAATTTATTATTATTATTATTATTATTAATGTAATTTTTATTATTATAACTGAAACATGAAAACTTTGTGTAGCGATGTAAATTTTTTATTATAACAATAAAAAATTTACATCGCTACACAAAGTTTTCATGTTTCAGTTCTGTGAATTGTACTTCGTCACGTTATAGATAGTAACTGGTCTAGAGTTCTTAAAGACGGTAGAGAAGGACTTCCAACAAGCTGGGAAGCAAGATGCAGCGAGGCATTTATGGTAAATCGTTGAAGAGAACAATGGCCAATTCCGGGGCACGTTTCTTTAGGACAACAACAGGGATACTTTTAATTAGGAAAGCCTTATGGGGATATACTTTAGAATAGTAGCAAAAATTATAGACAGAGTTATGTGCATGTCTGAGTATCTTGGGGAAATAAAGTTTACACGATTTGAATCTTGTATGGAAACAGTTTTAAATTTAGTTTCAGGATCTTCTGAAGAGTTGTTCTGGCAGAGCAGAGCGACGACGGGTAGAAGCTGATGAGTTTTCAAGGACACCCTTCCGTAAGACCTACTTCTCGATTAAATTCCAATTCCTGTTATCGCTAGAAGATACTCTAACATTAAAATGTTGTCGGTGTTTAATTTAAGTCTGTGTTCTGGTTTGTTAAGGCCAAGAAGAAAGGCACAAAAAGAAGAAGGTAGGTTGTACCAGTGTACTGGAATAACAGAACATATATACAAAATAAGAGTGCAATTATTCGGCAGATAGAAGTGTCCGTCCGAACTGTCAAGTTACATTGCGTCTCGACTGCCTCTTTTAGGAAGTCTCGCAGGTTAGTATTTATAAAGGAGGAAGAGTTCATTCCAATGTAGATAGGGCACCATAACAGTATGAATAATTGATCTTTCGCTGGGATAGAAAAACTTGATGAGTTTTACACGTTGCAGGATATAATACGTAGCCATTTTAATCTCCAAGGGATGCACTATAACCTGCTAAAAGAAAGGAAATAAAAAAGACTGAAAACGAACATGATTTTTTCATAACCGTCAGTGTTTCAGTGGCCACGCTATACTATAGGTCAAAAGTTTAGGACCACTCTCAGGATTTCGAAAATGAATTACAAATGAACTCTCTTTGGGCGAAATGACATTTTTCTTCCTGGAGAGTATTTTCTTATGTGGATCTTCGTCGTTTTGTCATATGTGGATCTTCGTTGCCAATTTGTTGTGGAGTTGTTGTGGCGAAACTTAGCCGCAAAGTTGTAGTGACCGGTTTAGTCGGAAGTAAGACACGGAACACAGTAGGTATGTTCAAAACAGTGTATTAGTATAACAAGAACATACGTACAAGGTAAGTGTTAGTAATTAAGTAAATAAAAATAAGTCCGAACGGTACAGTTACGCTGTCTATTAGCTGGCTTTAACTGCGTACTAGCTGTCGTACTTCAACTGCCGTACTTCACTGCCTCTGCAGGTAATTATATAGTAAGAGGAAGAGTTCATTTCTCGTAGGAGGGCACCATAACATATATTTGATAACAATAAATGTGTAAACATATGAACCACTTAAGTGCTAAACGGAATACATATTTGAGGGTTCATGCCTCAAAAGAGACATGACTGACTGGGCTGTAGGTTGCCATTACTTTCAGTTCCAGCGTCTACTGTCGTGCATGCATAAGAAGAGTATCCGCTTAAATGCAATAGGGGATGTGCTGCCGGATGGTTAGAATCCCAGGAAGCATTCATTGTTTCGCCGTGAAATGCACATACGCAGAAACATGGCCGAGGAGGAACAGATACTTTGATCCCACAACGCAGGCCGAACAACTCGGCTCTGATCCTTCGTTCACAGATGTAACAGTTGAACCTACAATAAAGCAGAAAATTGTCTAGGAATATTATTGATAGACTTGAAAAAAGTCATTAACATACAAAGGATTCTATAGACGGCTAAAAATTTTTCCGCGTATATCTGCTGTTTTTTAACCCAACGTCTCGACTGATCCTTTCTTCATCCCTCGTCAGGTGTATTGAATAAACAAAAAATGAAATGACTTTCCTCCTTCTTATGGCGTAACCTTTTTTGTGGAATTTTTTAGGTAAAGGTTTCTCTTTTTAGGTAAAGGTTTCTCTTTGTGGTTCGAATCTCATCTTCGCCGCCAGTGTTATGACCGAAGCGCCATAGAAAGATAACACGGACTCGGATATAAGGTTGAATAGTAGATAAACGTGAGTACTTTCTCTCGCAGGCGTCCTGACTCACTCATTCACTCACTCTATGGCTACTACTCAGTGACAGTAGTTAGTCACCTCCCCACTTGAGGCAAAATGTGATACAAGGTCTTTTTAATGTGGGTCTTCCGGGCCATATAGCCCGACCAAAAATGGTTGTCTGTCTTTTTTTTTTAATCATATCACCCCAAGCAAGGCAGTCCACTGCCACTATAGCGCAGGGGGTTACATAGAGCGATTGGGTATAGGAAATGTCAGAGGGAGGGTGATAGACGAGTTAGGAGGTACGTAGGGAAAGTGTTAGAGGGAATGGGTGCGAGTTAGTGTGTTAGGAGGTGTCTATTGACCTTACATTTAAACTCCTGGAGGTTGTAGCTGTCGGGGAAGCAATCACGCGGAAGGGAATTCCACAGGCGGGAAGTGCGAGAAAAGAAGCTGTTGGAGTAGAAAATGCGGTTACATTTCGTCGATTTCGCTGTAAAAGGGTGGGACCTAGTTGCCAATCTAGTATCTCGTGCAAATTCACACCTAGGGGGCACCAGTGATTTAAGTTCATCCGAGCAGAAGCAGTGACAGTACTTATAGAAGAGGCACAGGGAAGCCACGTCACGCCGGTGAGAGAGTGACTGCAGGCACTCAGCTAAGTCGGTATCGATCACATTACAGATTCTCCGCTGTATTTTGTCAAGAAGCCCGAGGAGAATAGCAGGGGCACCCGACCAGATGTGGTAGCAGTATTCAATACACGGGTGGAAGGTAGATTTATATATGTGCAGGATAGATTCAGGCGGAAAGAATTTCCGGGCCCTGCACAGAGAGCCGACTTTCATAGCTGCGGATTTAGCAATAGATTCAACGTAGTCATTCCACTTGAGGTCCGCTGAGAGTGTCAAGGCGAGCAGGCGTAGTGTTTTACTCTCTGGGAGGCAAGCCTGTTCCATTCGGCGGAACCATGACTGGGTTAGTGCTCTCTTCCCGAAGGCAGAGAGCTGACAGTGTCAATAGTAGCAGAGGCAAGTCTACTACTCAGTGACAGTATTTACCGACCTTCCCACGTAAGGCGAGATGTGGCACAAGGTTTTTTTAATGTGGGTCTTCCGGGCCATATAGCCAGGCCAAAAATATCTGTCTATCTTTCCCCAGTCGTGATTGTACCCTTTTTTTCCTGAAAAAAAAAAATCCCTCACCAAAGACCGAATCTTATCAACAACATAAATGTCTAAAGAAGTGTCAGTTATTGAAATAATGGCAGATATTATTGGTGATTGAATAAAAGGAAAATTTCCTTCATTCTTTCATTGCAATGTTTTATAAATATAATTTATTACAATAGTTTATAAATACAATATAATATTGTTGTTACTAATGCTTCAACAGTGGGTTTTAATCTACGTGTTATTTCACTTTTTTGCAATATATATATATATATATATATATATATATATATATATATATATATATATATATTTCACCCTAAGCAATGCAGTAATGATGCCACAGGGAGACCGAAAAGAAAGAACAAGATACAGGGGTGCAATTAGAAGCAATGGAAAAAAATTAGTTTTTAATTTTCATTAACGAACTTCCTGGTGACATCAGCTCTCAACTTGGTATCTACACTGATGACCCAACCATTTATTCCTGTCTTAATAATAAGGCTGATCAATCTCACAAAGTCAAAATGGCAGCTAATGTCCAAAACAACCTCAAGTCTACCGTTAACTGGGACAAGAGATAGCTTGTTAATTTTAACATAGCTAAAACTAAACTGCTCTCCATTAATCATCTGAGATCCTTCGCTAGCTTTCATCGGTGTGGCTGATGCTAAACTCCAGGAAAGTGACTCGTTGGACCTTCTGGGACTCGTACTCTCAGCTGACATGAAGTGGAAATACTTCATTGAATTCATTGCTAGGTCAGTTGCGAAGAAATTTTTGTTTCCAATGTAACGTTGGGTTTCCGCGCGCGTACACATGGACAAAATGCGCCAACTTGTCTATATTTCTCAATCGATTCTTGGATCGAAGGCATAGATTAAACTGAGTCGATCTCTGCCTGAAGACATAAAGTGTGACCAGAGTGAATTACAGTGGAAATTAGAGCTTTTACGCAACTGTTCCCATAAGGGCTAGAAGTGACATAACGTCGAGTTTAACAAAAGAGAATGGAAGAACTGGTCTCTTATTCCCTCCACTTCATTAAATCTCATAAAATAAAAAATTAAACATACAGGTTGCTCAATAAGTGGGGTTTCCCAGCAAAAATTAACCATATCCCGCATTAGTGAGATTGGCCTCTTGCAATAGGCAAAACTGGGTTCCTCCCCGTCAGAAGGCAGAGAGTCCGACAAACTAGAGTTCGCACGGAATTCTGGGTATTCAGCTAATCCTCAGCACTGAGGTGCAATTCGACACAAAGTAAATTTTTAACAGGAGAATAACAACGTGGGAACGCAGCGGACAAAAATTCCCCAGCTCTCGTAAAATCTTTATCGGTTTCATGCCTACTTTTCCCCAGACGAGATTCAGTCCGTAGGCAGTGACTCGTTTGAGTTGCTCTCAGCTTGAAGACAGAAAGTCAGACTAGCTAGAGTTAGTGCGGAGACTGTATGTGACATAAGTGCAGACTTGTGTGAGGAACCCGAGTACGGACACTCAGGCCAAGTGTCATAACTTGTATATGTGGGATCAAGCACTGTCTATTTTTTCTGCCGACCCTCTGTCCGTATACAAATCCTAGACTGATTCGAACTCTGCCCAAAAGCAGAGGTTTTTTTCTGTCTTTCATAGCCGTGTCCCAGTCCGTAGACCGAGCCTCGACTGTGTCGCTCTCTGCCCGAAGTGATCGATTGACAATCTCGTGGGAATATCTGAGAGCGTACGTTCAGGATAAAAATTTCTCAGACCCCGCATATGTGGGATCGTGTTCTCGTCTATTTTTGCGAAGAAGAGACTGCCCGAAGTTTCGTCTGAGTTCCTCCTCGCTCGACAAGCTAGAGTTCCTGCAGAACCCTGGATATTTACCCGGAAAAATTCTCAGAATAAATTTACTATCATGTTCCAATAATTTTTATTTAAATAGAAATAACTCCCTATATATATATATATATATATATATTCCATTTTTAAACGAGTTATTTCGCTACGCCTGAAGAAAACCTGGGTAGCGAAATAACTCGTTTAAAAATGGAAAGTATTCAAAAGTTCTGCAATATAATTGTATCGAACACTTTTTAATACAAATGTGTACTCGTCTAACCCTATTAGGACCAAAACCTAAGTATTAAATCAATATATATATATATATATATATATATATATATATATATATATATATTGTTGACGAAAATCCCGAAGATTAACGAAATAGTTTTAACAACCGACTTATTGAAATTATTTGTTTGAATATTAGTCGTATTTGAGTAGAAATTCTGCTTTTTAACCAAACGGTATATTTATATATTTATTTTTACCGACCAAATTTATTTACGATATTTGTACGAAAATGTGCGTTATCCTGCCGAATGACGCACATTTATCGGAAATAATCAGGCCGGTAGAAACAAATATATAAATATACTGTTTGATTAAAAACAGAATAGCTTCTCAAATACAAGTATCGATTAAAAATAATATTCAAACAAATAATTTCAATATGTATATATATATATATATATATATATATATATATATATATATATATATCAAATGAATAAGGAACGAAGAAAATATTTACAACGTTTAAAACATTAATTTAAAACAGTGCTCAATATAGAAATAGAGCTATGAATATTTATGATAAATTATACTTTAGAACATGTACAATCTACAATCTTCTACAAAAGTGTACATTTTGTTTCGACTGTTACTATTAAAGGATCACAAACCTCAATTCCACCAAAAATTACCCACCATGATTATCAACCCAACTAAATCAGAGATCGGTAAAATTAGTAAAGTAATATTAAAACGAGTAAAGCTGCAAATGAAAAAAAAAATAAACGCAAACTTATACAGTCGAGTGGTACTTTCGAAGTGGACTGGTTCAAGAACATCAAAGTTAAAAACAACTCAACTTTTCTTCAATTTGATATTGTAGATTTTTATCCATCTATTTCTAAAAACCTCTTCTGTCTGGACCTTGAATACGCTAAATTTTATTCAGACATTTCTAAAGAGGAAATTAACATAATTTTGAACTGCAGAAAATCAGTTCTTCGAAGATTAACGAAATAGTTTTAACAACCGACTTATTGAAATTATTTGTTTGAGTATTATTTTTAATCGATACTCGTATTTGAGTAGATATTCTGTTTTTTAACCAAACGGTATATTTATATATTTATTTTTACCGACCAAATTTATTTATGATATTTGTACGAAAATGTGCGTTATCCTGCCGAATGAATAAATGAAAATAAAAAATGAAAAATTAACCATATCCCGCATTAGTGAGATTGGTCTCTTGCAATAGGCAAAACTGGGTTCCTCCCAGTCAGAAGGCAGAGAGTCCGACAAACTAGAGTTCGCACGGAATTCTGGGTATTTAGCTAATCCTCAGCACTGAGGTGCAATTCGACACAAAGTAAATTTTTAACAGGAGAATAACCACAAATAACCCTTTAAGCAAAATTTTCAATAAGAATACACCAAAACTCAGTTATAGTTGCTCTAACAACTTAGAAAAATAATTAAATTACATAACAATAAAATATTGAAATTATATAACAGAAAAATGGACTAAAAATGGACTAAAAATGGACTAAAAATGGACTAAAAATTCAACTGATAATTTTGATTTAACTATGGGAGATCTGGATTCCGCAGAGTCTTCAGATTTACCTCACGGCGTTTAAAGACATTTATTTAAATAATATAGGACTTTACAGAGATGACGGGCTTGTGATAGTAAATAAATCCACTGGGGATAAGGTTGATAGACTTAGAAAATTAATTCATAGACTTTTTAAATCTTTTGGTTTTAGCGTAGTGATTAATCCTAATATAAAGCAAGTTGACTCCTTAGACATAACGCTAGACTTAGTTTCTAATAATTTCTAACCTTACATGAAAAATAATGCTAACCCAGTTTATATAAACCTTAGCTCTAATCATCCACTATCCGTTATCAAACATATTCCATCATCGGTTGAACATATACTCCTTTAATAAAGAAATATTCGAAAAACATCAAACAATTTATGATAAAATTCTTAGGGATAGCAGTTATCAATATTCTGAGATCAATTTTTGTGGAAAAACATAGTGGCTTCAGAAAGAAAGAAAGAAACATAAATGCCATATGCGATAATCTTCCATTTAATCAGTTAATTAATTTTAAACTGGGACATTTCACCATTTTTTTTTTATGCTACAGGGTTTTGTTTTTTTTTTTAATAATCATATAGCTCCAAGCAAGGCATTTTACTCCCACTGTTTTGAAGGGGGTTACATAGGAGGAAAGTTCTGAGAAAGAGTGACAGGTTATAGGGGGTGTCAGGAAGTGGGTAAGAGAAGGATGAGAATACTGATAAGGATGGAATGGAGGAAGAAAGGAGCATGAGAGAGAGAGAGAGAGAGAGGATGCAGGTTAATGAGATAGGAGATGACTTTTGACATTACATTTAAATTCTTGGAGATTGTAGCTGTCGAAAAAGCAAGTAAACGGAAGGAAATTCCACATTCGGAAAGTGCAAGAAACTGTTATTAACAAATGTATCTATCTACAATTCATTTCCGGCCAAAGTATGAAATTTCTATTTCTTTGCAACTTTTGTTGTCTCCCCCACCACTTCCTTCCCCTGTGCATTTTCTCACTTTTTCCTCTTTGATAATGCTAAACGTCGTGTGACCGATGTTTGTATATGCTTATACTTTACTTCTTACCTAAATTTGGGGTCTATTTCTTTCTGAACCGTTTCTTATTGACTCATTTCTCTCGTTTCTTTATTTCTTTCTCTCTTGTTTTCCTTTTCCTTTTTTTTATTTCCTCTGTGTTCATCTCTTTCGCATTAACATACACTCCTTTAACAAAGAAATACTCGAAAAACATAAAACAATTTATGATAAAATTCTTAAGGATAGCAGTTACCAATCTTCTGAGATCAACTTTGTGGGAAAACATAGTGGCTCCAGAAAGAAAAATAGAAACAGAAAAATCATATGGTATAATCCAGTTAATTAATTTTAAACTGGAAAATTTCCCCAAAATAACCCTTTAAGCAAAATTTTAAATAAGAATACACTAAAACTCAGTTATAGTTGCTCTAACAACTTAGAAAAATAATTAAATTACATAACAATAAAATATTGAAATTATATAACAGAAAAAAATGTACTACTCATTTTAATTTTCTCCATAATAACTTTTGTAATTGTAGAAACCCTAACCAAGACCCCTTATCTAAAAAGTGCTTAATTAAGTCCATGGTCTATATATGTTCTATCTCATCTGTAGAGAATACTAGGGTTACTAAAGTTTATATTGGTAATACAATGAATTTTTTAAAAAGCGTTTTTAAAATCATCTCTCATCTTTTAGTAATAAGGATAAACAAAATATGACATCACTTTCTAAATATTTTTGGAAGTTAAAAGAAGAAAATAAATTCTTAAATTCTTTTGTTTAATCGCCTTACTTACGAAGGATGTGCGTTATGGTACAGTGGATATCGGCTCGGAACGAGAAACCGGGGAGCCGAGTTCGAATTCCAGTTGAATCCATTGTATTCACTTACGCGCAAATACCCTTGGGCAAGGTATTAATCCGTCTCTTCCTTCCAGTTATGGGTTAAATAGCAGGACAGATTGGGTTCTATAGCCTTGGTCGGCAACCAGTCTACCGCAGAAAGCAATGGCAACCTACTGCGGGATAATCTTCTGCCCAGTCAATCATGTCTCTTTCGAGACATGATCACCCAAAGCGTGTATCACGTATGGCACTTACGAAGATGTTTTTTCATTGTGTGTGAGAAAATTTACAATAAATTTTAAATTTATGATAGTTGTTGCACTTATCATCTGATCATGCCGTGTATGGACGCCCATACATACAAAAACCGTATATACATATGAGTTCATAATTATTTTTAAATTAATGTTTGCGTCGAATTGTGGAGGGCTTCCCCATTTATGATTAGTAAATTCTTCTTTTTCATATGCCGTGTCAATCAAGACGTGGACTTTCACTTGGCCCTGTCTCTTATTGCTCTCAACATTTTTTCTCTTGGTATCTCTTCCAAACCCTGCTCCACCATCCATTTGCTCAAGCCTATCAAATATATCTCACGCTGCTTTCCTTGACACTCTTTCTCTCTATTCGTCCTGTGAGTATTAGATTCTCCAAGCCCTCATTCCTCATTACCTGTCCCAGGAAGTTCAATGTCTCTTCCTGATGTTAAGTATGAGTTTTCTTCTCGTTTTTATCCTCTCCAACACTTCATCGTTGCTCATGTATTCAGTCCACGGTATCCTTAGCAGCCTTCTGTACAAGTGCATTTCTACTGCCTCGAGCTTCTCCTTCTTCCTTGAGAAGATCGTCCAACATTCTCTGCCATACAGAACAGATATCACATAGCAGTTCAGCCCTATTTCCTTTGTTTCCAATGAGAATTTCCTGTTTTTCAGTACACCGGTTATGAACCTTTCGCCATGCCAATGCGTCTTCGGATCTCAATGTAACACTTTCCATTCTCTGTCAAAACGCTTTCCATATATTCAAAATTTTTTACTTATTTTATTATAATTTCTCCGACCTGTAGCTGACATTTTTGGGTCTTCTTTTTGCTGATGACGATACATTCAGTTTTCTTGAACTTTATACTCAGTCCTTTTTTCTCGCCTTCGTTTGCTGCCTTTTATAGGAAGTCTTGCATTTTCTTTTCCGTTTCTGTTATCAGCACTGTTATCAGCGTATCTTACATTGTTGAGATTTTGACCGCTAATGATGAATCCTGGTTAGGATCTTTTTTCTCTCCGAATTGTTTTGCTGTATAAGTTGAATGGATCTGGTGGGAAAACACATCCGTGTCGTACGCCCCTTTCCATTTTTATATACCTTCTGAATTCATTTCCTATCCGTACGCAAGCAGTTTGCTGCCAGAACAGGTTCATGATTATCCTAATGTCTTTTCCAAAAATGTCGAGGTTATAATCAAGTATGTGTGGCGCACTTTGTCAAACGCTTTTGCGTTGTCTATAAAGCACAGATATAGTTCCTTCTTCATTTCTATTGCTCTTTCATATAGCATTCTGAGCATGAATATCGCATTCCTGATTCCGGTATCTTTGACGAAGCCACACTGTTCTTGTGCTATCTCTGGGCCAATTCTGCTGAGCGCTGTGTTAATCAGAATCCGGATAATGAGTTTATTTTATGTGGCTCATTAAGCTGATTGTTTGGTGGAGTTCAAACTCCTTTGCACCTGGCTTCTTAGGCAGTGCTATGAAAATTGATCTGCTTAGATTCTCGTGTATAGATTCTTTCGTACTTCTCACTGATGGAACTCTCCTCCGGCTCTACGCTTCAAAAACTTAAATACAATATCAATCGTTGTCTATTGCCTTTTGTATTGCTTCTTCTGTTATTCTCGTTTTTTTAATAATGTTAATCTTTTTTCTTATTGATACACATTAAGTAACCACTTCTGTCTTAGTTACTTTAGTGCCTTGCATAAGACAGAATGATCAAAAACAGCAAAAAAAAAAAAATAGAACAAAAATCTTGGATTTAAACAATCAGTCAGATAGACCCGAAGTGAATACATCTGAATGCCGTTAAACCCCCATCCCCATCGAAATTCCGCCTTTTTTTTTTAGCCACAACGTTTTCCAGAGGCATGGTTGAGTAATGAATACCGTCACAGATTGAAGAATCGGAGAGACGTGTTCGAATTCTAGTTGAATCCATTACATTCATTTACGTTCCAATGCCGTTGACAAAAGTATGAATCCATTTTTTCTGCCCCAAGCTATGGGTAAATACCAGGACAGCCTCGGTTCTATTGCCTTGAGTAGCAACCGGTCTAGGAGAATTCAAACCAGCTTTGGGCTCCATCATGCTTTCGTGCCTAAATAAACACTTCTATACTGCGACGTTGTGTCCCTACGACTATAATGAGTCATTGGATATCTGGATCGTTCCTGATACGACAATTTGTTTTGAGGACACGTTAAGAGGTGTTTTTGCATTAAAAATCTTGAAAAACATTCAACAACTCAAGGATAACATCTATGCAGATATTTAGACCTGAAGCCCGAGATCTTAAGCATTGCTATGAAGAATGCTCTTTCGACTTCACACAGGAACGCTCGTCTGTGTGAAGTCAAAAATGGAGGACACTTACATCCTACAAATTTTCGTATTTAAATGGTAAAATATTTTTCTATGTTTGAATTTTTCTTCTGTATAAAACTATTTTGAATACTAAAATACACGTGGAAATTATATTTTTAAATCCCTCGGAGACTTATAGGACACCCTGAAATAAGTAAGATGAAAAATCAAAGCATTTTTTATTAAATTTCTTAATTTTTTCTAGCATTTCGAAATTTTGATTACTATTTTTTTTTTCCTCAGCGGTTCGCCAAAGTTTACTATGTGTATTTTACCGCCTTTTTTAGGTAAAAAATTTTTAAAAAAAAATGAAAACATTGATTTTGAAAATTCTTCCAAAAATCAAATAAGTGTCAGGTTTTAATGACTTTCAGGACTTCTACAAAAGAATGAAATGTTTATGAAAGTTTATTATAGAAAATGTTGGCATTTCAATCCTGGGTTAAAAGCAATCGAAGTCTAACCGTACTGACGAGCTGTGATACAGCGAAACAGATCTGTCTGCGGATATATATATATAAATATACATATATATATATATATATATATATATATATTACTTGCTCCCACTTAATTTTTTTGAAATTTTGATTAATTAAAATTTCAGCCTCTTCGTATTTAAATTTGTTTTAAATTTCAGCCGCTTCATATTTATATTACTTAAAAGCAGAACTTCGGCTTTTAAGTAATATAAATATTATAAGGATTTTATAAATTATTTTGTTTTTGTCGAGCAGGAACACCATTTACTGAAAATCAGTTCTGAATCGTAAAACAAAAAAGATGCAGTAAAACTATGATATTATTCATTTAAGAAAACTTACAATAAACGTCTCCATTTTGAAAGTATGGGTGATCATACACGACATAATCAGAAAATAAGAGCGACGACTAATAAATTTCAAGTAAACATTCCTAAAATTAGATTACGGTATTTTCCAACATTTTTAAGATTACTGAGTATTTAAAAATTATATGAAAATGTAATTAATTTTCTTAAATTACATTTTACAACTGAAGTTTAGGTAGAACAACAATAAACCTTTTATCAGTTTCACAAACTCATCCAACTGCTAGTTAAAAACACAGTTAATGTTTCGTTTAAAAATGCATTTCTCTGTTGTTTTAAAATTAAAGTAAATAATATTTATTTCAAATTAAATTGCTTATACTTTAAATCGGCTGCTAGGAAAGATATGAAAAATCTTCATCGCAGTATCTTGTCAGTCGTTTTCAAGGGTGACATGGGTAAATTGATGAAAATTTTTATTTTCAATTTCGCGCATGCGTGTTCGTTTTTTAACTTCAGCTGTCTCTTCCTGATGCTCAGTATTAATTTCCATTTCGTTTACATCATTTCTAGGACCTCATCATTGCTAAAATGATCGATCCATGATATTCGCAGCATCCTTCTGTAGAACCACATTTCAGTTGCTTCAAGTTTTTCCTTCATCTTTGATAATATTGTCCTGCATTAACTGCCATATTGAAAAACAGACATCACGTAGCAATCAAGTACTCTTTTCTTTGCTTCTAGCGAGATTTTCCTGTCTCTTAATATTCTGCTCAGCTTCTGGAAGTTCATTCCAATTGGCCTTTAGATCTGTGTCACACTTTCCGTCTTCTGTTATAAAACTTCTCAAGTACTTAATTTTTTGTAATTGCTTGATTTTAGTATCCCCAATATGTAATTAGCATTTTGGGCTGCTTGTTTTGTTGATGATCACACATTCGGTTTACTTGTAATTTATTTGTAGTCCCTTCTTTTGACTTTCTTCATCGATAATAATAATTAAAGTCGAAAAACGTTCAATTCATAATAGGCACCTGATGATTGCATAATGCATGAAACTCCGATTCGTTCTTTTAACACATTTGAATTTTTGAGTAAATAAAATTTTCGTTTCACTGCTGCTGTAGAAGAGAGGAATTTTCGTAGAAATTGCTATCCAACGGATTTAAAAATCGAAACTTTTGGTTTTGTTTTATATATATATATATATATATATATATATATATAGTTATCTAGTCATCCGCAGACAGATCTGTTTCACTATATCACAGCTCATCGGTACGGTTAGACATCCTATTGCTTTTACCCAGGATTAAAACCCGACCGAATTGGCGTCAGTCGGCGATTCTACCTCTGAACTATGGGCGCTCGGTAGAAGGGGGCAGACTTTTAACGTGTGATGTATCATGCACCAGTAGCTAGAGTGCTCTAATTCATTACTGAATGAAACTACGTTTAGAAATTATATGCATGTTATGAATTGGTATGAAAAGTTGCGTCTTTAATGTTAAAAGTCCTATTATGATGTTGTTTAGATTTTACTCAATATTATTAACTTAGATATATAGTGATAGAGAAAACTATTGTTTTTGGTTGGAAAAAATTTTACTAAGTTAACAAAACAGACTAATTTGACTGTCAGTAGTTTATTTGCAACTATTTATTTTGATACTTTTACATTATTATACCTTGTAAAACTAATGTAAAAAAATAATATGAAAAGAATTTAGAACAAATTCATCAATTTCTTAAAGGAAAAACATAAAAAAAAAAATTTATTTTAAAAATAAAAGATATATTAACAAAACATAAGAACCTCCTAAAATTTATTGCACAAATGCTCCTTTCTTTTTCAATAACTCTTAGCAGCCTATTGTTAACACCTGATGTTAGATTTGCAATTTTAGCGGCTGGTAAGTTGTTTGTAGCAACTTTAACTGCCTCCCAGAGGTCACACTTGCTGTTGAATTGCCTTTCATTTTAATAAATATCTCTCTTGACGATGTTTCACATGTTCTCAATGGGTTTCAAGTAACAACTATTTGAAGGCCAGTCCATAAGAGAATCTTCAACAAATCCCTTTTCTTTCAACCAGGATTTAGTAAACTTTGATGCATGACTTGGTGCGTTGTCTTGCATAGGTATACGCTTGACTAAAGCTTGGTTATCAAGCCATTCAAAGAAATATTGCTCTAGAAAATCACAGTAACTTTTAGAATTCATTTTAACCCCGTCTTTCACTTTAAATGGGCCCACGAGCTCATTACCAATAATTCCAGCCCATATCATGATCCCATCGCCGCCTTGTTGGCGTTGAGTCATGTTGCTTGCAAACCCATCCTCGAGCCCATCCATCGGGCGCATCGAGGGTGATCCTTGATTCGTCTGTAAAAAGCACATTAGCGAAATCAGTTTTCATGTATTGTTTTGCCTACTGCAATCTTCTTTCCTTGTTTTTTTTTTTTGTTAAAATTGGTTTCTTTATTTGATTTTTTGCATCAGCAAACTTCCTTAATGCTTTACATCTTGTTTCCCTTGACACCATAGGAGTTCTAGCGGCCTCAAATATGAACACACTAGACGCATTTGGGTTTCTTGTTAATTCTCTTCGGATATGTGATAGGTCTCGCTTTGTTAAATTCCTGAATTCTGCCTGAGACATTTTTTTCCATGGTTGAATTCCCAATTGACATATTTTCTTGATTGTTCGACATTTTCTTTTCAAATCCTTAGAAATTTGAAGCGAAGACTTTCCTTTGCTAATTTCTTTAATTATATAATTCTTTTCATTCATTGTTAGTTCTTATTTACGAGCCATAATAATAAATTCTATTCTTGCAAATAATCTCTTGACACTGCAAATTGCTATAATTACTGAAAAAATACTAAATATCAATCCGAAATTGAAAATTGGGACTTAATTGCTTTTATGCTTACTCGCTGTACATAATACATAATAATTATTTTATTTGATAACACATATCTATGAATTTTGCATAAAATATTTGACAATACCTCTTTTGCATATAATCTCTAGACGCAGTTTATATATATTGATAAATTATGATGCTTAGTGCCTAAATTGGATTTTTTCAGAAGTTTACTGGTAGAAAGGAATTTTAGGTAGGCGGGTTTTTTTATCATAAAATCTTCGATGGAGATGTAGCGTTAATATTATTAACGTCAAGAAGTTTTTCACTCAGCTGAGTAGTATTATTTCAGTCATGCCTACTTCGAAGTTTCTTGAATCATTTTTAATTGTTTAAACATTATTTTAAATGGATACTCGTATTTAAGCAGATGCTCTGTTATTATTATTATTATGTCATTTTTCATCATATTTCGATTTCTGCTTTGGTCTCACTACCAACCAAGTCTGCGGGGAGACCTAAGGCAGGTAGTGGCGTGTTGTTATGACTCCATTTTATGTTTTTCTATCTTCCCTATCATCCCTAGCATTACATAGATAAAGTTTTCCTTAGTGTGTGGGCTGTACTTAATAAGACAATTTTTTGTATATCTCTTAAGCTGGGGTTTCCAGGGATTCTTTCAATGTGTTGTTTTGTTCCATTTTTTATCATTCCAAGTGCACCTACTATCACTGGCACAACTCTTGTTTTCAATTTCCACATTTTTTCTATTTCAATTTCCAGGTCTTTATATTTTGACAGTTTTTCAAATTCCTTGATTGCTATGTTACAATCCGCTGGACAAGCCATATCAATTAATAGACAAGTTTTCTCCTTCTGGTTTTTAACAATAATGTCTGGCCTGTTTGCTTCAATTTTTCTGTCTGTGTAGATGGTGTAATCCCATAGAATGGTTACATCTTCTATTTCTGTAACCGGTGCTGGGTGATGTTCATACCAGTGTTTGTTTACAGATTTTCCATAATATTTGCACATTGCCCAATGTAAATATTGCCCAACTCTATAGTGGCGATTTTTATATTCATTTGGAGCAAGCACAGAACAGTCTGAGATTAGATGGTCTATTGTTTCTAGGTGTTTATATTATTAAAAACTATATTTATTTATATGTAATGACGTGAATAATTGAGAAATCTTGTTAGGAAGATAGGAATCCTCCGGCAGGATTCGATTATTCAGGACAAAGAAAGAAAGAAAGAAAGAATGTTCAAGTAAACAGGCGTAAAAGAAAGATCTATTATTAAAATGGAGGTAACTTAAATACTATATACTATATTGTTTAATAATAATAATAATAATAATAATAATAATAATCATAATAATAATAATAATAATAATAAACAGAGCCTCTACTCAAATATGAGTATCCTTTAATCAATAATGTTTAAGCATATATATATATATATATATATATATATATATATATATATATATATATATGTCAGCATGCAGTGTGGGTATAGAAGAATCCAAAGGAGTATCCTGTACATACAGTGGTAGGATAACTCTGTAAGAGTGCTCTGAATATATATGTATATAAATATATATAGAGCAAATATAAGAAAAATTAAGGCAGACACATTATTTCATGGTAAATAGGAAGTATGGGCTTATTTCATGCGAACCATCATCAACTTCCGTTTTTATTTTACAATTATTCTTTTACGTCTTTATTTATGGTTTGTAATGTAAGCTGATGATGGTTCGCCTGAAATAAACCATATTTCCGATTTACCATGAAATAACGTGTCTGCCTTAATTTTTCTTATATATATATATATATATATATATATATATATATATATATATATATATATATTAGTAGAATTTAAAATATTCAGCTTTCTATATTACTTGAATAACTCTCTTCATTTTATTTTATTTCTCCTTTTTGGGTTTTTTCGTTTCTGTTGTTGAATATTTTTCTTAGAATCAACGAGAATATTCTGACTCCTACTCCTCTTCCTCCTCCTCCTCCTTCTTTTGTCGTTCTCTTTCAAAATAATATTATCTTTTGCCGACATTAAAAGCCTATATTATCTTTCTTTTTCTCGCTGTCCAAATCATGCAAATTATTTTTCGTGAATACATTATTTGAAGATTTTTCATCTTTTCTTTCTTCAACAGCATTCAATTCGTTTATCGTGCGAGGGATGTTCTTTTAATTTTATTACCGTACTTTCATCAAAGCCAAGCCCTCACTAAAAATTGTTCCTATCCGCTGTGAAATGTTGGCTGTAAAAACAGACAAGAGACGCGATAAACTAATAGACAGATAAGGCCTTGTCTCTCACGAACTAACCTACCAGTCAGCTCTCTTTCCAATATATCCCCGATGTCATCTTTATTTACAACAGTTTTAAATATCGTTTTTAATGACAAATTTCTGTTTACTTTAACAGTTTGAGTATTTTAGCTGAGATAGAAAACGATCGAATAGAAGTTAAATTTAGGGTCGATGCCTTGTTTGGTTGGTGTTGCTAGTTTTTTTTTTGTTTTTTTTTTTACATCGTGGTTGAAGAAGAGGTCACGATTTTTTACTTTAACACCATTCTTGCTTTAACTTTTAAACTGCTTCTTTTCTTTTTTCCTTTTTTTTTTCCATATTCTTTTTTCGTATTTTTGTTTCCAATTAACGGCACACTTTTTCACTTAAGATTTCTCGGTTTCATCCATTTTAATAACGAATCTTCCTGTTTGCTTGACCATTCTATCTTTCTTTCTTTCTTTCTTTCTTTTTTTCTTCCTTCTTTTAGCGCATATTTAATTTCTAGCTCGTCTTTCTTTCTTTCTTTCTTTTTCTAGTTGATCTTTCTTTCTTTCCAGCTCGTCTTTTTCTTTCTTTCTTTCTTTCTTTCTTTCTTTCTTTTTCTTTTTCTAGTTGATCTTTCTTTCTTTCCAGCTCGTCTTTTTCTTTCTTTCTTTCTTTCATTCTTTCTTTCTTTCTTTCTTTCTTTCTTTCTTTCTTTCTTTCTTTCTTTCTTTCTAGCGCATATTTAATTTCTAGCTCGTCTTTCTTTCTTTCTTTCTTTCTTTCTTTCTTTTTTCTTTCTTTCTTTCTTTCTTTCTTTTTAGTTGATCTTTCTTTCTTTCTTTCCAGCTCGTCTTTTTCTTTCTTTCTTTCTTTCTTTCTTTCTTTCTTTCTTTCTTTCTTTCTTTCTTTTTAGTTGATCTTTCTTTATTTGCAGCTCGTCTCTTTCTTTCTTTCTTTCTTTCTTTCTTTCTTTCTTTCTTTCTTTCTTTAGCGCATATTTAATTTCTAGCTCGTCTTTCTTTCTTTCTTTCTTTCTTTCTTTCTTTCTTTCAGCGCATATTTAATTTCTAGCTCGTCTTTCTTTCTTTCTTTCTTTCTTTCTTTTTCTAGTTGATCTTTCTTTCTTTCTTTCCAGCTCGTCTTTTTCTTTCTTTCTTTCTTTCTTTCTTTCTTTCTTTCTTTTTCTAGTTGATCTTTCTTTATTTCCAGCTCGTCTCTTTCTTTCTTTCTTTCTTTCTTTCTTTCTTTCTTTCTTTCTTTCTTTCTAGCGCATATTTAATTTCTAGCTCGTCTTTTTTTCTTTCTTTCTTTCTTTCTTTCTTTCTTTCTTTTTCTAGTTGATCTTTCTTTCTTTCTTTCTTTCCAGTTCGTCTTTTTCTTTCTTTCTTTCTTTCTTTCTTTCTTTCTTTCTTTCTTTCTTTCTCTAGTTGATTTTTCTTTCTTTCCAACTCGTCTTTTTCTTACTTTCTTTCTTTTTTCTTTCTTTCTTTCTTTCTTTCTTTCTTTCTGTGACTTTTTCTTTCTTTCTTAACAATTTACATTTTTTACATATTTTTTAAGTTTTTTGTTTTGCTTTATATTAATGCAGTCATTATACCTGATTGTTTCTCCAATAATAATTTTTCTTTCTCTGTTATATTTTAGTTCATCTTTCTGTCTTTTTTCTTTCTTTTTTCTTTCTGGTTCATGTTTCGTTTATTTCTTTTCCACACAATTCAGCAATGTTTTTCTTCCTTTCATTTTTTACACCATTCAATTTATTTTTCTATCAGCATCTCCCTTTTTTCTTTTATCTCTCTTTCTTTATCCTCTTTTTTGCATAACACATTTTCTTTTTCTTTTTTATACTTTTTAATTGTTTTTTTATTACTTTTACTGACTTTTTACGCCTATTTGTTCCCGCGTTCTTTCTTTCTATCGAGCTCATTATTTTTCTTTCTTTCTTTCTTTCTTTCTTTCTTCGAACTCACTTTTCTTTCTATCTCTCCAGCCTTTCTTTCTTTCTTTCTTTCTTTCTTTCTTTCTAGCTCATCTTTTTCTTCTTTCTTTCTTTCTTTCTTTCTTTCTCATCTTTTTCTTCTTTCTTTCTTTCTTTCTTTCTTTCCAGATCTTTTTCTTCTTTCTTTTTTTCTTTATTTCTTTATTTCTTTATTTATTTTTCTTGTTCATCTTTCTTTCTTTCCAGTTTGTCATTTACTTTTTTCTTTCTTACTTTCTTTCTTTCTTCCTTGCTCTTCTTTCTTTCTTCCTTGCTCGCCTTTCTTTCTTTCTTTTCTGAAAATTTCTTTAAAATTTGGAAATCCTTCTCTAGTGAGGACTTCTTTTGTCAGTCAGATAACTTTTTAGCACAGTTGAATATATAAAGAGACAAAGGAAAACTGCCACCAGGAAAATTAGTTCTCTGTGTACTGATAGACAAATTTTCTTGTCCGAATCTATCTTGCATATTTATTCGTCCATACTTTGAATATCGTTGCCACTTATGGTCTTCATGATATCCTCAGTAGAACCTGCAATATCATCGATACTGGCTTAGCATCTCATCTTAAGTCACTTTCCTACAGTCTTAATGTAACTTCCGGCTTACGGCCATATTACATTGAATGCACCGGTTCTCGCTCGATCACCGAAGTTAAGCAACGTTAAGTTTGGTCAGTACTTAGATGGGTGACCACTTGGGAATACCAGGTGCTGTAAGCGTTTAGTGACGGATTTGCGTTGTGGTGCAGTGGATAGAGAAAGAGAAATCGGTGAGCCGAGTTTGAATTCCAGTTGAATGTTCTGCAATCACTTAAGCAATGGTACCCTTGGGAAAGACATTAATTCGTCCCTTCCCTCCAGTTATGGGTTGAATAACAGGGTAGGACTTGGGAACCCTGCCAACCCTGCCCTTAAAACAAATCCCAATAAATCTTGATACTCGAAAAAAAAAGTATTACTAGACACAAAACTTATATAAAAATAACAATCAATTGTTGAAAAAAAAAAAAAGGTATTACTATAAATAAATAAAAATTTAGTTGGTAATAAATGACCCGCCGAGGTTGATATGCCATAAAAACAAAACAACCAACCAAAAATAATGTAGCTTTCCTTTATTTACATGATAACTGTTCTGATCAAATTCCATTTATGGTAACTATACTCTATGAATTTAAGTGCAGTACTAGATAGGCGGATGTGCGTTGTGGTGCAGTGGATATCGGCTCGGAACGCCGAATGCGGGAGTAAAGTTCGAATTTCGGTTGAATTCATGGCATTCACTTACGCACAAATACCCTTGGGAAAGGTATTAATCTGTCTTTTCTCTCCAGTTATGGGTTAAATAACAGGAATGATTGGGTTCCATAGCATTGTCTGGTTACCAGTCTACTGCAGAAAGTAATGACAACCGACTGCCCAAGGTCGTGTCTTTTTCGAGATATGATCGCCCAAGCGTGTATCACGTATGGCAATAAAATGACTGACTGATTAGTTGCATTATAATATAAAAATCTAAAGACTATGTTTCCTATATGATTATTAGCTTTTTTACGAAAAAAAGATGAATTAATGCTTGCGTCATTTCGCAGCCCTAAAGCCACACCGTCATAGTCAGCCTATGAACAATTCATCTCATCCTTGTAACTCCACAAAATTCAATGCAGTTATATATTAGAAGACATGAAATTAAATCATGCAAGATTTCACATCCCTAAAGTTACTTCTTCATTGTCGGCCTATGAATAATCCATCCCTCCCTCGTAATTTCAAAGGATTATAAGCAGTTATTAATGTAATATAACAATCTGGCCCCACCCGAGGAAGTGATTCAAGCGATGGTGTTTCCCGTCGGTGAAGGGGTCGGCGAAACGACAAGACAGGTGTTTGTGAAATACATCCTGTCGAGGCCGGAGCGGATGTCGTTTGACCTTATTTCCGACAGCGGCGGAAATGACTACGGAGGCAAACAGAACAGGTGTCTCTGGGAATTACGTGGGCGTTGCGTGGGCGAGGCAAAACCGGAAAAAAAGTCCCGGTTCTAGAAGACTATATAAAGACCTCGACACACGGATTCGCTAGCAGAGAACGGCCAGTGGAAGCAGAGAAACACCACAGGCAAGACTACACTCCCGCCAACACATTCTATGTGCGCTCTCACTCGCCTGTTCTCTATTCCACACGGTTCGTCGTCATTAATAAAAATATAACCTTATATTTTTATATATGCTTGTTTGTTGTTTTGTCGTCGTACGGCGATATATAAGATTAATAAGAAGAGATGAAATTAATGCCTGCAAGATTCACATCAGTAGAGTCGCTACTTCAGAATCAGCCTATGTACGATTCATCCTTCCCTCGTGTTTTGAAAGGATGCAATGCGGTTATTAATAAGAAGAGATGAAATTAGTGCCTGCATGATTCACATCAGTAGAATCGCTGCTTCAGAATCAGCCTATGTACGATTCATCCTTCCCTCGTGTTTTGAAAGGATGCAATGCGGTTATTAATAAGAAGAGATGAAATTAATGCCTGCATGATTCACATCAGTAGAGTCGCTACTTCAGAATCAGCCTATGTACGATTCATCCTTCCCTCGTGTTTTGAAAGGATGCAATGCGGTTATTAATAAGAAGAGATGGAATTAATGACTGCATGATTCACATCAGTAGAGTGGCTACTTCAGAATCAGCCTATGTATGATTCATCCTTCCCTCGTGTTTTGAAAGGATGCAATGCGGTTATTAATAAGAAGAGATGGAATTAATGACTGCATGATTCACATCAGTAGAGTCGCTACTTCAGAATCAGCCGATGTACGATTCATCCCTCCCTCGTGTTTTGAAAGGATGCAATGCGGTTATTAATAAGAAGAGATGAAATTAATGCCTGCATGATTCACATCAGTAGAGTCGCTACTTCAGAATCAGCCTATGTACGATTCATCCTTCCCTCGTGTTTTGAAAGGATGCAATGCGGTTATTAATAAGAAGAGATGAAATTAATGCCTGCATGATTCACATCAGTAGAGTCGCTACTTCAGAATCAGCCTATGTACGATTCATCCCTCCCTCGTGTTTTGAAAGGATGCAATGCGGTTATTAATAAGAAGAGATGAAATTAATGCCTGCATGATTCACATCAGTAGAGTCGCTACTTCAGAATCAGCCTATGTACGATTCATCCTTCCCTCGTGTTATGAAAGGATGCAATGCGGTTATTAATAAGAAGAGATGATATTGCCTGTATGATTCACATCCAATTAGAGTCGCTACTTCAGAATCAGCCTATGTACGATTCATCCCTCCACTCATTATTTTGAAAGGATGCAATGCGGTTATTAATAAGAAGAGATGAAATTAATGCCTGCATGATTCACATCCAGTAAGTCGCTACTTCAGAATCAGCCTGTACGTTCATCTTCCCTCGTGTTTTGAAAGGATACAGTAGGTTATTAATAAGAGAGATGAAATTAATGTCTGCATGATTCACATCAGTAGAGTCGCTACTTCAGAATCAGCCTATGTACGATTCATCTCCCTCGTGTTTTGAAAGGATACATTACGGTTATTAATAAGAAGGAATTCAGTAAATGCCTGCATGATTCACATCCATTAGAGTACTACTTCCAGAATCAGCCTATGTACGATTCATCCCTCCTCGTGTTTTGAAAGGATGCAATGCGGTTATTAATAAAGAGAGATGAAATTAATGCCCGCCATGATTACATCAATGAAGTCGCTACTTCAGAATCAGCCTATGTACGATTCAATAGCCACCCACCTCGTGTTTTGAAAGGATGCAATGCGGTTATTAATAAGAAGAGATGAGTAATGCCTGCATGATTCACATCAGTAGAGAGTCGCTACTTCAGAATCAACCTGCTACGATTCATCCCTCCCTCGTGTTTTGAAAGGATGCAATGCGGTTATTAATAAGAGAGATAAAATTAATGCCTGCATGATTCACATCAGTAGAGTCATACTTCAGAATCAGCCTATGCACGTTATCCTTCCCTCGTGTTTTGAAGGATGCAATGCGGTTATTAATAAGAAGGGAGATGAAATTAATGCCTGCAAGATTCACATCGATAGAGTCAACTACTTCAGAATCAAACTATGTACGATTCATCCTTCCCTCGTGTTTTTGAAAGAAAAGGATCACAATGCGGTTATTAATAAGAAGAGATGAAATTAATGCCTGCAAGATTCATATCAGTAAGAGTCGCTACTTTCAAGATAAACCTGTACGATTCATCCTTCCCTCGTGTTTGAAAGGATGCAATGCGGTTATTAATAAGAAGAGATGAAATTAATGCCTGCGGTTACATCATTAGAGTGGCTACTTCAGAATCAGCCTATGTACGATTCATCCTTCCCTCGTGTTTTGAAAGGATGCAATGCGGTTATTAATAAAGAAGAGATGAAATTAATGCCTGCATGGATTCACATCAATGGAATACTTCGCCAGAGAATCAGCCTATGTACGATTCATCCTTCCCTCGTGTTTTGAGAAGGATGCAATGCGGTTATTAATAAGAAGAGATGAAATTAATGTCTGCATGATTCACATCAGTAGAGTCGCTACTTCAGAATCAGCCTATGTACGATTCATCCTCCCTCGTGTTTTAGAAGGATCTAATGCGGTTATTAGCCAGAAGAGATAAATTAATGCACCATGATTCCTCAGTAAGAGTCGCTACTTCAGAATCAGCCTATGTACGATTCATCCCTCCCTCGTGTTTTGAAAGGATGCAATGCGTTGACAGCAAGAAGAGATGAAATTATTACTGCATGATTCACATCCATTAGAGTCGCTACTTCAGAATCAGCCTATGTACGATTCATCCTTTTCTCATGTTTTGAAAGGATGCAATGCAGTTATTAATAAGAAGAGATGAAATTATTACTATATGATTCACATGATAAAGTCGCTACTTCAGAATCAGCCTATGTACGATTCATCCTCCTCGTGTTTTGAAGGATGCAATACGGTTATTAATAAGAAGATGAAATTAATGCCTGCATGATTCACATCAGTAGAGTCGCTACTTCAGAATCAGCTATGTACGATTAAATACTTCCCTCGTGTTTGAAAGGATGGCTTGCGGTTATTAATAAGAAATTTCATTTAAATGCCTGCAAGATTCATCAGTAGAGTCGCTATGGAAATCAGCTTATGTACGATTCATCCTTCCCTCGTGTTTTTGAAAGGATACAGTAAGTTTATTAATAAAGAAGAGATGGAAAGTGTCTGCAAGATTCACCATCAATCAGGTATACTGCAGAATCCAGCCTATGTACGATTCATCCTTCCCTCGTGTTTGGAATACAATGCGATTCCTTCAATAAGAAGAGATGAAATTAATGCCTGCATGATTCACATCATTAGAGGTAGCTACTTCAGAATCAGCCTATGCACGATTTAATATTCCCTCGTGTTTTGAAAGGATACAATGCAAGTTCTTCTGACAAGAAGAGATGAAATTAATGCCTGCATGATTCACATCAGTAGAGTCCTTTACTTCAGAATCAGCCTATGTACGATTCATCCCTCCCTCGTGCTTTGAAGGGTAAATGCAGTTCATAAAGAAGAAGAGATGGAATTGTGACTGCCTGATTCTCATCAGTAGAGTGGCTACTTCAGAATCAGCCGATGTACGATTCATCCTTCCCTCGTGTTTTGAAAGGATGCAATGCGGTTATTAATAAGAAGAGATGGAATTAATGACTGCATGATTCACATCAGTAGAGTGGCTACTTCAGAATCAGCCGATGTACGATTCATCCTTCCCTCGTGTTTTGAAAGGATGCAATGCGGTTATTAATAAGAAGAGATGGAATTAATGACTGCATGATTCACATCAGTAGAGTGGCTACTTCAGAATCAGCCTATGTACGATTCATCCTTCCCTCGTGTTTTGAAAGGATGCAATGCGGTTATTAATAAGAAGAGATGGAATTAATGACTGCATGATTCACATCAGTAGAGTCGCTACTTCAGAATCAGCCGATGTACGATTCATCCTTCCCTCGTGTTTTGAAAGGATGCAATGCGGTAATTAATAAGAAGAGATGGAATAAATGACTGCATGATTCACATCAGTAGAGTGGCTACTTCAGAATCAGCCTATGTACGATTCATCCTTCCCTCGTGTTTTGAAAGGATGCAATGCGGTTATTAATAAGAAGAGATGAAATTAATGCCTGCATGATTCACATCAGTAGAGTCGCTACTTCAGAATCAGCCTATGTACGATTCATCCTTCCCTCGTGTTTTGAAAGGATGCAATGCGGTTATTAATAAGAAGAGATGGAATTAATGACTGCATGATTCACATCAGTAGAGTGGCTACTTCAGAATCAGCCTATGTACGATTCATCCTTCCCTCGTGTTTTGAAAGGATGCAATGCGGTTATTAATAAGAAGAGATGGAATTAATGACTGCATGATTCACATCAGTAGAGTCGCTACTTCAGAATCAGCCGATGTACGATTCATCCTTCCCTCGTGTTTTGAAAGGATGCAATGCGGTTATTAATAAGAAGAGATGGAATTAATGACTGCATGATTCACATCAGTAGAGTGGCTACTTCAGAATCAGCCTATGTACGATTCATCCTTCCCTCGTGTTTTGAAAGGATGCAATGCGGTTATTAATAAGAAGAGATGGAATTAATGACTGCATGATTCACATCAGTAGAGTGGCTACTTCAGAATCAGCCGATGTACGATTCATCCTTCCCTCGTGTTTTGAAAGGATGCAATGCGGTTATTAATAAGAAGAGATGGAATTAATGACTGCATGATTCACATCAGTAGAGTCGCTACTTCAGAATCAGCCTATGTAAGATTCATCCTTCCCTCGTGTTTTGAAAGGATGCAATGCGGTTATTAATAAGAAGAGATGGAATTAATGACTGCATGATTCACATCATTAGAGTGGCTACTTCAGAATCAGCCGATGTACGATTCATCCTCCACGTGCTTTGAAAGGATGCAATGCGGTTATTAATAAGAAGAGATGAAATTAATGCCTGCATGATTCACATCAGTAAAGTCGCTACTTCGAATCAGCCTATGTACGATTCATCCCTCCCTCGTGCTTTGAAAGGATGCAATGCGGTTATTAATAAGAAGAGATGGAATTAATGACGCTGCATGATTCACATCAGTAGAGTGGCTACTTCAGAATCAGCCGATGTACGATTCATCCTTCCCTCGTGTTTTGAAAGGATGCAATGCGGTTATTAATAAGAAGAGATGAAATTAATGCCTGCATGATTCACATCAGTAAGTCCGCTACTTCAGAATCAGCCTATGTACGATTCATCCTTCCCTCGTGTTTTGAAAGGATGCAATGCGGTTATTAATAAGAAGAGATGGAATTAATGACTGCATGATTCACATCAGTAGAGTGGCTACTTCAGAATCAGCCTATGTACGATTCATCCTTCCCTCGTGTTTTGAAAGGATGCAATGCGGTTATTAATAAGAAGAGATGGAATTAATGACTGCATGATTCACATCAGTAGAGTGGCTACTTCAGAATCAGCCGATGTACGATTCATCCTTCCCTCGTGTTTTGAAAGGATGCAATGCGGTTATTAATAAGAAGAGATGGAATTAATGACTGCATGATTCACATCAGTAGAGTCGCTACTTCCAAGAATCAGCCTATGTACGATTCATCCTTCCCTCGTGTTTTGAAAGGATGCAATGTGATTATTGGCAAGAAGAGATGGAATTAATGACTGCATGATTCACATCCAGTAGAGTGGCTACTTCAGAATCAGCCGATGTGCGTTCATCCCTCCCTCGTGCTTTGAAAGGATGCAATGCGGTTATTAATAGAAGAGATGAAATTAATGCCTGCATGATTCACATCAGTAGAGTCGCTACTTCAGAATCAGCCTATGTACGATTCATCCCTCTCTCGTGCTTTGAAAGGATGCAATGCGGTTATTAATAAGAAGAGATGGAATTAATGACTGCATGATTCACATCAGTAGAGTCGCTACTTCAGAATCAGCCTATGTACGATTCATCCTTCCCTCGTGTTTTGAAGGGATGCAATGCGGTTATTAATAAGAAGAGATGGAATTAATGACTGCATGATTCACATCAGTGAGTGGCTACTTCAGAATCAGCCGATGTACGTTATCCCTCCCTCGTGCATTTGAAAGGATGCAATGCGGTTATTAATAAGAAGAGATGAAATTAATGCCTGCATGATTCACATCAGTAAATTGGCTACTACAGAATCAGCCGATGTACGATTCATCCTTCCCTCGTGTTTTGAAAGGATGCAATGCGGTTATTAATAAGAAGAGATGGAATTAATGACTGCATGATTCACATCAGTAGAGTGGCTACTTCAGAATCAGCCTATGTACGATTCATCCTTCCCTCGTGTTTTGAAAGGATGCAATGCGGTTATTAATAAGAAGAGATGAAATTAATGCCTGCATGATTCACATCAGTAGAGTCGCTACTTCAGAATGAGCCTATGTACGATTCATCCTTCCCTCGTGTTTTGAAAGGATGCAATGCGGTTATTAATAAAGAAGAGATGAAATTAATGCCTGCAAGATTCACATCAGTAGAGTCAGCACTTCAGAATCAGCCTATGTACGATTCATCCTTCCCTCGTGTTTTGAAAGGATGCAATGCGGTTATTAATAAAAAAGATGGAATTAATGACTGCATGATTCACATCAGTAGTCGCTACTTCAGAATCAGTCTATGTACGATTCATCCCTCCCTCGTGTTTTGAAAGGATGCAATGCGGTTATTAATAGAAGAGATGAAATTAATGCCTGCATGATTCACATCAGTAGAGTCGCTACTTCAGAATGAGCCTATGTACGATTCATCCTTCCCTCGTGTTTTGAAAGGATGCAATGCGGTTATTAATAAGAAGAGATGAAATTAATGCCTGCAAGATTCACATCGGTAGAGTCGCTACTTCAGAATCAGCCTATGTACGATTCATCCTTCCCTCGTGTTTTGAAAGGATGCAATGCGGTTATTAATAAGAAGAGATGAAATTAATGCCTGCATGATTCACATCAGTAGAGTCGCTACTTCAGAATGAGCCTATGTACGATTCATCCTTCCCTCGTGTTTTGAAAGGATGCAATGCGGTTATTAATAAGAAGAGATGAAATTAATGCCTGCAAGATTCACATCAGTAGAGTCGCTACTTCAGAATCAGCCTATGTACGATTCATCCTTCCCTCGTGTTTTGAAAGGATGCAATGCGGTTATTAATAAGAAGAGATGAAATTAATGCCTGCATGATTCACATCAGTAGAGTCGCTACTTCAGAATGAGCCTATGTACGATTCATCCTTCCCTCGTGTTTTGAAAGGATGCAATGCGGTTATTAATAAGAAGAGATGAAATTAATGCCTGCAAGATTCACATCAGTAGAGTCGCTACTTAAGAATGAGCCTATGTACGATTCATCCTTCCCTCGTGTTTTGAAAGGATGCAATGCGGTTATTAATAAGAAGAGATGAAATTAATGCCTGCAAGATTCACATCAGTAGAGTCGCTACTTCAGAATCAGCCTATGTACGATTCATCCTTCCCTCGTGTTTTGAAAGGATGCAATGCGGTTATTAATAAGAAGAGATGAAATTAATGCCTGCAAGATTCATATCAGTAGAGTCGCTACTTCAGAATCAGCCTATGTACGATTCATCCTTCCCTCGTGTTTTGAAAGGATGCAATGCGGTTATTAATAAGAAGAGATGAAATTAATGCCAGCATGATTCACATCAGTAGAGTCGCTACTTCAGAATCAGCCTATGTACGATTCATCCTTCCCTCGTGTTTTGAAAGGATGCAATGCGGTTATTAATAAGAAGAGATGGAATTAATGACTGCATGATTCACATCAGTAGAGTGGCTACTTCAGAATCAGCCGATGTACGATTCATCCCTCCCTCGTGCTTTGAAAGGATGCAATGCGGTTATCAATAAGAAGAGATGAAATTAATGCCTGCATGATTCACATCAGTAGAGTCGCTACTTCAGAATCAGCCTATGTACGATTCATCCCTCCCTCGTGCTTTGAAAGGATGCAATGCGGTTATTAATAAGAAGAGATGGAATTAATGACTGCATGATTCACATCAGTAGAGTGGCTACTTCAGAATCAGCCGATGTACGATTCATCCTTCCCTCGTGTTTTGAAAGGATGCAATGCGGTTATTAATAAGAAGAGATGGAATTAATGACTGCATGATTCACATCAGTAGAGTGGCTACTTCAGAATCAGCCGATGTACGAGTCATCCTTCCCTCGTGTTTTGAAAGGATGCAATGCGGTTATTAATAAGAAGAGATGGAATTAATGACTGCATGATTCACATCAGTAGAGTGGCTACTTCAGAATCAGCCAAATGTACGATTCATCCTTCCCTCGTGTTTTGAAAGGATGCAATGCGGTTATTAATAAGAAGAGATGGAATTAATGACTGCATGATTCACATCAGTAGAGTCGCTACTTCAGAATCAGCCTATGTACGATTCATCCTTCCCTCGTGTTTTGAAAGGATGCAATGCGGTTATTAATAAGAAGAGATGAAATTAATGCCTGCAAGATTCACATCAGTAGAGTCGCTACTTCAGAATCAGCCTATGTACGATTCATCCTTCCCTCGTGTTTTGAAAGGATGCAATGCGGTTATTAATAAGAAGAGATGAAATTAATGCCTGCAAGATTCATATCAGTAGAGTCGCTACTTCAGAATCAGCCTATGTACGATTCATCCTTCCCTCGTGTTTTGAAAGGATGCAATGCGGTTATTAATAAAAAGAGATGAAATTAATGCCTGCATGATTCACATCAGTAGAGTCGCTACTTCAGAATCAGCCTATGTACGATTCATCCTTCCCTCGTGTTTTGAAAGGATGCAATGCGGTTATTAATAAGAAGAGATGGAATTAATGACTGCATGATTCACATCAGTAGAGTGGCTACTTCAGAATCAGCCGATGTACGATTCATCCCTCCCTCGTGCTTTGAAAGGATGCAATGCGGTTATCAATAAGAAGAGATGAAATTAATGCCTGCATGATTCACATCAGTAGAGTCGCTACTTCAGAATCAGCCTATGTACGATTCATCCCTCCCTCGTGCTTTGAAAGGATGCAATGCGGTTATTAATAAGAAGAGATGGAATTAATGCCTGCATGATTCACATCAGTAGAGTGGCTACTTCAGAATCAGCCGATGTACGATTCATCCTTCCCTCGTGTTTTGAAAGGATGCAATGCGGTTATTAATAAGAAGAGATGGAATTAATGACTGCATGATTCACATCAGTAGAGTGGCTACTTCAGAATCAGCCGATGTACCATTCATCCTTCCCTCGTGTTTTGAAAGGATGCAATGCGGTTATTAATAAGAAGCGATGGAATTAATGACTGCATGATTCACATCAGTAGAGTGGCTACTTCAGAATCACGGATGTACGATTCAATATCCTTCCCTCGTGTTTTGAAAGGATGCAATGCGGTTATTAATAAGAAGAGATGGGTCAATGACTGCATGATTCACATCAGTAGAGTGGCTACTTCAGAATCAGCCATGTACGATTCATCCTTCCCTCGTGTTTTGAAAGGATGCAATGCGGTTATTAATAATAGTTATATAATTAATGACTGCATGATTCACATCAGTAGAGTGGCTACTTCAGAATCAGCCGATGTACGATTCATCCTTCCTCGTGTTTTGAAAGGATGCAATGCGGTTATTAATAAGAAGAGATGGAATAAATGACTGCATGATTCACATCAGTAGAGTGGCTACTTCAGAATCAGCCTATGTACGATTCATCCTTCCTCGTGTTTTGAAAGGATGCAATGCGGTTATTAATAAGAAGAGATGAAATTAATGCCTGCATGATTCACATCAGTAGAGTGGCTACTTCAGAATCAGCCGATGTACGGATTCATCCTTCCCTCGTGTTTTGAAAGGATGCAATGCGTTATTGACAAAGAAGAGATGGAATTAATGACTGCATGATTCACATCAGTAGAGTCGCTACTTCAGAATCAGCCTATGTACGATTCATCCTTCCCTCGTGTTTTGAAAGGATGCAATGCGGTTATTAATAAGAAGAGATGAATTAATGACTGCATGATTCACATCATTAGAGTGGCTACTTCCAGAATCAGCCGATGTACGATTCATCCCTCCTCGTGCTTTGAAAGGATGCAATGTGCGGCGAGCAATAAGAAGAGATGAAATTAATGCCTGCATGATTCATGATCATAGAGTCGCTACTTCAGAATCAATATGTACGATTCATCCCTCCCCCGTGCTTTGAAAGGATGCAATGCGTTATTAATAAGAAGAGATGGAATTAACGACTGCATTATTCACATCAGTAGAGTGGCTACTTCAGAATCAGCCGATGTACGATTCATCCTTCCCTCGTGTTTTGAAAGGATGCAATGCGGTTATTAATAAGAAGAGATGGAATTAATGACTGCATGATTCACATCAGTAGAGTGGCTACTTCAGAATCAGCCATGTACGATTCATCCTTCCCTCGTGTTTTGAAAGGACGCAATGCGGTTATTAATAAGAAGAGATGGAATTAATGACTGCATGATTCACATCAGTAGAGTGGCTACTCAATCAGCCTATGTACGATTCATCCTTCCCTCGTGTTTTGAAAGGATGCAATGCGGTTATTAATAAGAAGAGATGGAATTAATGACTCTACGATTCACATCAGCAGAGTGGCTACTTCAGAATCAGCGTATGTACGATTCATCCTTCCTCGTGTTTTGAAAGGATGCAATGCGGTTATTAATAAGAAGAGATGGAATAAATGACTGCATGATTCACACTTCAGTAGAGTGGCTACTTCAGAATCAGCCTATGTACGATTCTATCCTTCCTGTGTTTTGAAAGGATGCAATGCGGTTATTAATAAGAAGAGATGAAATTAATGCCTGCATGATTCACATCAGTAGAGTCGCTACTTCAGAATCAGCCTATGTACGATTCATCCTTCCTCAGGTTTTGAAAGGATGCAATGCGGTTATTAATAAGAAGAGATGGAATTAATGACTGCATGATTCACATCAGTAGAGTGGCTACTTCAGAATCAGCCTATGTACGATTCATCCTTCCTCGTGTTTTGAAAGGATGCAATGCGGTTATTAATAAGAAGAGATGGAATTAATGACTGCATGATTCACATCAGTAGAGTGGCTACTTCAGAATCAGCCGATGTACGATTCATCCTTCCCTCGTGTTTTGAAAGGATGCAATGCGGTTAATAAGAAGAGATGGAATTAATGACTGCATGATTCACATCAGTAGAGTCGCTACTTCAGAATCAGCTTCATGTACGATTCATCCTTCCTCGTGTTTTGAAGGGATGCAATAAGTTATTAATAAGAAGAGATGGAATTAATGACTGCATGATTCACATCATTAGAGTGGCTACTTCAGAATCAGCCGATGTATGATTCATCCCTCCCTCGTGCTTTGAAAGGATGCAACGTGGTTATTAATAAGAAGAGATGAAATTAATGCCTGTACGATTCACATCAGTAGAGTCGCTACTTCAGAATCAGCCTATGTACGATTCATCCCTCCCTCGTGCTTTGAAAGGATGCAATGCGGTTATTAATAAGAAGAGATGGAATTAATGACTGCATGATTCACATCAGTAGAGTGGCTACTTCAGAATCAGCTCTTATGTACGATTCATCCTTCCTCGTGTTTTGAAAGGATGCAATGCGGTTATTATGGAAGAGATGGAATTACCGACTGCATGATTCACATCAGTAGAGGGCTACTTCAGAATCAGCCGACGTACGATTCATCCTTCCCTCGTGTTTTGAAAAGGATGCAATGCGGTTATTAATAAGAAGAGATGGAATTAATGACTGGGATGATTCACATCAGTAGAGTCGCTACTTCAGAATCAGCCTATGTACGATTCATCCTTCCCTGTGTTTTGAAGGGATGCAATGCGGTTATTAATAAGAAGAGATGGAATTAATGACTGCATGATTCACATCAGTAGAGTGGCTACTTCAGAATCAGTCGATGTACGATTCATCCCTCCTCGTGCTTTAAAGGATGCAATGCGGTTATTAATAAGAAGAGATGAAATTAATGCCTGCATGATTCACATCAGTAGAGTCGCTACTTCAGTGAATCAGCCTATGTACGATTCATCCCCTTCTCGTGCTTTGAAAGGATGCAATGCGGTTATTACAAGAAGAGATGGAATTAATGACTGCATGATTCACATCAGTAGAGAAGCGTTACTTCAGAATCAGCCGATGTACGATTCATCCTTCCCTCGTGTTTTGAAAGGATGCAATGCGGTTATTAATAAGAAGAGATGGAATTAACGACTGCATGATTCACACTGCAGCAGAGTGGCTACTTCAGAATCAGCCGATGTACGATTCATCCTTCCTCGTGTTTTGAAAGGATGCAATGCGGTTATTAATAAGAAGAGATGGAATTAATGACTGCAGCATGATTCACATCAGTAGAGTGGCTACTTCAGAATCAGCCTATGTACGATTCATCCTTCCCTCGTGTTTTGAAAGGATGCAATGCGGTTATTAATAAAAAAGATGGAATTAATGACTGCATGATTCACATCAGTAGAGTGGCTACTTCAGAATCAGCTCATGTACGATTCATCCTTCCTCGTGTTTTGAAAGGATGCAATGCGGTTATTAATAAGAAGAGACTAATGCTTGCATGATTCACATCAGTAGAGTCGCTACTTCAGAATCAGCCGATGTACGATTCATCCTCTCTCGTGTTTTGAAAGGATGCAATGCGGTTATTAATAAGAAGAGATGGAATTAATGACTGCATGATTCACATCAGTAGAGTGGCTACTTCAGAATCAGCCGATGTACGATTCATCCTTCCCTCGTGTTTTGAAAGGATGCAATGCGGTTATTAGCAGAAGAGATGGAATTAATGACTGCATGATTCACATCAGTAGAGTGGCTACTCTAGAATCAGCCTATGTACGATTCATCCTTCCCTCGTGTTTTGAAAGGATGCAAGGCAAGTATTAATAAGAAGAGATGGAATTAATGACCGCATGATTCACATCAGTAGATTGGCTACTTCAGAATCAGCCGATGTACGATTCATCCTTCCCTCGTGTTTTGAAAGGATGCAATGCGGTTATTAATAAGAAGAGATGGAATTAATGACTGCATGATTCACATCAGTAGAGTGGCTACTTCAGAATCAGCCGATGTACGATTCATCCTTCCCTCGTGTTTTGAAAGGATGCAATGCGGTTATTAATAAGAAGAGATGGAATTAATGACTGCATGATTCACATCAGTAGAGTGGCTACTTCAGAATCAGCCTATGTACGATTCATCCTTCCCTCGTGTTTTGAAAGGATGCAATGCGGTTATTAATAAGAAGAGATGGAATTAATGACTGCATGATTCACATCAGTAGAGTGGCTACTTCAGAATCAGCCGATGTACGATTCATCCTTCCCTCGTGTTTTGAAAGGATGCAATGCGGTTATTAATAAGAAGAGATGGAATTAATGACTGCATGATTCACATCAGTAGAGTGGCTACTTCTGAATCAGCCTATGTACGATTCATCCTTCCCTCGTGTTTTGAAGGGATGCAATGCGGTTATTAATAAGAAGAGATGGAATTAATGACTGCATGATTCACATCAGTAGAGTGGCTACTTCAGAATCAGCCTATGTACGATTCATCCTTCCCTCGTGTTTTGAAGGGATGCAATACGGTTATTAATAAGAAGAGATGGAATTAATGACTGCATGATTCACATCAGTAGAGTGGCTACTTCAGAATCAGCCTATGTACGATTCATCCTTCCCTCGTGTTTTGAAGGGATGCAATTCGGTTATTAATAAGAAGAGATGGAATTAATGACTGCATGATTCACATCAGTAGAGTGGCTACTTCAGAATCAGCCGATGTACGATTCATCCTTCCCTCGTGTTTTGAAAGGATGCAATGCGGTTATTAATAAGAAGAGATGGAATTAATGACTGCATGATTCACATCAGTAGAGTCGCTACTTCAGAATCAGCCTATGTACGATTCATCCTTCCCTCGTGTTTTGAAGGGATGCAATGCGGTTATTAATAAGAAGAGATGGAATTAATGACTGCATGATTCACATCAGTAGAGTGGCTACTTCAGAATCAGCCGATGTACGATTCATCCCTCCCTCGTGCTTTGAAAGGATGCAATGCGGTTATTAATAAGAAGAGATGAAATTAATGCCTGCATGATTCACATCAGTAGAGTCGCTACTTCAGAATCAGCCTATGTACGATTCATCCCTCCCTCGTGCTTTGAAAGGATGCAATGCGGTTATTAATAAGAAGAGATGGAATTAATGACTGCATGATTCACATCAGTAGAGTGGCTACTTCAGAATCAGCCGATGTACGATTCATCCTTCCCTCGTGTTTTGAAAGGATGCAATGCGGTTATTAATAAGAAGAGATGGAATTAATGACTGCATGATTCACATCAGTAGAGTGGCTACTTCAGAATCAGCCGATGTACGATTCATCCTTCCCTCGTGTTTTGAAAGGATGCAATGCGGTTATTAATAAGAAGAGATGGAATTAATGACTGCATGATTCACATCAGTAGAGTGGCTACTTCAGAATCAGCCTATGTACGATTCATCCTTCCCTCGTGTTTTGAAAGGATGCAATGCGGTTATTAATAAGAAGAGATGGAATTAATGACTGCATGATTCACATCAGTAGAGTGGCTACTTCAGAATCAGCCGATGTACGATTCATCCTTCCCTCGTGTTTTGAAAGGATGCAATGCGGTTATTAATAAGAAGAGATGAAATTAATGCCTGCATGATTCACATCAATAGAGTCGCTACTTCAGAATCAGCCGATGTACGATTCATCCTTCCCTCGTGTTTTGAAAGGATGCAATGCGGTTATTAATAAGAAGAGATGGAATTAATGACTGCATGATTCACATCAGTAGAGTGGCTATTTCAGAATCAGCCGATGTACGATTCATCCTTCCCTCGTGTTTTGAAAGGATGCAATGCGGTTATTAATAAGAAGAGATGGAATTAATGACTGCATGATTCACATCAGTAGAGTCGGCTACTTCAGAATCAGCCTATGTACGATTCATCCTTCCCTCGTGTTTTGAAAGGATGCAATGCGGTTATTAATAAGAAGAGATGGAATTAATGACTGCATGATTCACATCAGTAGATTGGCTACTTCAGAATCAGCCGATGTACGATTCATCCTTCCCTCGTGTTTTGAAAGGATGCAATGCGGTTATTAATAAGAAGAGATGGAATTAATGACTGCATGATTCATATCAGTAGAGTGGCTACTTCAGAATCAGCCGATGTACGATTCATCCTTCCCTCGTGTTTTGAAAGGATGCAATGCGGTTATTAATAAGAAGAGATGGAATTAATGACTGCATGATTCACATCAGTAGAGTGGCTACTTCAGAATCAGCCTATGTACGATTCATCCTTCCCTCGTGTTTTGAAAGGATGCAATGCGGTTATTAATAAGAAGAGATGGAATTAATGACTGCATGATTCACATCAGTAGAGTGGCTAATTCAGAATCAGCCTATGTACGATTCATCCTTCCCTCGTGTTTTGAAAGGATGCAATGCGGTTATTAATAAGAAGAGATAGAATTAATGACTGCATGATTCACATCAGTAGAGTGGCTACTTCAGAATCAGCCGATGTACGATTCATCCTTCCCTCGTGTTTTGAAAGGATGCAATGCGGTTATTAATAAGAAGAGATGGAATTAATGACTGCATGATTCACATCAGTAGAGTGGCTACTTCAGAATCAGCCGATGTACGATTCATCCTTCCCTCGTGTTTTGAAAGGATGCAATGCGGTTATTAATAAGAAGAGATGGAATTAATGACTGCATGATTCACATCAGTAGAGTGGCTACTTCAGAATCAGCCTATGTACGATTCATCCTTCCCTCGTGCTTTGAAAGGATGCAATGCGGTTATTAATAAGAAGAGATGGAATTAATGACTGCATGATTCACATCAGTAGAGTGGCTACTTCAGAATCAGAAGAGATGGAATTAATGACTGCATGATTCACATCAGTAGAGTGGCTACTTCAGAATCAGCCGATGTACGATTCATCCTTCCCTCGTGTTTTGAAAGGATGCAATGCGGTTATTAATAAGAAGAGATGGAATTAATGACTGCATGATTCACATCAGTAGAGTGGCTACTTCAGAATCAGCCTATGTACGATTCATCCTTCCCTCGTGTTTTGAAAGGATGCAATGCGGTTATTAATAAGAAGAGATGGAATTAATGACTGCATGATTCACATCAGTAGAGTGGCTACTTCAGAATCAGCCGATGTACGATTCATCCTTCCCTCGTGTTTTGAAAGGATGCAATGCGGTTATTAATAAGAAGAGATGGAATTAATGACTGCATGATTCACATCAGTAGAGTGGCTACTTCAGAATCAGCCTATGTACGATTCATCCTTCCCTCGTGTTTTGAAAGGATGCAATGCGGTTATTAATAAGAAGAGATGGAATTAATGACTGCATGATTCACATCAGTAGAGTGGCTACTTCAGAATCAGCCGATGTACGATTCATCCTTCCCTCGTGTTTTGAAAGGATGCAATGCGGTTATTAATAAGAAGAGATGGAATTAATGACTGCATGATTCACATCAGTAGAGTGGCTACTTCAGAATCAGCGTATGTACGATTCATCCTTCCCTCGTGTTTTGAAAGGATGCAATGCGGTTATTAATAAGAAGAGATGGAATTAATGACTGCATGATTCACATCAGTAGAGTGGCTACTTCAGAATCAGCCTATGTACGATTCATCCTTCCCTCGTGTTTTGAAAGGATGCAATGCGGTTATTAATAAGAAGAGATGGAATTAATGACTGCATGATTCACATCAGTAGAGTGGCTACTTCAGAATCAGCCGATGTACGATTCATCCTTCCCTCGTGTTTTGAAAGGATGCAATGCGGTTATTAATAAGAAGAGATGGAATTAATGACTGCATGATTCACATCAGTAGAGTGGCTACTTCAGAATCAGCCTATGTACGATTCATCCTTCCCTCGTGTTTTGAAAGGATGCAATGCGGTTATTAATAAGAAGAGATGGAATTAATGACTGCATGATTCACATCAGTAGAGTGGCTACTTCAGAATCAGCCGATGTACGATTCATCCTTCCCTCGTGTTTTGAAAGGATGCAATGCGGTTATTAATAAGAAGAGATGGAATTAATGACTGCATGATTCACATCAGTAGAGTGGCTACTTCAGAATCAGCCTATGTACGATTCATCCTTCCCTCGTGTTTTGAAAGAATGCAATGCGGTTATTAATAAGAAGAGATGGAATTAATGACTGCCATGATTCACATCAGTAGAGTGGCTACTTCAGAATCAGCCGATGTACGATTCATCCTTCCCTCGTGTTTTGAAAGGATGCAATGCGGTTATTAATAAGAAGAGATGGAATTAATGACTGCATGATTCACATCAGTAGAGTGGCTACTTCAGAATCAGCCTATGTACGATTCATCCTTCCCTCGTGTTTTGAAAGGATGCAATGCGGTTATTAATAAGAAGAGATGGAATTAATGACTGCATGATTCACATCAGTAGAGTGGCTACTTCAGAATCAGCCGATGTACGATTCATCCTTCCCTCGTGTTTTGAAAGGATGCAATGCGGTTATTAATAAGAAGAGATGGAATTAATGACTGCATGATTCACATCAGTAGAGTGGCTACTTCAGAATCAGCCTATGTACGATTCATCCTTCCCTCGTGTTTTGAAAGGATGCAATGCGGTTATTAATAAGAAGAGATGGAATTAATGACTGCATGATTCACATCAGTAGAGTGGCAACTTCAGAATCAGCCGATGTACGATTCATCCTTCCCTCGTGTTTTGAAAGGATGCAATGCGGTTATTAATAAGAAGAGATGGAATTAATGACTGCATGATTCACATCAGTAGAGTGGCTACTTCAGAATCAGCCGATGTACGATTCATCCTTCCCTCGTGTTTTGAAAGGATGCAATGCGGTTATTAATAAGAAGAGATGAAATTAATGCCTGCATGATTCACATCAGTAGAGTCGCTACTTCAGAATCAGCCTATGTACGATTCATCCCTCCCTCGTGCTTTGAAAGGATGCAATGCGGTTATTAATAAGAAGAGATGGAATTAATGACTGCATGATTCACATCAGTAGAGTGGCTACTTCAGAATCAGCCGATGTACGATTCATCCTTCCCTCGTGTTTTGAAAGGATGCAATGCGGTTATTAATAAGAAGAGATGGAATTAATGACTGCATGATTCACATCAGTAGAGTGGCTACTTCAGAATCAGCCGATGTACGATTCATCCTTCCCTCGTGTTTTGAAAGGATGCAATGCGGTTATTAATAAGAAGAGATGGAATTAATGACTGCATGATTCACATCAGTAGAGTGGCTACTTCAGAATCAGCCGATGTACGATTCATCCTTCCCTCGTGTTTTGAAAGGATGCAATGCGGTTATTAATAAGAAGAGATGAAATTAATGCCTGCATGATTCACATCAGTAGAGTCGCTACTTCAGCATCAGCCTATGTACGATTCATCCCTCCCTCGTGTTTTGAAAGGATGCAATGCGGTTATTAATAAGAAGTGATGAAATTAATGCCTGCATGATTCACATCAGTAGAGTCGCTACTTCAGAATCAGCCTATGTACGATTCATCCTTCCCTCGTGTTTTGAAAGGATGCAATGCGGTTATTAATAAGAAGAGATGAAATTAATGCCTGCATGATTCACATCAGTAGAGTCGCTACTTCAGAATCAGCCTATGTACGATTCATCCCTCCCTCGTGTTTTGAAAGGATGCAATGCGGTTATTAATAAGAAGAGATGAAATTAATGCCTGCATGATTCACATCAGTAGAGTCGCTACTTCAGAATCAGCCTATGTACGATTCATCCTTCCCTCGTGTTTTGAAAGGATGCAATGCGGTTATTAATAAGAAGAGATGAAATTAATGCCTGCAAGATTCACATCAGTAGAGTCGCTACTTCAGAATCAGCCTATGTACGATTCATCCTTCCCTCGTGTTTTGAAAGGATGCAATGCGGTTATTAATAAGAAGAGATGAAATTAATGCCTGCAAGATTCATATCAGTAGAGTCGCTACTTCAGAATCAGCCTATGTACGATTCATCCTTCCCTCGTGTTTTGAAAGGATGCAATGCGGTTATTAATAAGAAGAGATGAAATTAATGCCTGCATGATTCACCTAAGTAGAGTCGCTACTTTAGAATCAGCCTATGTACGATTCATCCTTCCCTCGTGTTTTGAAAGGATGCAATGCGGTTATTAATAAGAAGAGATGAAATTAATGCCTGCAAGATTCACATCAGTAGAGTCGCTACTTCAGAATCAGCCTATGTACGATTCATCCTTCCCTCGTGTTTTGAAAGGATGCAATGCGGTTATTAATAAGAAGAGATGAAATTAATGCCTGCAAGATTCACATCAGTAGAGTCGCTACTTCAGAATCAGCCTATGTACGATTCATCCTTCCCTCGTGTTTTGAAAGGATGCAATGCGGTTATTAATAAGAAGAGATGAAATTAATGCCTGCATGATTCACATAAGTAGAGTCGCTACTTCAGAATCAGCCTATGTACGATTCATCCTTCCCTCGTGTTTTGAAAGGATGCAATGCGGTTATTAATAAGAAGAGATGAAATTAATGCCTGCATGATTCACATCAGTAGAGTCGCTACTTCAGAATCAGCCTATGTACGATTCATCTTTCCCTCGTGTTTTGAAAGGATGCAATGCGGTTATTAATAAGAAGAGATGAAATTAATGCTCGCATGATTCACATCAGTAGAGTCGCTACTTCAGAATCAGCCTATGTACGATTCATTCTTCCCTCGTGTTTTGAAAGGATGCAATGCGGTTATTAATAAGAAGAGATGAAATTAATGCCTGCATGATTCACATCAGTAGAGTCGCTACTTCAGAATCAGCCTATGTACGATTCATCCCTCCCTCGTGTTTTGAATGGATGCAATGCGGTTATTAATAAGAAGAGATGGAATTAATGACTGCATGATTCACATCAGTAGAGTGGCTACTTCAGAATCAGCCGATGTACGATTCATCCTTCCCTCGTGTTTTGAAAGGATGCAATGCGGTTATTAATAAGAAGAGATGGAATTAATGACTGCATGATTCACATCAGTAGAGTCGCTACTTCAGAATCAGCCTATGTACGATTCATCCTTCCCTCGTGTTTTGAAAGGATGCAATGCGGTTATTAATAAGAAGAGATGGAATTAATGACTGCATGATTCACATCAGTAGAGTCGCTACTTCAGAATCAGCCGATGTACGATTCATCCTTCCTTCGTGTTTTGAAAGGATGCAATGCGGTTATTAATAAGAAGAGATGAAATTAATGCCTGCATGATTCACATCAGTAGAGTCGCTACTTCAGAATCAGCCTATGTACGATTCATCCCTCCCTCGTGTTTTGAAAGGATGCAATGCGTTTATTAATAAGAAGAGATGAAATTAATGCCTGCAAGATTCACATCAGTAGAGTCGCTACTTCAGAATCAGCCTATGTACGATTCATCCTTCCCTCGTGTTTTGAAAGGATGCAATGCGGTTATTAATAAGAAGAGATGAAATTAATGCCTGCAAGATTCACATCAGTAGAGTCGCTACTTCAGAATCAGCCGATGTACGATTCATCCTTCCCTCGTGTTTTGAAAGGATGCAATGCGGTTATTAATAAGAAGAGATGAAATTAATGCCTGCATGATTCACATCAGTAGAGTCGCTACTTCAGAATCAGCCTATGTACGATTCATCCTTCCCTCGTGTTTTGAAAGGATGCAATGCGGTTATTAATAAGAAGAAATGAAATTAATGCCTGCAAGATTCACATCAGTAGAGTCGCTACTTCAGAATCAGCCTATGTACGATTCATCCTTCCCTCGTGTTTTGAAAGGATGCAATGCGGTTATTAATAAGAAGAGATGAAATTAATGCCTGCATGATTCATATCAGTAGAGTCGCTACTTCAGAATCAGCCTATGTACGATTCATCCTTCCCTCGTGTTTTGAAAGGATGCAATGCGGTTATTAATAAGAAGAGATAAAATTAATGCCTGCATGATTCATATAAGTAGATTCGCTACTTCAGAATCAGCCTATGTACGATTCATCCTTCCCTCGTGTTTTGAAAGGATGCAATGCGGTTATTAATAAGAAGAGATGAAATTAATGCCTGCAAGATTCACATCAGTAGAGTCGCTACTTCAGAATCAGCCTATGTACGATTCATCCTTCCCTCGTGTGTTGAAAGTAGGCAATGCGGTTATTAATAAGAAGAGATGAAATTAATGCCTGCATGATTCACATCAGTAGAGTCGCTACTTCAGAATCAGCCTATGTACGATTCATCCTTCCCTCGTGTTTTGAAAGGATGCAATGCGGTTATTAATAAGAAGTGATGAAATTAATGCCTGCATGATTCACATCAGTAGAGTCGCTACTTCAGAATCAGCCTATGTACGATTCATCCCTCCCTCGTGTTTTGAAAGGATGCAATGCGGTTATTAATAAGAAGAGATGAAATTAATGCCTGCATGATTCACATCAGTAGAGTCGCTACTTCAGAATCAGCCTATGTATGATTCATCCTTCCTTCGTGTTTTGAAAGGATGCAATGCAGTTATTAATAAGAAGAGATGAAATTAATGCCTGCAAGATTCACATCAGTAGAGTCGCTACTTCAGAATCAGCCTATGTACGATTCATCCTTCCCTCGTGTTTTGAAAGGATGCAATGCGGTTATTAATAAGAAGAGATGAAATTAATGCCTGCAAGATTCACACCAGTAGAGTCGCTACTTCAGAATCAGCCTATGTACGATTCATCCTTCCCTCGTGTTTTGAAAGTATGCAATGCGGTTATTAATAAGAAGAGATGAAATTAATGCCTGCATGATTCACATCAGTAGAGTCGCTACTTCAGAATCAGCCTATGTACGATTCATCCTTCCCTCGTGTTTTGAAAGGATGCAATGCGGTTATTAATAAGAAGAGATGAAATTAATGCCTGCATGATTCACATCAGTAGAGTCGCTACTTCAGAATCAGCCTATGTACGATTCATCCCTCCCTCGTGTTTTGAAAGGATGCAATGCGGTTATTAATAAGAAGAGATGAAATTAATGCCTGCATGATTCACATCAGTAGAGTCGCTACTTCAGAATCAGCCTATGTACGATTCATCCCTCCCTCGTGTTTTGAAAGGATGCAATGCGGTCATTAATAAGAAGAGATGAAATTAATGCCTGCATGATTCACATCAGTAGAGTCGCTACTTCAGAATCAGCCTATGTATGATTCATCCTTCCCTCGTGTTTTGAAAGGATGCAATGCGGTTATTAATAAGAAGAGATGAAATTAATGCCTGCATGATTCACATCAGTAGAGTCGCTACTTCAGAATCAGCCTATGTATGATTCATCCTTCCCTCGTGTTTTGAAAGGATGCAATGCGGTTATTAATAAGAAGAGATGAAATTAATGCCTGCAAGATTCACATCAGTAGTGTCGCTACTTCAGAATCAGCCTATGTACGATTCATCCCTCCCTCGTGTTTTGAAAGGATGCAATGCGGTTATTAATAATAAGAGATGAAATTAATGCCTGCATGATTCACATCAGTAGAGTCGCTACTTCAGAATCAGCCTATGTACGATTCATCCTTCCCTCGTGTTTTGAAAGGATGCAATGCGGTTATTAATAAGAAGAGATGAAATTAATGCCTGCATGATTCACATCAGTAGAGTCGCTACTTCAGAATCAGCCTATGTACGATTCATCCTTCCCTCGTGTTTTGAAAGGATGCAATGCGGTTATTAATAAGAAGAGATGAAATTAATGCCTGCATGATTCACATCAGTAGAGTCGCTACTTCAGAATCAGCCTATGTACGATTCATCCTTCCCTCGTGTTTTGAAAGGATGCAATGCGGTTATTAATAAGAAGAGATGGAATTAATGCCTGCATGATTCACATCAGTAGAGTGGCTACTTCAGAATCAGCCGATGTACGATTCATCCTTCCTTCGTGTTTTGAAAGGATGCAATGCGGTTATTAATAAGAAGAGATGAAATTAATGCCTGCATGATTCACATTAGTAGAGTGGCTACTTCAGAATCAGCCTATGTACGATTCATCCCTCCCTCGTGTTTTGAAAGGATGCAATGCGGTTATTAATAAGAAGAGATGAAATTAATGCCTGCATGATTCACATCAGTAGAGTCGCTACTTCAGAATCAGCCTATGTACGATTCATCCTTCCCTCGTGTTTTGAAAGGATGCAATGCGGTTATTAATAAGAAGAGATGAAATTAATGCCTGCAAGATTCATATCAGTAGAGTCGCTACTTCAGAATCAGCCTATGTACGATTCATCCTTCCCTCGTGTTTTGAAAGGATGCAATGCGGTTATTAATAAGAAGAGATGAAATTAATGCCTGCATGATTCATATAAGTAGATTCGCTACTTCAGAATCAGCCTATGTACGATTCATCCTTCCCTCGTGTTTTGAAAGGATGCAATGCGGTTATTAATAAGAAGAGATGAAATTAATGCCTGCAAGATTCACATCAGTAGTGTCGCTACTTCAGAATCAGCCTATGTACGATTCATCCTTCCCTCGTGTGTTGAAAGCATGCACGCAGTTATTAATAAGAAGAGATGAAATTAATGCCTGCATGATTCACATCAGTAGAGTCGCTACTTCAGAATCAGCTTCATAGTACGATTCATCCTTTCCTCGTGTTTTCAGGAAGCGATGCAATGCGGTTATTAATAAGAAGGATGAAATTAATGCCCGCATGATTCACATCAGTAGAGTCGTGCTACTCCAGAATCAGCCTATGTACGATTCATCCCTCCCCTCGTGTTTTGAAAAAGGATGCAATGCGGTTATTAATAAGAAGAGATGAAATTAATGCCTGCATGATTCACATCAGTAGAGTCGCTAACAGAATCAGCTCATGTGATTCATCCTTCCTTCGTGTTTTGGAAAGGATGCAACGCAGTTATTAATAAGAAGAGATGAAATTAACGCCCGCAAGATTCACATCAGTAGAGTCGTCATTTGTGAATCAGCTTATGTACGATTCATCCTTCCCTCGTGTTTTCGAAAGGGACGGCTGCGGTTATTAATAAGAAGAGATGAAATTAATGCCTGCAAGATTCACATCAGTAGAGTCGCTACTTCAGAATCAGCCTATGTACGATTCATCCTTCCCTCGTGTTTTGAAAGCGCGCAATGCGGTTATTAACAAGAAGAGATGAATATCGCTCGTATGATCTCAGCTACAAGCATCATAGAGTCGCTACTTCAGAATCAGCCTATGTACGATTCATCCTTCCTCGTGTTTTGAAAGGATGCAATGCGGTTATTAATAAGAAGAGATGAAATTAATGCCTGTACGATTCACATCAGTAGAGTCGCTACTTCAGAATCAGCCTATGTACGATCTTATCCCTTTCCCTCGTGTTTTGAAAGGATGCAATGCGGTTATTAATAAGAAGAGGCAAATTAATGCCTGCATGATTCACATCAGTAGAGTCGCCATTCAGAATCAGCTCATGTACGATTCATCCTCCCTGTGTTTTTGAGAGGGAAGGATGCAATGCGGTCATTAATAAGAAGAATGAAATTAATGCCTGCATGATTCACATCGATAGAGTCGCTACTTCGGGTCTTTACTCCCGATTCATCGCTTCCTCGTGTTTTGAAAGGATGCAATGCGGTTATTGTAAAAGAGAGATGAAATTAATGCCTGTGATTCACATCAGTAGAGTCGCTACTTCAGAATCGGCCTATGTACCGTTCATCCTTCCCTCATGTTTTGAAAGGATGCAATGCGGCTATTAGTAAGAAAGATGAAATTAATGCCTGCATGATTCATAAAGTAGATTCGCTGCTTCAAGAATCAGCTAATAGGTTCATCACTTCCTCTGTTGTTTGAAAGGATGCAATGCAGTTATTAATAAGAAGAGATGAAATTAATGCCTGCATGATTCACGTGGTAAATTCGCTACTTCGGTCAGCTTCTGTACGATTCATCCTTCCCTCGTGTTTTTGAAAAGGATGCAATGCGGTTATTAATAGAAGAGATGAAATTGTACCTGCATGATTCACATCAGTAGATTCTTCTTCAGAATCAGCCTATGTACGATTCATCGCCTCGTGTTTGAAAGGATGCAATGCGGTTATTAATAAGAAGATGAAATTAATGCCTGCGCAGTTCACATCAGTAGATTCCTTTACTTCAAGAATCAACCTATGTACGATTCATCCTTTCCCTCGTGTTTTTGAAAGGATGCAATGCGGTTATTAATAAGAAGAGATGAAATTAATGCAAGATTCATCAGTAAGTCGCTACTTCAGAATCAGCCTATGTACGATTCATCCCTCCCTCGTGTTTTGAAAGGATGCAATGCGGTTATTAATAAGAAGAGATGAAATTAATACGCAGTTCCACATCAGTAGAGTCGCTACTTCAGAATCAACCTATGTACGATTCATCCTTCCCTCGTGTTTTGAAGGATGCAATGCGGTTGGTAATAAGAGAGATGAAATTAATGCCTGCATGATTCACATCAGTAGAGTCGCTACTTCCAAGTCAGCCTATGTACGATTCATCCTTCCCTCGTGTTTTGAAAGGATGCAATGCGGTTGTAATAAGAAGAGATGAAATTGTACCTGCAAGATTCGCATCAGTAAGTCGCTACTTCCAGAATCGGCCACTATGTACGATTCATCCCTCCCTCGTGTTTTGAAAGGATGCAATGGTTATTAAACGAGAAGAGATGAAATTAATGCCTGCACGGATTCCTCCGTGAAGTCGCTACTTCCAGAATCAGCCTATGTACGATTCCTGTCCTTCCTCGTGTTTTGAAAGGATGCAATGCGGTTATTAATAGAAGAGATGAGGTATGCCTACGCGTTCACATCAAGTAGATTCGCTACTTCAAAATCAGCTATGTACGATTCATCTTCCCTCGTGTTTTGAAAGGATGCAATGCGATTTATTAATAAGAAGAGATGAAATTAATGCCTGCGCGGTTATACATCAGTAGATTCGCTGCTTCAGAATCATTGCTGCAGTTAATGCTTATGTTTGAAGGATGCAATGCGGTTATTAATAAAGAAGAGATGAAATTAATGCCTGCAAGATTCACATCAGTAGAGTCGCTACTTCAGGAATCGGCCTATGTACGATTCATCCACTCCTCGTGTTTTGAAAGGATGCAATGCGGTTATTAATAAGAAGAGATGGGAAATGTTCCTGCATGATTCACATCAGTAGGTACTACTTCAAGAATCAATATGTACGATTCATCCAACCCTCGTGTTTTGAAAGGATGCAATGCGTTTATTAATAGAAGATGAAATTAATGCCTCACGTGATTCACATCTGTAGATTCGCTACTTCAGAATCAGCCTATGTACGATTCATCCTTCCCTCGTGAATAGAAAGAATTATAAGCAGTTATTAATAAAAAGATTTAAAATTAATGTATATAAAATTTCACAACTTAAGCGCAAATACCTTGCGAAAGGTTTTAATCCGTTTCTTCCCTGTATTTATGGGTTAAATAACAGGACTGGTTGGGTCCTATAGTATTGGCTGGCAACCAGTCTACCGCAGAAAGTAATGGCAACCTACTGCGGGATAATCTTCTGCCCAGAGTCGTGTCTCTTTCGAGACATGATCGCCCAAGCGTGTATCACGTATAGCACTTAACTGACAGACTGATTAGTTACATTATAATATAAAAATCTAAAGACTATGTTTCTTATATAATTATTAGCTACAGTTTTATAAATTTCTTTTTTACTTTTGTTTCCCATCCGCTTATATCTCTCTTTCTCTCACCCACGCATAATGGCTCTTTCCCTCTTTTTATTTCTCTTCAGTCGTTCTTAACTTTCTTAACCAGAGAACCTTAACTAAGGGTATATAGTCAGTCAGTTAAGTGCCATACGTGATACACGCCTGGGCGATCATGTCTCGAAAGAGACATGACTGACTGGGCAGAAGATTATCCCGCAGTAGGTTGCCATTGCTTTCTGCGGTAGACTGGTTGCCGAACACACAGCTACAGAACCCAATCTGTCCTGCTATTTAACCCATAACTGGAAGGAAGAGACGGCTTAATACCTTTCCCAAGGGTATTTGCGCGTAAGTGAATGCAATGGATTCAACTGGAATTCGAACTCGGCTCCCCGGTTTCTCGTTGCGAGCCGATATATAGTACCCAGCGCAAATGACGCCATTTTAATTACAATTTAATTAAATTTTCAGTACCTGATTTTCTTACTGTTATGTCGTGAGTAAGAATAAATAACTCAACAACAGGAATAGGTTAATCGTTGTATTCCGTGAAAACAGTATTTACAAAGGTTATTAGTATCCAATACAAGAATAAAGTTTAATCGTCTCAACCGTCGTAAGACGTAGTATGAGCAATGGGTACTTCCGGGTCGTCACCGGAAGTCTACGACTGACTTGTCGATACAGCTGCTCGGCACACTCTCCCTACGTAGATGCCACCATTACTTTACATAGTATTCCATTATCGCCGAATAGGCGCGGGCGTCCCAACACTTACCTAAATAATGTTTTTCAGTTTCTATTAATGTTAAATCAAAGTACAAATTTTGAAGTGTCTGCATGTCAAATATTTCGAATAAAGATTTATATTTAATATTTTTTTGATATTTTCAAAATTGGGTATGATATACCCATGGTTAGTCGTGGTGTAACTTTAATTGATGGTTAGTGTTTCAGGGCTAATTATGCTCCCAATATCATCATGATTATTTTTTCTTCAACCCTTTCTTTTTGACGCCCACGTTTGCAATCTCTCTTTATAAGTTCTTTCATTTTTCTTTCGCTTTTTCTTTTTCTTTTTCTATTTCTCTTTTCTCAATGGTGACGGACTCGGATCTCAAACGGAAAGAAAATAGCAACTTTAGAGTTAAAGTAAACAAACAATTCTGTTAGTTATCTGTCCTTAACAGAAAGGACAGACAAAATGAAACTGTGATTATTTCTAATGACCCTCACTGACGTTTCTCCCCCTTATTTGACTTGACAACGGCAGAAATAACACAGTTAACCCCTCTATTTTTTTATAACTCTTCTACTGGATGTGCGTTGTGGTGCAGTGGATATTCGCTCGGAATGAGAATTTGGGAAGCCGAGTTCGAATTCTAGCTGAATTCCTTGCATTCACTTACGCTCGAAAACCGTTGGGAAATGTATTAATCCGTCTCTTCCCTCCAGTTATGGGTGAAATGATAGGACAGATTGGGTTCTATAGCCTTGGCTGGCAACTAGTCTACCGCAGAAAGCAATAGCAACCTACTGCGTGATAAATTTTTGCCCAGTCAGTCTTTCGATATATGATCGCCCAAAGCGTGTATCACGTATGGCACCTAACTGACTGACTAAATAGTTGGAAACATGATTAAGACTTCTAATGGGCGTAAAGTGGGGGATCGGTGTTCTATTGTTATGAAGTAATAAACTGATCTCCTACTAATTATTACGTAATAAGATAATACATCTTTTCTCCCTCTAGCTATGAGTCAAATAACAGGACAGATTGGGTTCTATAGTCTTGGCTGGCAACCAGTCTGTCGCAAAAAGCAATGACAACCTACTGCGGGATAATTTTCTGCCCAGTCAGTCATATCTCTTTCGAGACATGATCGCCCAAAGCGTGTGTCACGTATAGCACTTAACTGACTGAACCCCTCTATTGTGGTTCTTCCTTTGGAGAGAAGGATTTTCGAATTTTTAAACCGGAAACATCTCATTGCTACAGTGTATACAACAAAATAAAAATATACATTGCGAGTCGATATAGGAATATTATATCCCTTCTTGTTTTTGTTTATTTTTATCATTTCATTCACGCAAGGCAATAAAGCCGCTAAGATGAAAGACGTTGCTGAATGTGAAAGCATAAAGAATATATGAAAGGGAAAACATTATTAAGGAAGAAAACAATGAAGAAGATAAATAAATAAGACAGATGATAACGATTGACATTGCATTTCAATTTTTAACATCAAACTGGAATGCAATAAGCCAGAAGAGTTTTTCAGAAGCGAGAGTTCTAATGAAAAAAACTGTCGGCATAGAATTTGCGGTTACATTTAGCCATTTCAGCTATAAAATGATGAGACCTTGCCGCCAATCTAGTACTGGACTTGAATTCCCAGAATTTTAGTAGTATAGAAGAAAGTTCAGCAGAGCAATTGCAATGAAAGTATTCATAGTAAAAGCACAGGTAAGCTGCATTACGTGGTTGGGAAACTGACTGAAGGCAAGATGCCAGGTCAGGACCATAACATTGCTGATACTTCTTTTTGGATTTTTTCATGGGTCTCTAAATATATAGCAAGAGAAGCAGATCATATGTGGTAGCAATATTCATAAATACGCAAGATAGGTTCGAGGTGAGAAAAATTGTCAAGACAGAAAAACTAATATTTCTGGCAACTAGGATGTGATTTCCGGTTTTCTCTTTTCCAATCTTTTCACTTTTCTTTCTTTTTTTTTTGTTCTCAATTGGAGTAGATAGACTAAACTATCGCCCGGTTCACACTCCACCCACGCCTATTGGACAGGTGTAGAGGCTCATCCTTTGTTCCCTGTTTAGGATGTGGTTTCCGGCTTTCTCTCTTCTAATCTTTTCACTCTTACGTAGCCCCCGGCACATCAGTGACGTTACCGCCTTGCTCGGGGTGATATGATTAAAAGAAAAAAAAACTAATTTAATATAATCCTTTTACTTCATTGATGATAGCAGACACGGAAAAGAAAATGGTGGACAAAATGCAAGAAAGTGCGAAGAAAGGACTAAGCATAAACTTAAAATAAACAGAATGTATGGTTATCAGCAAAAGCAAGACCTCAAAATACCACCTACAAGTCGGAAACTAAAAATAGAACATGTAAATAAATTTAAATACGTGGGAAGTATGATGACAGAGGATGGGAAGTGTGACACTGGAACCTGACAACGCACTGGCATGGACAAGAACACATTTCAAAAGCTTACCAGAGTACTGAGAGATAGGTAGATCTCTTCAGAAACAAAGAAAAGCGTCATAAGCTGCTATGTGGCCAAGGATACATTTCAAAAGCTTACCAGAGTACTGAGAGATAGGTAGATCTCCTTAGAAACAAAGAAAAGCGTGATAGACTGCTATGCGATAATGTTGGACGATCTCTTCAAGGATGAAGGAAAGTCTCGAAGCAGCAGAAATGTGGTTCTACAGAAAGATGCTGAGGAAATACAAGCTGCCGGAGAGGATGCAAACGAGAAGAAAACTCACAGCATCAGGAAGAGAGAGCTCATTTTTCTGGGACACGTTATGAGGAAAGAGGGTTTGGAAAGAGATAGTGGAAAGCACAGAGAGAGACATATTTGATGGGCTTGAACAAATGGATGGTGGAGCGGTGTTTGGAAGACATGTCAAGAGGCAAAATATTAAGAAAGACAAGGGAGAGGGGAAGTGGAAGACGCATTTGCGTACGTCCTTAAAGGACACTTCACATAAAGAAGGAAAATACTTCATGTCAGCGGAGAATGTTAGCTCAAGATGGTGTCAATTATTATTATTATTATTATTATTATTATCATTATTATTATTATTATTATTTTCGTCATAATTATATTTCTGCTATGGTCATACTACCTATGGAGTCTGCCGGAAAACCTAAAGCAGGTACTGATGTGTTGTTATGGCTACCATTTCATTTGTTCTTTTCTATCTCCCTTAACATTACTAGCGTTTCATGGACAAAGTTTTCTTAGTGTGTAGGATGTACTCCTCAAGACGATTTTTTAAATACTGCTGCCACATCTGGTCGGGTGCCCCTGATGTTCAACTCGGGGTTCTTGACAAAATCCAGCGGAGAATCTGTAATGTGATCGATACTGACTTGGCAGCTCGACTGCAGTCGCTAACTCACCGGCGTGACGTGGCTTCCCTGTGCCTGTTCTATAAACACTTTCACGGCTTCTGCTCCAATGAACTTAAATCACTGGTGCCTCCTAGGTATGAATTTAGACGAGTCACGAGATTAGTAACTAGGCCCCATCCTTTTACAGTGAAACCGATAAAATGTAACCGCAATTTCTACTCTAACAGCTTCGTTTCACTTCCCGCCTGTGGAATTCCCTTCCATATACTTGCTTCCCCGACAGCTACAATATCCAGAAATTTAAATGTAAGTCCAATAGACATTTCCTACCTCACTAACTCGCATCCATTCTCTCAAATTCCTTTTTCCATCTACTCCACCCCCATTCTCGCTATTCTCATCCGTCTATTACCCTCCTCCTGACATTTCCTATAACTAACCCTTCTTTCTCATCACTTTTCCCTATATAACCCCCTTGCTTGGGGTGAAATGATTAAAAAAAAAATCTCTTAAACTGGGGTTTCCAGGGATTCTTTTATATATAACGTTTTTTAATGTGTTGTTGTGTTCCTTTTTTTATCATTTCAAGCGCACCTACTATCACTGGTACTATTCTTGTTTTCAATTTCCACATTTTTTTTTAATTTTCAATTTCCAAGTCTTTGCATTTTCATAGTTTTTCAAATTTATTGGTTACTATGTTACAATCAGTTGGACAAACTAGTAGGCAAGTTTTTTCTTTTCGGTTTTTGACAATAAGGCCTGGTCTATTATATATATAGTATATATTATATATATATTGGTTTGACAATAAGGCCTGCTTCAATTTTCTTTTCTGTGTATGTGGTGTAATCCCATAGAATTCTATTCCTGTAACTGGTGCTGGGTGATGTTTACAAGGTTAATTTATTGTTATTATTATTAATAGTAGTATTTTTGATATATTATAACAATATGGTATGAATCCTTTCACTAAGGAGTTTTGAAATAAGTGTTTTTCTAATTCAGTATAACGACGATTATAATAATATGTAGATTGATGTTATTAAAGTAATTGTTTGCAATGACAATATGGTATATAAATAAGATGAGGTATGACGACTGGAGCTGTCACGTTGTGGAAGAACAATAAAATCATTATTAACGATTTCAATATGGGACACACACACACACACACACACACACACACACATATATGTGTGTGTGTGTACGTATATATATATATATATATAAACAAAAACGGGAACGCTTCATTACAAAAATCCACTTGGAATAGAGACCTGCGGTGCCAGCATTTGCTGGCTTATGCTTTGCATGTTTGCTTGTTTAGATTATGACAACTGACACTTAACAAATATTACAAAATGTCATGATAGGGAAACGCCTAAAACTCAGAATAATAATTTCATATAAAATTTTAATTAACAAAAAAAAAAAGGGCGCTAGACAAAAGGCGAAATTGAATTCAGTTCATATAAAAACAAGTAGTAATTCAAAACAATATAAAAAGTTTTCTGAAGTGGATGAAGTTTTGAAATTCGAAGCCTGGTACTTTGTCTCGTTGGCAACAAACTTGAAGAAAAACAAATCTATACGGGTGCGTAAAAGTAAGCATTCGTCTCAATTCATATATAATACGCACAATTTTAGCTCGTTTTTGGGAAAAATATATCGTGTAGAACACTTCTTCTTTGTCCCCTTCAGTACATAATCCTAGTTCTATTCATAAATAGAACATGAATAGAACTATGCCAAATTTATTCTGAATTTGGAATATTTCGGTTTATTTCCAAAACATCCAACAAACATTCAACAAGCATCAAACTCATATCAATCTTGATCATAGTGAAAGGATTCATACCCTATTGTTATCATATGATCATATATGATCATATGATATGATCATATCATATATAATCATATAAGATGTGATCATATCACATCATAATGATATCATATGATCCTCTCATATGAACATATCATATGATCATATCATGTGATATCACGTCAGATGATATGATATCATATATCATATGTTATATGACATGACATCATATATCATATGATTAAACTTTTTTTGATACAATTAAAATTTTTTTTTATCGAAAAAAAAATTTACAAGCATTATTAAAGATAGGTTTACGTTTACAAACATAATTTTTTTAAAAAAATCTGTCGCTTTCAACGTCACTTGATGTAAAAAGAAAAACTCTCTCAACAAACGCGTCACGTGATGTAAACAAACGCGTCACGTCATGTAAACGAACTCTTCATTGACGCTCTCGCGAAATCTCGCGAAATACGTTACTAATTCAAATTTTAAAATCATTTGTTTCTGATGAAGGACCGAGGATGGTCTGAAATATAAAATATAATAGTAGAAATAAACAAATACTGTCAAAAAACACATTTTCAAACTCAAAACGTTTTAATATTCTTTCCTATACATATTAAGACAGTATACGTGGATCATCACTATGCTATCATAGAATATGATATATATTTCATATATACCATAAAATATGATATATATTTCATATATACCATAGGATATAGGAAATATATATAAGATATATATTTCCTCTATTCTTTTTTTCTTCACCCAGTGCTGTTAGTGTCAAATTTTCTAAGCCCTCTTTTTCGTTATGTTGTCTGAAACTTTCCACTTTTTCTTATTCTAAATGTGTTTCCTTTCCGTTTCAGTTTTTTTTTTAATAGTCCAGGGTATGACGATAAACTACATCCGACAGCAAAGACTCGGGAGACTGGATGTTTTATGGAGTGTAGAACCACCTCTTAATTACTGTTGTTTCCAAGTCCATCCTGACTTGGTGTATTACCATCTATTAGTGTCCCAACTTTGGGTAAGTCATGAACCCTCACACAAAAGCAAAATACTTAGAAAGTATAGAATACATTTTTATAATAAAAATACCGGCAATATTTCTTTTATATAAAAAATACCAACACGACATATTTATAGTAGAGTTACCAACAACACATTTTATAGCAAAATGAACATTAATACGTTTTATCTGTAGTTAAATTGATTGCATTCAAAATATATTTGAAGTTATATAAATGTGTTCAAAGTATTTAGATTTAGACATTAAATAACTAATAACGTTTGATATGCCGCTAAACAAAACCAACGGTTTCCTGGGCATGACGATAAATTGCATCCGGCAGAAAGATTGGGAGGTTGTGAAGAGCATGGAACCACCTCTTGATTGCTCTTGTTGTCGGATCCGCTCTCACCCAAGGTGGTGGCATCTGTTGGGGTTCCAGGTATGGGCGGGTGTTTGGTTCCCGAACTGGGGTCGGAGAACTGTGAGAGTGTAGATGTGCACTTTTATAGAGATCTATACATAAAAAAGACATTTATAGAAAAATATACATTTTTGAAGAAAAAATTTTGCCATGACACATTTTTGAAGAAGTTACTCGCAGCAAAACATTTTTGAATACAAAACTAGAAGACATTTTCAGTTTTCTAAAATAAAAAAGAATAAAAACAAAATATTTTCATTAAAATCTGACTAAATCAACCTTCTCACTATAACAGAACTTTAAAAAATACCTTAAAACACCATCTTTTTGGCATTAAATAACCCACAGAGGTTGATATGCTGTTAAACAGAATTCAAACAAAACCAAGCAATGAACCAACATGAAAGGACTTTAATCCATATGTCCTACATTTTTTAAAGAAATCAAATTCGAAAATATAATTTGAACAAAACTACAACGTAAAACACCCATAACAACTTTTCTAGTAATCATATGATAAATCGAATACTAATCCTGGGTATGACGACAAACAGCAGCAAGGTTAGATTGAAGGTTTTGAGGAGCATAGAACTCCCTCTTAATTGCTGTTTTTCCCAAGTCAACCCTAACCCAGGTTGGTAGCACCTTTTAGAGTTCTAGCTATGGGCAAATATTGAGCTCCCTCTACATATGTCTTCTTGATATACCTACGCATGTCTTCTTGAAGCTTTTGTAAGGAATTTCATCTGCACACCCCTATATCGTAATTTAATTGGGTCCTCCCACTTGGTTCTTTCTTTGTAAGATTTCGCTTTTTCAGAAATAGATAAAAAAACATTCTACATTTTTTTTTATTTCTCTTCAGTTTTCTCAGTCGACCAATAAATCCAGAGTAAAAATATATGAATGTAAATAAACTTGCTGCACATATACTGCTATTTTATTAATGTACTTGTATTCATCATGTTTATTTTACTTGTGTACTTGTAAAATAAGACTAAACTTGTGATATTTATTCTGAATTTGAAACAGTTCTATTTATTTCCAAAGCACCTAAAACATATTTATAAGTATTGTTTCTTTAATTGAATTTTTGAATAGAGTCAGATATTTCAAAGATTAAAAATAAATAAATAAAAACGTAATATGAAAAAAAAAGAAAAAAAAGCGTAATATTTAAGTATTATATATTTAAAAGTATCAACATCTCAAACTTTATTTTCTTTAGCAATAAAATTGGTGATTCATTTTTTGGTGGTGGTGGGCAGCCATTTATAAAACTAAACTGCACAATGAAATGAAAAGTAAGCAAAGATAGGTAAATAGATATAGACAGGTGAAATATAGCTGTGTAAAATGAATGGTTTTTCTATCATTAGACTACAGACTTATTGATGCATCTACATATGTCTCCTTGAAGCTTTTCTAAGGAATTTTATCTGCACACACACACGCCTTTATCGACTCAATTTAATTGGATCCTCCTACTTATTTCTTTGTAAGATTTTGCCTTTTCAGAAATAGATAAACTTTCTATATTTTCTTTTTTATTTCTCTTCAGTTTTCTCAGTCGACCAATAAATCCAGAGTAAAAATATATGAATGTAAATAAACTTGCTGCACATTTACTGCTACTTTATTAATGTACTTGTATTCATCATGTTTATTTTACTTGTGTACTTGTAAAATAAGACTAAACTTGTGATATTTATTCTGAATTTGGAACAGTTCTATTTATTTCCAAAGAACCTAAAACATATTTATAAGTTATGTTTCTTCAATTGAATTTTTGAATAGAGTCAGATATTTCAAAGATTCAAAAAACAAATAAATAAAAACGTAATATGAAAAAAAGCGTAATATTTATGTATTATTTTCTATCAACATCTCAAACTTTATTTTCTATATTATTTTATCAGCAATAAAATTGGTGATGCATTTTTTGTGGTGGTGGTGGGCAGCCATTTATTAAACTAAACTGCACGATAAAGTGAAAAATAAGCAAAGATAGGTAAATAGATATAGACAGGTGAAATATGGGTGTGTCCTTGGTGTGACGATAAACTACATCCGGCAGCAAAAGACCTGATCAGGTTTTTGAGGAGCGTCGAACTACCTCATAATCACTGCTGTTCCTGACTCTCCCTGACCCTGAAAAGTAACTTCTTAAAGAAATCAAACTGTATTTCAAAATATAACTACATAGATATACGGAGATATAGATATATAGATATAGAGATATATTCAAAAGCTAAGGTAAAACAGGAGGTACATGTCCTGATAGTGATGTATATGATGTATATTATGTATATGATATATTATATTATTATATAATGATATAATAATATAATATTATATAATATTATATTATATGTATATTATTGTTGTGGAGTAGTTTTCGCACTGAAGGTTATAATCGTGCTATGTCGGTTAGTAATCGCCTTAACGCACCCAGATGTTAGGAACTTTGTAATCTTCCACCGAAAGCTGACTCCTTAGTATTCGGCTAACTACCGATTAATATCAACTGCCTAGTAGTTCTACTGAACTCCAATAGAACTCTAAAGAACTCCTATGCACTTCCCAAGAACTTCTTCCGTAAACTTCCTGTTAACTCTTATTAATATAGGAGGGAGAGTTCATTATCTGAGGAATAGGTGTGTTTCCCCATAACAATTATGTATATGATGTATATTATGTATATCATATTCATAATATACATAATATACATCATATATATAATATACATAATATATTATGTATAGTATACATAATATATTATGTATATTATGTATATGAAGTATATTGTGTATATAATATACATGATGCATATTATGTATATCATATCCATAATATACATAATATACATCATATATATAATATACATAATATATTATGTATAGTATACATAATATATTATGTATATTATGTATATTATGTATATGAAGTATATTGTGTATATAATATACAAGATGCATATTATGTATATGAAGTATATTGTGTATATAATATACATGATGCATATTATGTATATGAAGTATATTGTGTATATAATATACATGATGCATATTATGTATATGAAGTATATTGTGTATATAATATATACAAGATGCATATTATGTATATGAAGTATATTGTGTATATAATATACATGATGCATATTATGTATATGAAGTATATTGTGTATATAATATACATGATGCATATTATGTATATGAAGTATATTGTGTATATAATATACATGATGCATATTATGTATATCATATCCATAATATACATAATATACATCATATATATAATATACATAATATATTATGTATAGTATACATAATATATTATGTATATTATGTATATGCTGTCTATTAGGTATATATACCTGGCAGTGATGTATTAATTAGCAAAAAAAAAAAAATACTATATAATAAAATAAATATTTGTAATGTGCAAAGTAAACGTATTTTTTTCCGTTAAGTTACGGGGTGATATACCGACGTAATATACATATATATATATATAGCCTTAAGATTTCATTTGAATATGAAACACACAGGTTTCACATTAATATTTATTTGAAGTTAAACATGCTCTCTTCAAGATACTGAACACTTTTACTAATAAATATAGCATCAGTTTATTAAATACCATTCGTGATACACACTTGGGCGATCATGTCTCGAAAGAGAAAATTTGGCCGCAGTAGGTTGTAATTATCTCTCTCTCGTAGATTGGTTGCCAACCAAGGCTATAGAATAAAATCAGTCCTCTTATTTAACCCATAGGGAAATGCGACAGATTAATACCTTTTCCAAAGGTATTTGCGCGTATGCGAATGCAACGAATTCAACTTGAATTAGAACTCGGTTCTCCGATTTCTCGTTCCGGGCCGATATCCACTGCACCACAATATACACAGCTTGAAAAATTATAGATTATATATAAATTATAGATTTTATGATATATATATAATTATTAGGCCACCTAAAATAATTTTAAAAAAAATTATGTATTCATTCTATTTTTAGTATTTATTGCCAAATGAAAATAAATAGTTCTTTTTTTATTATAACTTTGCAAAATTTTACAAGGCAAGGAAACAAAGATGAACTCGTTCGATTCACCCTAAGTTTTCTTCTTTCATTCATTGATGAAACTCCAATATAGGTAATTATTAAATATTTATAAATTTATTTGATGCACATGTTATTATGCAGTATTAACAAAAGAACCATTCTATTTTCATTTACAATTATTCACTTGGCAATAAATAGTAAAAAATAGTATGAAATACATCATTTTTTTAAAACACTGGGTTGGCCTAATAATTATGGCCGGTAGTGTACATATTATCTGTTTGTAAATAATTTGTGGTTTTTTGTTTTTTTGTTTTTTTAAGCAAAAACCTGAAACCCGAAAAACTGACTGTGCACAGAAATATTTTCATGCGCTTCATATATATATATATATATATATATATATATATATATATATATATATATATAGTGTACTAGTTGTTACAATGTTTTTTTAACTTCATAGTATCACTACACGGGCTTTTCAACTAGATAATTTTCTTTTCTAAAATATCACCAGAAGATGAAGCAGACGACATAATAGGTTGGCTTCGAAACGCGAAAAATTTTGTTTAGTGATACTATGAAGTTATAAAAACATTGTAACAACCATTACAGTAAAACGCTCTACAACTGTATCGAGCACTCTTTATAAAAGTAAATGCATGAACAAAAGGTTAAAAAACCTACGAGTTCAACAACTTAGTTACAATACATATATATATATATATATATATATATATATATATATATATATATATATATATATATAGGTTGCTGATAGCCTCTCAGCCTGAGAAAAATTATTTTATAAAAACGTAGATAGATAGATAGAATAGACTGGGATAGATAGATAGATAGATAGATAGATAGATAGATAGATAGATAGATAGATAGATAATGTGTGTCCAATACCAGAAATACAAGTGTGGACAAAAGGAATTAATTGTCAGTTTCAAGCCAGTCACAATGAGGCAATGTTGATTCTTTTGTCCTCACCTTATCTTTCAATGGCATATCTCTGATATGGTCAATCTTTTCCTACAAATATTGTAGATTTTAAGTAATCTTCCGGTGGTCAACATATCATACTGGCTTTTTTTTTTCAATCGAATTCAGTTTTAACATATCATACTTGCCAATTTTCAATTTTCAATCGAATTAAATTTTCAATTCGATTTTATAAAAATAAAGATAATAAAAAAATTCTTAAACGATTTTGTTATGATAACAAATTATTCCTTCAAAGATTTTTTTTTAAATTATATTATTTTTATTCTTTGTTTTAATATTTTTTGCCAACTCTTCGATTTTTGTATTCTATGCTAAGACTTATTTCCGGTTTAAACTTTTGACATGTCGAGTTTTCTTTGGCAAAACATTGATACATTTTTGTATAGGTTCACATATTCAATTTTTTTAAAAATGTAATAACATCCCACCCCACTTTATTTATCTCATTTGATGAACTTTATTTTAGTTTAATTTTATTTTTTCAAATTTCCTTATCTCTACAGATATAACCAAATAAATTTCACTGCCTGATGATGTTATTAAACACCGAAACTTTATAGCTATTAAGTTGCAGTATGCAATAATAATAATAATAATAATAATAATAATAATAATAATAATAATAGCAACAACTCAATGCTCTTTTTAAAAGTAAATATCTAACTGTATAATATACTTTCATCAGTATTCACCACTTATATATATATATATATATATATATATATATATATATATATATATATTGAGCTTGTTTAATTAATTAATTTTTGGTCATAATAAAATTAGACCAGTGCATATTGGTATTAAAAAGTGTTCAATATAATTTTATGGTAAAACTTTCGAATATTTTACATTTGAAACGAGTTATTATACGACATAGGTTTCTACTATTAGTGGTGTCTTCAGGCGATTTGCAATAATACATATATATATATATATATAGTTAGTTAGTTAGTTAGTTAGTTAGCTTTGGGTCACAATTAAATTAGACCAGTACACGGCTGCATTAAAAAGTGTTCAATACATTTATATTGTAGGACTTTTGAATATTTTCATTTGGAAATGAGTTATTTTCGAAGCCTAGGTTATAATTCATCACGTGAAGATACTAAAAGGTTAAAACCTAGGTTGCGGAAATAACTCATTTTCAAACATATATATGTGAAGGTTGCTAAAATCTCTCAGCCTGAGCAAGATGATTTTCCAAAACAATGATAGATAGATAGATAGATAGATAGATAGATAGATAGATAGATAGATAGATAGATAGAATAGATAGATAGATAAACAGACTCCGACATAGATAGATAGATAGATAGATAGATAGATAGATAGATTAGCATAGATAGATAGATAGATAGATTAGCATAGATAGATAGATAGATAGATTAGCATAGATAGATAGATAGATAGATAGATAGATAGATAGATAGATAGATAGATAGATAGATAGAACAGACTCCGACATAGATAGATAGATAGATAGATAGATCAAAACAGATTAGCATAGATAGATAGATAGATAGATAGATAGATAGATAGATAAGGGAAGTAGTGTGTTCAATAATAGAAATACAGATATAGTATGTATGGTGAAAGGAATCAACACTGCACGGTGATTGTCAGTTACAAGCCTTTGAAGGCCACAATGAGGTAGTGTTGATATTTATGCCCCATTTTTATATGTAGGAACACCATATCTCCGATATTGATCAGTTTTCTATAAATATTGCAAATTTTAAATAGTATATATGTATAAATATATATTATTTAGTTTTTGATCATAATTAAGTTAGACTAGTACTCAGTTGTATTAAAAAGTGTTCAATACATTTATATTGTAGATCTTTTAGGTATTTTTTTCATTTGGAAATGAGTTATTTCCGCAACCTGGGTTTCAAACTTTCCATATCTTCAGGCAATTCATAATAACTGATTTTCAGTTTTTCAAACGTACAAACAAGGATTTTTTTTATGAATGTCCGCCTGGAGTTTTTAAACAGCCGAAATTTTCGAAATTTAGGGAGGAGTTACTTAAGAACAATAAAACACTTTCATCCATGTTTATACGATCTTAATATGTATTTATAGATGTGAGTACATCTGAACATTATTTCTGATCTTTCATTCAGGTACTTTTTTTTTGTTCTGGAAATAACATAATGGCTAACATTTACTCCTGTCATAATCTGCAGACATTGCCACCGTTTTATGGTTTGACTATTGTTACTATAGTCCAAGTTATATCAGCTTTTTTTTTCCATTTTTCAATTTCAGTTTCTATATAAATATATGAAGATACCGAAAGGTTGAAAGCTAGGTTGCATAAATAACATTTCCAAATGAATATATATATATATATATATATATATATATATATATGCTCTCGTGTGTGTGTGTGTGTAAATGTGTGTGCATGTCTGTGTCATATGTAAATATTCATGAATATAGATTTAAATATATCGTTATATATTTATCTATATGTATACACTACCAGGCATAATTATTAGGCCACCCCAGTATTTAAAAAAATATGTATTTCATACTATCTTTTAGTATTTATTGCCAAGCGAATAATCCTAAATGAAAATGAAATGGTTCTTTGGTTAATATTGCACAATAAAATATGCATCAAATGAATTTATATTTGATAATTACCTATATTGCAGTTTCATCAATGAACGAATAAAGAAAACTTAGGGTCAATCGGACGAGTTCATCTTTGTTTCTTTGCCTTGTAAAATTTTGCAAAGTAATAATAATAATAAAAGAACCATTCTATTTTCATTTGGCAATAAACACTAAAATAGTATGAAATACATCATTTCTTTTAAAAAAAACAAGGGTGGCCTAATAATTATGACCGAAAGTGTATATATTTTTATAATCATCTCACCCCAAGCAAGGCGTTTTTACTGCCACTGGTGTGCAGGGGGTTACATAGCAAGATAGTGAAGAGAAAGAGAAACAAGTTATAGGGTGTGTCAGAGAATGAGTAAGAGAAGGATGAGAGCACTAGTGTGAAGAGAGCAGATGAGTAGAGTGGACGGAGAAAAGAACACGAGAGAAAGGATGCAAGTCACAGAGACTGGAGATGACAAATGACCTTGGAGATTGTCGCCTTCGGAGAAGCAAGTTTACGGAAGGGAATTTTACAGGTGGGAAGTGCGAGAAAAGAAGCTGTTAGAGTAGATGTTATGGTTACATTTTATAGGTTTCACTGTAAAAGGGTGGGACATGGTAGCTAATCTAAAAGCTAAATATATTTGTTAGGATTGTTATTTAGGGTTTTTTCTTTGTGGTTTTAAATTTTACAATTTAAACAGTGATATAAAAGAAATAATAGTAATTTCTACCCGTTTTTTGTTTTTGTACATTTCTTAATTTTGCACCTTCATTTCTTTAAATTGCACCATCATTTATCTGCAGATATGGCGTATTAAATGTTTTCTTTCAACTATTTATATGACGCATAGCTCGACCAATAATAATAATAATAATAATAATAATAATAATAATAATAATAATAATCAGATGCTCTAGCAGAAATGGCTCTCATGGTTTCCGATTTTCCTTGATTGGATGAGTCAACATGTTTTTTGTGTTTAAGAAATTAAGATCATATTTGCCCGGGAGCGCTGAAAGAGCGCACTTTCCAGACTCAATAGTTTGGGTTTTGTTTTACGGCATATTAACACCTCTGTGGGTTATTTAATGCCTAAAAGGTGGGGTTTATTTTTCTATGTTTCGTTATAGTGAGAATGTTGATTTAGTCAGATTTTGATGAGATTTTATTTTTTATTTTAGAAAATGTATTGCTGGTAATTTTTTCCTGCAAAAATGTATTTTTGAGAATATTTTTCTTTCAAAAATGTATATTTTTCTATATACGTCTATTTTTATGTATATACTAGCATCATAGCCTGGCGTTACTCGTGCAACTAAACAATTATCTATTTTCTTTTACTGAAATTAGAAATATAAAAACTATTACTCTCTCAGTTCAGAAATTTTCGTAGAATATTTAAAAATGTAGACATTTAATTTTAGAGGAAAAAGATGCATTAATGCCACACGAATTACAGACAGCTGATTTCCTGCATGAAATATTTTGCGAAAAAAAAACTTTATTTTTTAATCTAATTTTCTGAAATATGAAATAGTAAATCTGAAAAAAAAAACTTCAATAATTAAATTAAATATTGTCACTGTTTTTTAAATATTTTGTTTTTGTTTGAAAAAACACTTTTTAAAAAATATTTCTTTTGTTTCAAAATTACGGGGAAAATATTCACATTTTTTTGTTGACCAAATGAATTTTTAAAACGTCAGAATAAAAATTAAATATAAAAAGCTCATCTTTTTTAAATAAAAAAACATTTAGTTGCGTTTGATACGTGTGATTTCATTTCTGTGACGTAATTTAGCAACCATCTTAGATCTTAAATCTTTTACGGAGAAAATGCAAACAATTGGCTCCATTAGCCAAAAAGTGCAAAAGGGAAAATTTGCTGATCTTAAACTCAAAAACTATGTGTCGACCTGGCTTCCCTGTAGACATCTGTCCCTAGAATGTTTTTAAGCGTAGCTTAAAAAATGTAGGCGTGCATAGGGAACAGTTACACACAGACTCACAGATTGCATTTTATATATATCAGTCAGTCAGTTAAGTGCCATACGTGATACACGCTTGGGCGATTATGTCTCTTTTGAGACATGACTGACTGGGCAGAACATTATCCCGCAGTAGGTTACCATTGCTTTTTGCGGTAGACTGGTTGCCGACCAAGGCTATAGAACCCAATCTGTCCTGCTATTTAACCCATAACTGGAAGGAAGAGACGGATTAATACCTTTCCCAAGGGTATTTGCGCGTAAGTGAATACAATGGATTCAACTGGAATTCGAACTCGGCTCCCCGGTTTCTCGTTCCAGGCTGATCTCCACTGTACCACAACGCATATTATTTCGCTCATAGCTGGAACCCTAACAGGTGCTACCATACTGGGTCAAGGTAGACCTGAGTTTTATGCTCCTCACAAACTCTGAATCAGAGACCTTGCTACCGGATGCAGTTTACCGTCCAAACTCAAAAGAGTTTAAAAGCGTCTCCGTGTTTTTATGCGCGACGAATTATTTCCCAACCTCTAACCTCTCTCTCACAGGCGGGATTCAGCAAGCCTCTCGCTGCTTTCACGGAAAATCTTCTTCTTCTATGTGCCCTGCATTTCAGGATCATGGCTTTCCACGTCTCTCTATCCCTGGTGGTTCTTAACACGTACGCTTTCTCCTGTTACACCAACCAATCCTCGTTCTGTCATTCACTTGTTCAGGCCCTTCAAATATGTTGCCATCTACTTTACCCTGTCCGTTTTTCCTCTATCTGGCCTGTTAGTATCAGGTTCTCCAAGCCCTCCTTCCTCATTGCATGTCCCAGGAACTTTAACAGTCTCTTCCTGATGCTCACTATTAATTTCCTTTTCGTTTCCATTCTTTCCAAAACCTCATCATTGCTCACATGCTCAATCCATGATATCCGCAGCATCCTTCTGTAGAGCCACACGTCAACTGCTTCAAGTTTTTTCTTCATGTTTGGTGGGATTGTCCAGCATTCACTACCATATTGAAGAACTGACATCACATAACAACCCAGTACTCTTTTCTTGGTTTTTAGCGAAATTTCCCTGTTTCTTAATACTCTACTCAGTTTCTGGAACGCGTCCTTTGACATGCCAATTCGTCTTCGGATCTCTTTGTCGAACTTTCCGTCTTCTTTTAGAACATTTCCCAGATATTTAATTTTTTTTTAAATTGCTCCTGTGAAATACATTCCTTGGTTCAGCCAGGCCTAACATTCAGGATTAGGACCTTCCACTCACATTGTTGCTAACTATCTACATTTCTTCCGTATTTCATTGGCTAAGAGTAAGTTTCACTCAAACAGCTTCTTCCTGCAAACTACTGCTGTGTGAAAAATTATGTTCACTCAGTACAAGACTCAACATTGCTGAGGAGTGAAGGCAGTTAACAGCGGTGTCAAGGGAAAAAAACGTCTATTTGACCCTCCGTTCCTTTACGAATATATATATATATATATATATATATATATATATATATATATATATATGAATGTGCCAAGTTCCATATATATAAATGCTGGAACGTGCCAAGTGTGACAGCATTCACACCATGCTTCAGCAACATCGGTGGACAAGCCAAAGTTGATGTACAAAGACAGCTTAAAGGAGGCCCTCAATGAGAGGCACCAGAAAAGGAAGGACCACAAAAGTTCCACCCACCAGCTTGGGTCTGCGCCCTGCATCTCCTGCCCCTGCTGCAACAGGCTCTTCCGTGCAAATATTGGCCTCATCAGCTACTTCCGCACTCACCCAAACCCTTAGTGACCAGGGGTCATGGTCTTCTACACCTGCGAAGGACGAACACTATATATATATATATATATATATATATATATATATATATATATATATGTGTGTGTGTGTGTGTGTGTGTGTGTGGGTGGGTGTGTGTGTGTGTCCCTCCTATCATACTCAAAGGTTTGGATTATTATTTTGCTTTGTTTTTTATGTCTTAATGTAAGTTGGTTAATAGTAGGTATGTCAATATATATGTTGCCGTCATTCTAGACGGCATATCGATATAAATATTTTGCAGTCAATTTTGGCCACGCTATCATGAAAAGAATAAATCAAAGTATTTTTTAATTATTTTTTTAAAAAATTTAATCATTTCTAACAGGTTCATTTAGTGGTAGAAAATCTCTCGTCAGTGCGAGGCATAAATTGACGACAGAGTTTATTACGTCAAAACGTTTTATTACTCAAAGCCATTTTTGACTGTGAAAGACACATTAATTTGGAAATTCTTGTAAAAATCAAATAATGGTCAGATTTTGATGAATTTTTAGGACTTATTTATAAGTAACTGAAATCTGTTTCGAAAAAATTATTTTTAGAAAATATTGATAAAAACATGTTTTTTTACATATGTTATCTTCCACCAATTAATTTCCAGAAATGTCTAAAAATGCGACTAGGTCTCAACATATAGATAATTTTAATTAAATTCAGGAGTCATTAAGGAATGCAAATCAACTGTCTTTTTTTCTTTAAAACCTGCTCATTTTTTGAAAAATCTGCTCCGAACTGCGAACAAAAAAAAAATCACAAAATTATGCCATTTTTTATTTGGATAAACTTTTAATTGGTTTTATAAGCATAAATTAAAATGATATCATAGTCTGAATAGAAAAAAAATTCGATGAATAATGAATTTTTACAAGAATTGTTTTCATTTTTATTATTTTTTTATTAAGTCATTTCTAAAACGTTTCAACAATTTTAAAAAATTTCCTCCTTTTTTTAAATTAATGTGTAGCGAATATATTTACTAATCGATAAATGTAAAAGTTTACTATAAATAATGGTGCTCATTTTTTGTAAAATCATTAAAACATTTTAATTTTCTGCATGCTGATTACCCGTATTTTGTTTGTACGGATGACCGTACGCGATCTTTATTATTAAAATGTCACGTGATTCAAGGGTTGTCCTCCCTTATATGAAAAAAAAAATCACGTATATAATCCTTTTATACCAAATTTGTCTTCCATACTTTTGGCCAGCTACTGTAAATCATCCACTAACGCCTCTGATAAGGTGATGACAGCTGTGATAACAAGGCTACCGTAATCGAGAAACGCTTTTTTGAAACATTTCAGGCAGTAAGGAGGGAATTCTTGTTTCAAAGGAACTTCAGGTAAGCTTAAATTCAGTAATTTAAATTAAATAATGTGTCAACGAGATGTATTTTATTTTAATAACATTTTTTAAAACCAAGAATTGGCTTCTCTTTACAATCGATAAAAAATGGCGGAAAATTTGAAATTTAAAAAAAAATTTTTACCTAAACTTTTTGATTCCGATTAATAAAATTTCGGTTTGAAATACACCAGGGTATTTTTCTTACTGCAATTAGTAAATTTAATCTCTTGGCTTTCAATTAAAACTAAAATAATAGCTTCAAGCAAACCTTATTTATCTATCTATCTATCTATCTATCTATCTATCTATCTATCTATCTATCTATCTATCATCGATCTCTTCATCTATCTATCTATCTATCTATCTATCTATCTATCTATCGATCTCTTTATCTATCTATCTATCTATCTATCTATCTATCTATCTATCTATCTATCTATCTATCTATCTATCCCTATCCCGATCTCTTCATCTATCTATCTATCTATCTATCTATCTATCTATCTATCTATCTATCTATCTATCTATCTATCTATCTATCTATCTATCTATCGATCTCTTCTTCATCTATCTATCTATCTATGTATCTACTACGATCTCTTCATCTATCTATCTATCTATCTATCTATCTATCTATCTATCTATCTATCTATCTATCTATCTATCTATCTATCCCGATCTCTTCATCTATCTATCTATCTATCTATCTATCTATCTACTACAGTCTATCTATCTATCTATCTATCTATCTATCTATCTATCGATCTCTTATCTATCTATCTATCTATCTATCTATCTATCTATCTATCTATCTATCTATCTACAGTCTCTTCATCTATCTATCTATCTATCTATCTATCTATCTATCTATCTATCTATCTATCCCGATCTCTTCATCTATCTATCTATCTATCTATCTATCTATCTATCTATCTACTACAATCTCTTCATCTATCTATCTATCTATCTATCTATCTATCTATCTATCTATCTATCTATCTATCTATCTATCTATCTATCTATCTATCTATCTATCTATCTATCTATCCCGATCTCTTCATCTATCTATCTATCTATCTATCTATCTATCTATCTATCTATCTATCTCTCTTCATCTATCTATCTATCTATCTATCTATCTATCTATCTATCTATCTATCTATCTATCTATCTATCTATCTATCTATCTATCTATCTATCTATCTATCTATCTATCTACCTGATCTCTTCATCTATCTATCTATCTATCTATCTATCTATCTATCTATCTATCTATCCCGATCTCTGTCTATCTATCTATCTATCTATCTATCTATCTATCTATCTATCTATCATCGATCTCTTCATCTATCTATCTATCTATCTATCTATCTATCTATCTATCTATCTATCCATTCATCTATCTATCTATCTATCTATCTATCTATCTATCTATCTATCTATCGATCTCTTCATCTATCTATCTATCTATCTATCTATCTATCTATCTATCTATCTATCTATCTATCTATCTATCTATCCCGATCTCTTCATCTATCTATCTATCTATCTATCTATCTATCTATCTATCTATCTATCTATCTATCCCCGATCTCTTCATCTATCTATCTATCTATCTATCTATCTATCTATCTATCTATTTTTCCCGATCACTTCATCTATCTATCTATCTATCTATCTATCTATCTATCTATCTATCTATCTATCTATCTATCTATCTATCATCTACTATCTATCTATCTATCTATCTATCTATCTATCTATCTATCTATCTATCTATCTCTTCATCTATCTATCTATCTATCCCTATCTATCTATCTATCTATCTATCTATCTATCTATCCCTATCCCGATCTCTTCATCTATCTATCTATCTATCTATCTATCTATCTATCTATCTATCTATCTATCTCATCTCGACCCATTTCAAAATTTTGTTTTCTGACTCATATGCCTCATGATTTCTTCCATCATCTCTTGTTTTTCGTAAAATAATTCGGTTCAATGTGGGTTGAATTCAATCTATCGCCGCCTTTTAAGCAACTAAGATCACACCTTTCAACTATTTCAGACTATTAAGACATTCTGCATTATTGTCACAGTGATTGGTGTGTATCTGAATTTCTTCATTATGCGCTGTGGTTTGTGCGATGCTATTACTTTTTATGTACATTTCTTCACTCCTCAGCAATGTAGAGACTTGTATTGAGTAAACATAGGTTAAAAAATGAATACAACTAATTGCGACTGTTAGGCATTGTCTTCAATATGCTGAAACATTCCATCATACATTATGTATGGACTGAGCTGTCGTTTTAATGTTATACACTAGGGAAGGAGGGCTTGGAGAACCTGATCCCCAACAGGACGGATATATTGCGGAAGAGACACAAGGGAAAGAAACGCATGACATACTTGATGGACTTGAGCAGATAGATGAAGTAGCGGGGATTGAGTGGGATAACAAGAGAAGGGTTATTAAGGGCAACAAGGGATAGGAAGATGTGGAAGGCCATGATCACCGAAGTCTTGAAGGGACTCGGCACATAAAAAAGAAGAATATTGGTAATGGCTCTTCACAATTTCTTTTGCTTTGTCCTTATTCTGCCATTCATTCGCTTAAATTAAGTTATTCCCTATTTCTAGCTGTGTCTTTTTTCAGTATGTCTTGTTAATGATAAATTCTCCAAACACTCTTTCCTCTTTAGGTGTGCCAGAAATTTCAGGTGTTTCCATAATTTTCACTATCGGTTTCCTTGTAGTTCTTACTTCCCTTAAATATTCATGGCTACTAGCGTCACAATAAGCTAACTCTTGTCATAGTCGTCTCCACTTTCACTGATTTTACTATGTCCATGGCGTTATAATGTTCACTACCACCTACGTTGTACACGCAGGTTCCTCAAACATTACCAACCTAACAGTCGCCACTGAAATGTGCGACCCCTGCCTACTCGTTTACCCCCACTCTTCACTCCTATGTCAATATATCATTACGGTGGCGATCCTGTTCCAATAAATAACCGTTTGTTTTCGGTCAGTTCCGTTTAACTTATCTCGTGACTCGGCCACGCTTCTACAATTAACAACCTTTTTGAGCAATAGAAAGAAACGTGAGATAAAAAAGAAAGGAAGATAAGACCCGTAGAGGAGAAATAGGAAAAAGAAGGAGGAGATATATTGTAGGAGAAAGAGAAAAAGAAATAAAAACGAGGAAAGAGAAAAATGAAAGAAGAAAATTAAGGAGGGAAGGGAAAATTGAAGTAAAGGAAAATAGAATCATTAAAGGTAAAAGGAAAGAAGAAAGAGAAGGAAGAGAAAGGGAAAGAAAAGGAACAAAGAATTGGCGCAGGAAAACCGGATGGAGAAAAGCTAAAGCTGAAACGGAAAGAAAAAGTGACTCATTGTAGGAAAGAGGTGAGAATAAAAAAGAAAAAGAAAAGCAAATTCAATGAGGGAGAAAAAAAAGAAGAAACGGGAAGGGAAAGAGGAGGAAAAAGAAGAAAGAATCATTGAATAAGAAAAGAAAGTAAAAGAGAAAAGTAAGAAGAGAAAGTTGAGGAAAGGGAAGAGAAGGACTATATAGAAGAAGAAGAAGAAGAAGAAGAAGAAGAAGACTAGGAAAAGAGAAGGGAGAGAGTCAAGAACATGGAGTCATTGTAGACGAAAGTAGGGAAAGGAAAAAGGAGGAGGAGGTCATTGTAGTGAGATGCAAGAAACAAAAAGAAGTGAAGGAGGATGAAAGAATGGCAGAAAACCTTTAAGAAAAAAAGAAGAGTAAGTATAACGAAAAAATTTTAAAAAGTGATTGTCGGAGAAGAGGAAAAAAGACGGAAAAGGAGAACTTGAGGAAAGGAGGAAGAAGAAGGGGAGGAAAAGGAAGAGTAGAAATATAGTGGCGAGAAGAAAGAAGAAGAAGAGAGAGAAAGAGAAAAAGAAGAATACTTAAAGAGGAATGAAAGAAAGAAAAGGAGGTGGTAAACGAAATGTAGAAACATACTAGAGACAAGAAAGAAGAACGCGAAGAGAGAAGTACTTGAGCAGATATGGCGATTATTAAAGCATAGCTTACATGCGGCTCAAGGCCGAAAGCATAGGACTACCCAGTGAGGATCGAACTCACTACTCAATTATAGTGAAAGAGGCTTGCTAACCATTACGCCACCTCTAGAAGCCCTGCTCGAGCAGATATGGAAGAAGGAAAAGTGAGGTAATAAACGAAGAGTAGAAATATAGTGAAGAGAAGAAAGAAGAAATACGAAGAAGACACTAAGGAGAGTGAGTAAGAAGAAAAGAAAGAAGAGGAGAAAGAAAAAAGGAAGAAAAAGAAGAAAAAGAAAAGATAGGAGAAAGAGAAGGTGTGTAAGCTGGGTAAATGAAATCAGATTATATAGAGATAATAGAAAAACGAGAAAACGAAGAAGACAGGGGGGAAGAAGAAGAAGAAGAAGAAGAAGAAGAAGAAGAAGAAGAAGAAGAAGAAGAAGATAAGAGAAAGAGAACGTCGGTAAGTTGGGTAAATGAAGTAGAAATAATAGAAAAACAAGAAGACGGGAGAAGGGAGGAAGAAGAGGAGGAAGAAGAAGAGAAAAAAGAAGAAGAAGAAGAAGAAGAAGAAAGACAGAAGAAAGAGTAGGTGGGTAAGCTGGGTAAATGAAATAGAAATAATAGAAAAACAAGAAGAAGGGGGAGGGAGGAAGAAGAAGAGAAAAAAGAAGAAAAAGAAAAGGAAAAAGAAGAAGGAAAAAGATAATGAAAGAGAAGGTCTGTAAGTTGGGTAAATGAAATAGAAATAACAGAAAAACAAAAAAGACGGGAGGAGGGAGGAAGAAGAGGAGGAAGAAGCGGAGAAAAAAGAAGAAGAAGAAGAAGAAGAAAAGGAAAAAGACAGAAGAAAGAGAAGGTGGGTAAGCTGGGTAAATGAAATAGAAATAATAGAAAAACAAGAAGACGGAGAAGAAGAAGAAGAAGAAGAAGAAGAAGAAGAAGAAGAAGAAGGTGAGTGAGCTGGGATAATGAAATAGAAATAATAGAAAAACAAGAAGACATGGGGAGAGGGAGGAAGAAGAAGAAGAAGAAGAAGAAGAAGAAGATAGAAGAAAGAGAAGGTGAGTGAGCTGAGTAAATGAAATCAGATGATTTAGAAATAATATAAAAATAAAAAGAATTATGACTGAACAGAGTGTGATTTGTTTCATTGTTCCTTTGTCCGTAACAAAGCAAATAAATGTGAAAAAAAAAAGATAGCACAGTTCTTAATTCGAACATCCGTTAGTCAGAAACAACGAAGAGTGCTTGTCTGTTATGTAATACAAGTCCTCATAAATGGCACTGAATGCTGGAAAATTTCTTTATAGCTGAAGAAAACTTCACGCAGAAATATATCAGTCAGTCAGTTAAGTGCCATACGTGATACACGCTTTGGGCGATCATGTCTCGAAAGAAACATGAGTGACTGGAGAGAAGGTTATCATGCAGATGAGAAGCACACGTAGTTCCGAAACGCGAAGATTTTCGTGTAGTGATACGAGGCTTTTATAAACTTTTTTAACAACCATTACAATATAAAGCTCTACGTTGTATCGAGCACTCTTTATAAAAGTAAATGCATGAACAGTGGGTTAAAAATCTACGGGTTCTATAACTTTCTTACACTATATATATATATATATATATATATATATATATGGGTAGGTAAGCAGGAAGGAAGGAAGGAAGGAAGGAAGGAAGGAAGGAAAAGAAAGAAAGAAAGAAAGAAAGTCGAGAGACTGACACATTGATTTTAGTTTTGTACGGCTTATATTTTGTGCGTCTGTGCGTTGTGATGCAATGGATATCGATTCGGAATGAGAAATCAGAGAGCCGAGTTCGAATTTTAGTCGAATTCATAGCATTCACTTTTGCATAAATATCCTTGGAAAAATGATCAATCCGTCTCTTCTCTGCGGCTATGGATTATATAGCAGGACAGACTGGATTATATAGCCTTGGATGGCAACCAGTCTACTGCAAAAAATGGCACTCTACTGCGTGAAAACGTTCATGGTCTATTCGAGACATGATCGCCTAAGCTTGTATCACGTACGGTGCTTATTCGACGGCTTATCAATTATTATTTGAAACCATGAAACGCTTTTAGATTAAAAGAATTTTTAAGATAATAATGATTTACTGATAAAAATTGTATCAACTCATAGCTACGGGGAGAATAGGTGGGGTCAAACCTTTCCCAAGTGTATTTACGTGGAAGTGAACCTGGTATTCTCAATTTGTCACTCATCAAAGCACTGATGAGATTCGAGGTTGCTTAACTTCCCGGTCTTGTGCTAGACGCCTTGACCATCTTGACGAGGAGGAATAGTTAGAAAGTGACTCTTTCAGATCATTGTATGGCATGCATGTCTACTAAGGTGGGTAGCTAATCCCCATTGCAGACGCCTGCTCAGTGTTTGTTCAACACCCACAGAGTTTACATGTAGTTTATACTGCAACTAAGTTGAGCGGATCTTAGTTATAGTTCCTGGGAGAGAGTACGTTATCGAGCGTGAAAAACAGGCTGAACAAGGCCAGGATGCTCAACACCTAGATCACGATGACTAATGACTTCGAGCTAGCACAACCATCAACGGCTCCCAATTTTATTCACGAGGCTTGGGTCAATCTGTGGTAAGGTTTTCAGGTGGCTCATGCTAGGATCGCCTCCTCCAGACTTCTATCTGAAGGAGGCAATCCTAGTATGAAGTCACTTTGAGATGTTGAGATTCGAACCCGGACTTTATGGTCATAAAGCAAACCACTGTTCATATCAGATCATTACTTAGATCGAAAATACAATCCTGAGTGCCCATCACTGTGAGACTTGTGCCTGACTAGGCAACGCTCAATATATTAACCTCTTGGTCACAAATCAAGTAAAATACGCAGATTCTTTCCATCGCTAAAGATACTGGGAAAATAATCTGCTCTCTACATGAACAAAATCACACAGAAAATGGATCCTCTTTCTTTTTTTTTTTTTAATCATTTCACCCCAAGCAAGGTGGTAGCGCCACTGGTGTGCAAAAAGCTACATAAGAAACTTAAAGTTTTAGGCAGGAGGAGAGTGAAGAGAATGATGAACTAGCTACACGAGGTGAAAGAGAAGGATGGGAACACAGGTGTGAAGACAGTTGCGAAGGTAGAGAGAAAGGAAAAGAAGACAATATACGGGTCACATATCTCTGTTACTCTTATTCTGTAACTCTGTACTTTGAGTGGCTCTTGGGCCTTTTACAAAGTTAACATCATTGTTATAAAAAAATTATTCTCAATAACCATTATTGCTGTAATCAGATTGGGTGCCCTATACTTGTAAACTTGTGCCTGACTTACCTTTCTACTCTTACAGGCTTACGGTTCTCGTATGATCACCTAAGATAAGCAACACCGAGTCTGGTAAGTACCTAGATGGGTGAACGCTAGGGAATACGCTTGGTGTTGTAAGCTTGGATGTGCGGGTGGTGAAATGTATAACAGGAAATCGGAGTACTGAGTTCCAGTTGTATTGAATACTGATGCCATATCTGGTCGGGTGCCCCTGCTACTCTCCATGGGTTTCTTGACAAAATACAAAGGAGAATCTGTAACGTGGTTGATACTGACTTGGCAGACCGGCTGCAACCACTCTCTCACCGGCGTGATGTGGCTTCCCTGTGCCTGTTCTACAAGTACTTTCATGGCTTCTGCTCCGATGAACTTAGATCATTGGTGCCGCCTAAGCACGAATTTACACGAGATACTAGATTAGCAACTAGGTCCCACCCTTTTACAGTTAAACAGATAAGATGTAACCGTAATTTCTACTCCAACAGCTTCTTTTCTCGCGATTCCCGCCTGTGGAATTCCCTTCCACAAGTCTGCTTTCCCGACAGCTACAATCTCCAGGTGTTTAAATGTAGGGTCAATAGACACCTCCTGTCACACTAACTTCCAAATATTCTCAGAACACTATCTACCCAACCCTCATTCTCGGTATCCTTACCCGCCTATCACCCACCCTCTAACATTTCCTATATTTAACCATCCTTCCTCCACTCTATGTAGCCCCCTGCGCAGTAGTGGCAGTGAAATGCCTTGCTCGGGGTGAAATGCTTATAAAAAAAAAAAAAAATTTCTAGTCTAGTTCGTTATATTCACTTCCGCGGAAAATACCTTTGGCAAATGTATGACTCTGTATATTCCCCACCTAAAAGTTAATTGATAGAATTTTTATCAACAAATTATTATTATATCAAAAACGTTGTTTTAATCTAAAAATATTTTCTGGCTTCAGATAGAGTACAAAATGTAGATAAACCGTCAAAAACTAAAATAAAATTATCAATCTCTAATTTTTCTTCTTTCTTTCTTTCTTTCTTTCGTTCTTTCTTTCTTTCCCAGTCATTTTATTATCTATCTATCTATCTATCTATCTATCTATCTATCTATCTATCTATCTATCTATCTATCTCATCTATTCTAGTCTATTCTATCTATCTATCTATCTATCTATCTATCTATCTATCTATCTATCTATCTCAGTCTATTCGTATCTATCTATCTATCTATCTATCTATCTATCTATCTATCTATCTCAGTCTATTCGAATCTATCTACCTCAGTCTATTCGTATCTATCTATCTATCTATCTATCTATCTATCTATCTATCTATCTATCTATCTCAGTCTATTCGAATCTATCTATCTATCTACCTCAGTCTATTCGTATCTATCTATCTATCTATCTATCTATCTATCTATCTATCTATCTATCTCATCCAGTTTATTATCTATCTATCTATCTATCTATCTATCTATCTATCCAGTTTATTATTTCTTATCTATCTATCTATCTATCTATCTATCTATCTATCTATCTATCTATCTATCAGTCTATTCGAATCTATCTATCTATCTACCTCAGTCTATTCGTATCTATCTATCTATCTATCTATCTATCTATCTATCTATCTATCTATCTATCTATCTATCATCATCCAGTTTATTATCTATCTATCTATCTATCTATCTATCTATCTATCTATCTATCTATCTATCTATCCATTTCATTCCATCTTTATTATCTATCTATCTATCTATCTATCTATCTATCTATCTATCTATCTATCTCATCCAGTTTATTATCTATCTATCTATCTATCTATCTATCTATCTATCTATCTATCTATCTATCTCAGTCTGTTCATATCTATCTATCTATCTATCTATCTATCTATCTATCTATCTATCTATCTATCTACTCGCTTTCTCTCTTTTTTTGAAGGACTTTTGAAGATGCAATAATAAGGTTTCTGAATTGGAGGCGTGGTTGACACCTTCTTTCTATATTTAGGATTAGGTTTCCTGTTCCTTTTAAAGTCTATTTTAACTCTACACTTCCAATGTCTACGTCTCAAACTCTTATATTTTATTTACTATTAATTTTTTCCACAGCTGTGGTAAATAGATTCGCCTATCGTACGACTCATAGTCCTCCCCAGTCTTTTGGACATGAGTAGAGGTTTATTCTTTCTTTCCTGTTTGGTATTGGGGTTCCGGTTCTCTTTAAAGTCTTTCCATTTGCTTTCACTTTTGAAGGCTCCTTGCGTCTTAGTGACACTGTCACCTTACTTAATTTGGCGCTTAATCGGTTACTATCTAAATCGAGTGGATCTTACTCTTGTACAAAGTGAAAATCACTGTAAAAAATGAATTAAAAATACTAGCTTTTTAATCACTAATCCACGACGAGGTGTACTCACATGATCATCGACAAGCACAAGGCTCTATATATCGCGTAATCAATATACTCTACACACCAATAATTAACGGTGATTCTAGATTGCTACTCTCATTCTACGACGAAATATCCTTATCTTAGTTTCGTGTGGGGTGAGCAGTGACGATCAAATTCGATGTTTATTAGTTTGAGTCGAAAGTAATTTACGTTTGAGGGCAACCAATTGTAATGATAAACGTATCATCCTAACGATTAATCACACGTATCAATTAAGAATACATACACTAACATACGACAATGTTCAACACAAATGTCAGTACATTGGCAAGGATTAATCTCTGAAGCTTCCTAGATATTTAAGCTTTGGCACCTGCTTAAAGTTGTTATCACCAACTTACAACTTGCATCTTAGCCCTTTTCTCTTGCTAGACCTTACTTTCTGTACTCTTGCAGTTGGGAGTTTGCCCTTTATTTTCTAGCTTTCTCCTAAAACCCTGATCCAGATGTTTATGTCTCCAATTCATAACTCGTATCTCAGGCTTTTTCTCTTGATGATAATCATACTTTCTAAATTCTTGCAGTTAATCGTTAGACCATATTTATCGCTTTCTCCTACCACCTTGTCTTGGAGATTCTGATGTTTACATTACCGGCCATAATATTAGGCCACCCCGGTTTTTAAAAATAAATTATGGATTTCATGCTATTTATAGAATTTATTGCCAAGTGGATAATTCTAAATGAAAATAGAATAATTCATTTGTTATTATTACTTTACAAAAATTTACAAGGCAAGAAAGCAAAGGGAAACTCGTTAGAATCAGCCTAAATTTTCTTCATTCTTTCATTGATGAAACTGCAATATAGGTAATTATTAAATATTCATAAATTCATTTGATGCACATGTTATTGTGCAGTATTAACGAAAGAACCATTCTATTTTCATTTACAATTATTCACTTGAAAGAAGAAGAAGAAGAAGAAGAAGAAGAAGAAAGGAAAACTTGAAGAAACGAAAAAGACAAAGAGAAAGAAGGAAGACCAAAATAACTTTAAAGAAGGAAAATTAAAAATTACTAAAAATAAAGAAGAAATTCGAATTTGTAACAGAAGAAAAAGGAAAGAACGACAAAATAAGAAAAACAAAAAAAATTAAAGATTAATAAAAGAATGAAAAAAGAAGAAATAACAGTAAAGGAGAAGAAGAAGAAGAAGAAGAAGAAGAAGAAGAAGAAGAAGAAGAAGAAGAACAAGAACAAGAAAGAAGGAAAAATTTTTAAAGGAAAAAGAGAAAGAAAAAAAGAAAGAGCTAAAAAATTTAAAGACTGAAAATCTAAAAAAATAAATGAAAAAAATAATTTAAAAAATGTCTGTAAAGAAAGAAAAAGAAAAGAAGAAAAAAGATAAGCTTAAAAAAGTAAAGCTGAATCAGTCAGTCAGTTAAGTGCCATACGTGATACACGCTTGGGCGATCATGTCTCGAAAGAGACATGACTGACTGGGCAGAAGATTATCCCGCAGTAGGTTGCCATTGCTTTCTGCAGTAGACTGGTTGCCGACCAAGGATTTAGAACCCAATCTGTCCAGCTATTTAACCCATAACTGGAAGGAATAGGCGGATTAATACCTTTCCCGAGAATATTTACGCATAAATGTATACAATGAATTCAGCTGGAATTCGAACTCGGCTCCCCGGTTTCTTGTTCCGAGCCGATATCCACTGCACCACAACGCACAAAGCTGAATGCTGAAGACTAAAAAAGAGAAGAAAAACAGTGAAAGAAGAAGAAGAAGAAGAAGAAGAAGAAGAAGAAGAAGAAGAAGAAGAAGAAGAAGAAGAAGAAGTGCGGCCGGGTCCCACCGGTTGATCTTTTCAGGACGGAATGTGCCCCTGTGTATTCTTTACAAATAAGAAAGGCCGCTGAACTTTGCACGTGTCAGGAAGGCAGCTCGTTTTTGGCGCCGAAGCCCGGGTTGAAGTAATACATGCCAAACAGATCTTCTGACATATTTCGCTTACTTAGTCAGAAATAAAAAAAGAAGAAGTAAAAAGAAAAACTGGAGGGCAGGCGACTAGGGGTCGGGGACAGAAGTTGATTAGGATTTGAGCAAGTGTTTGCACTTAGAATCATAACTTCACTCTTAGTCGACTAACAATATCACCATTCATTTTCCCTTAGATAGATAGATAGATAGATAGATAGATAGATAGATAGATAGATAGATAGATAGATAGATATGAACGGACGCGGGATAGATAGATAGATAGATAGAGAGATAGATAGAGAGATAGATAGATATGAACGGACGCGGATAGATAGATAGATAGATAGATAGATAGATAGATAGATAGATAGATAGATAGATAGATAGAGAGATAGATAGATAGATAGATAGATAGATAGATAGATAGATAGATAGATATGAACGGACGCGGATAGATAGATAGATAGATAGATAGATAGATAGATAGATAGATAGAAACGATAGATAGATATAAACGGCCGGATAGATAGATAGATAGATAGATAGATAGATAGATAGATAGATATGATATGAACGGACGCGGATAGATAGATAGATAGATAGATAGATAGATAGATAGATAGATAGAATAGATAGATAGATAGATAGATAGATAGATAGATATGAATAGATAGATAGATAGATGATAGATAGATAGATATGAACGGACGCGGATAGATAGATAGGTAGATAGATAGATAGCTAGTGGAGGCATCTAAACATATAAATCATTATAACAGCTATTACAATATAAAGCGCTACCTTGTATCGAGCACGCTTTATAAAAGTAAATGCATTAACAGTGGGTTTAAAATCTACGTGCTCTTTCACTTCCTTACAATATATATATATATATATATATAGGTCACTCTTTTCATTTTCGATAACTAACATTTAAATTGAATTTTTAAAAGAAAAGAGTTTTCTTGAAACTCTTATTTTAGTTTTAATCGGAAGCTAAATGAAAAAAATTTACTATTTCCAGTAAGCAAAATACCCTGGTATATTTTTAACAGAAATTGTATTGATTAGAATCTAAGATTTTGAATATTTTTTTAAAAATTTTAAATTTTCTGTCACTTTTCAGCGATAGACATATCTTGTAAAACTTAATATACATCTGTAATGCGTTATTTGTGGAAAATTAGCAAATTTAATGTTAAATTATTCTGATTTATACAAGTATTACTTATTTATATCATGAAATTTAGACTAAAACTATTTCTTAATCACGGAATGTTGATCTTTCTTACCTTTTTCGTATAATGTGATATGTGACGACAGCCAGATGACAAATAAGATGTTTATGGTGATCACAAGTGATATAATTTTATGTATTTTTCCTGTACGGGGAATAAACCGTTAAACGCATGACCTTTTAATGTACACACAGAAATTACCATACAAAAAAAAAGCTTCAAATACACAAAATAAAATAAAAGCTTTAAAATTATTTTAAAAATACGATGGCTTGATGATTTGTATTGAACTTTTCAATTTTTGATTAATATTTAGCCTTCACTTAATAACTTAATAACCTAAAATCTACAATTCTTTTAAATATTTTTGAAATATTTTTGAAACTTTATAAATTATTATAATAATAATAATTATTATTACTTAATAACCTAAAATCTACAATTCTTTTAAATATTTTTGAAACTTTAAAAATTATTATAATAATAATAATTATTATTACTTAATAACCTAAAATCTACAATTCTTTTAAATATTATTGAAATATTTTTGAAACTTTATAAATTATTATAATAATAATAATTATTATTACTTAATAACCTAAAATCTACAATTCTCTTAAATATTTTTGAAACTTTATAAATTATTATAATAATAATAATTATTATTACTTAATAACCTAAAATCTACAATTCTTTTAAATATTTTTGAAATATTTTTGAAACTTTATAAATTATTATAATAATAATAATTATTATTACTTAATAACCTAAAATCTACAATTCTTTTAAATATTTTTGAAATATTTTTGAAACTTTATAAATTATTATAATAATTATTATTATTATTACTTAATAACCTAAAATCTACAATTCTTTTAAATATTTTTGAAATATTTTTGAAACTTTATAAATTATTATAATAATAATAATTATTATTACTTAATAACCTAAAATCTACAATTCTTTTAAATATTTTTGAAACTTTATAAATTATTATAATAATAATAATTATTATTACTTAATAACCTAAAATCTACAATTCTTTTAAATATTATTGAAATATTTTTGAAACTTTATAAATTATTATAATAATAATAATTATTATTACTTAATAACCTAAAATCTACAATTCTTTTAAATATTTTTGAAACTTTATAAATTATAATAATAATAATTATTATTATTATTACTTAATAACCTAAAATCTACAATTCTTTTAAATATTTTTGAAATATTTTTGAAACTTTATAAATTATTATAATAATAATAATTATTATTACTTAATAACCTAAAATCTACAATTCTTTTAAATATTTTTGAAATATTTTTGAAACTTTATAAATTATTATAATAATAATTATTATTATTACTTAATAACCTAAAATCTACAATTCTTTTAAATATTTTTGAAATATTTTTGAAACTTTATAAATTATTATAATAATAATAATTATTATTACTTAATAACCTAAAATCTACAATTCTTTTAAATATTTTTGAAATATTTTTGAAACTTTATAAATTATTATAATTAAAAAAATGAAAACAATTCATTTCATTATTAATCGAATTTTTTTCTCTAGATTATAACGTTCTAAATTTATATTATTTATTAAAGCAATTAATAATAATTTATATTATTTATTAAAGCAATTAATAATAATTTATATTATTTATTAAAGCAATTAAAAGCTTATCTAATTTAATAATGCCATAGTTTTATTGTATTTTACTAATGGGAGCAGATTTTCAGAAAAAAGCCAAATGGTTGAAAAAAATAGATGATTTACATTCCCTAATGAACACTAAGTTTAACTAGTAAAACCAATTTTGCCTACAAAAGTTAATTTCTTAAAAATTCATGAATTTACACGGAGGAGGGAGGTAACAGTGGTAAAAAAAATATTTTTACCAAGATTTTTTAAAATAATAATTTCATAAATAATTTCATTCATTTACGAATTAGTCCTGATTGCATGAATTTCCAAATTAATGTGTTTTTCACCGGAAAAACTGAGTTACGTAATGTAACATTTTCAATTGTAAACTCTTGTAGCGATTTGTCTCCCCGTTAACAAAAATAAAACAAGATTTTTTACCAAAATTTTGAACATGTTAGAAAGAATTAATTGTTTTTTAAATAATTAAAAATAATTTATCTATCCTCTTAATAATAACATAAACATTTTGATGGAAAAAATACGTTTTTATTAAGTTTAGGGCCTTTATTCTTCATACTAACCTGTTTTTTCAGCGATTTAGTAGAGGTAGCATATACATATTTGTAGTAATATTCTTATTATTGGAGTTAATAATAAAATTTTTGCTACACAAGAACTGTCATGTTTCGGTGCTATATGCAGCTCCTCTTCAGGCGATATATGGTTTCGGGAATTAGGAAATGATATACAGTATAACCCAGATATAAGAGAACTGGATATAAAAGAATTTTTCTCTGGTCAAAAATTAGAACCTGTGGTAATGTATATAAAATAGATCAAACCCTGATATAAGAGAAAATCAGGATACAAGAGAAGTTTTATCTGGTCCCGATAACTCTTTTATATCAGGGTTACACTGTATATAGAATTTTGGACCTAATGTTCTGTTAATCTAATTCTGTTGTGGTTAGATATACCAATGGAAAGTTATGTTAACGATTAATAATGGTATAGGGTTGGAAAGTGGTTGGGAGAAAGTTTAGAAGTCACTACAAAATCAAAGTCATTTAAGTGATGTTTAGGGGAATGGATTAGAGATTGTAAGTCGGTAGGAGATAGAGACGATAAGAAACGTGTAGCAGTTATATTTATAGTAGAAAAAGTAAACAACTATACTTTAAGGGAAACAAAAGGCTGCGTTGACAAGTGACTGCTGATTCGGTTTTGTTGTTTAGCAGGATTAATTTAGAAAATTGGATAATTGTAAATGTTTTATTTAGCTGTCTAGAAGTTCTTGTGTAAATTTCTTTTGTAGCGAAAAAAAAGATTTTATTTTTATAAAACCCAATAATTAGAATATTATAACAAATATTGCTCTACTAGGTATCAAGCGTTCTTAAAAAAGTAAACTCTACGAATTGTGGAATGCCATTCTGTTAGTTTTTACTATTACTAAGATACACACACACACACACACACACACACACACACACACACATATATATATATATATATATATATATATATATACAATACAGGGTCATAATTATTAGGCCACCACAGTTTTTTTTAAATTATGAATTTCATACTATTTTTAGTATTTATTGCCAAGTGGATAATTCTAAATGAAAATAGAATGGTTCTTCTGTTATTATGACCTTGCAAAATTTTTACAAGGCTGCTAAGAAGTGTTTGCTTCGACCAGCCAATAAGAAGAAGAGACTAATATGGAGAAGAGAACACAAAAATTGGACACCAGAACATTTCATTTGATGCACACCTTAATGTGCAGTATTAACAGAAGAACCATTCTATTTTCATTTAGAATTATCCACTTGGCAGTAAAGCAGTAGCGGATAAGAAATTAATTCAAATCAACCTTCTTCACTTTTACAAAAATTCACAACGACGTGTGAAATCCTAGTTTTCCCAAATAGAAAAAGGATTGACCATGTGATTAACAAAAAAGTCGAAACCAGATTTCGCAAGTAGGTGTTAAAATGATTTTGACCAATGGGAGCGACTTGAGGACTTAGCGATCCAGTGCTAAATTCAAAAAGACTATATAAATGACCTCGGCGTCAGTCAAGAGTCACAGATGGGAGCAGAGAGACGAAACAACTAAAATGTAACTTCAACTTCAAATCGACCCGGAGATAAGGTCAGGTCACACCTTGTTCTCTTTCTCCTTATCTCTTTCAACAATTACTACTAAGAGCATTTTGTACGAACTCTATTCATAATGTTTCTAATTGAACATTTTAAAATGCAAAATGTATATTTTATTTTTATTACGCTATTCCACACAATTCCACATATTCCAACCTGCCGACAATAAGCCTTCGGATGATGAAAAATATTCTGATGATTATAATTCTGCATAAAACTTGTAAGCTGTCGGGAGTTCGGTTAAGTCTGACACAACCAGCTCCCCTACGCTACAAAGCCACTAAAAACGCAAGGTGTTAGATACTAAAACACTACTAAGGAGAAAATAAACAGACATATTTATTCTTAGAAAGAAATGACATGATACCGCTTGAACAAAAAGGGTGCAAACGTGGCTGTTATGGTTGTAAAGACCAATTGCTAATTAACAAAATGATCCTGGAAAACTGCTACAGTACAAAGAAAAATCTTAGTACTGCCTGGATAGACTACCGAAAAGCATTCGATAGAGTGCCACATTACTGGATTTTAAAGACTTTAAATATATACAAGATATCGCCCGTCATCATCAATTTCATCAAACAGTGCATGTCTATATGGAAAACAACCCTTTACCTCAATCATATAAATGGAACCTATAAGTCTGATGAAATAAACATCAAAAGAGGTATATTTCAAGGTGATTCTTTATCTCCCTTACTATTCTGCATATCATTAATAGCACTAACCAGTCAACTTAATAAGACAGAATGTGGTTATAAAATAGGCCAAAAGAAAATAAGCCATCTATTTTACATGGATGACTTAAAGTTATATGCTAAGAATGATAATGAGCTGGAAGGTCTTCTGCAAACTGTAAAATGCTTCAGCGAAGACATTGGAATGAAATTTAATTTGAATAAATGTGCTAAAGCTACAGTTTTACGTGGATCAATACAAGAAACATCCTCAATTAGCCTAGACCCTGCTGTAACAATAAAAGAATTGAAACCAGAAGAAGCTTATAAATACCTAGGTGTAAATGAGAGCGAAAACATTCACCATAAAAAAATGAAAGAAATAGTGCGTAAAGAGTACTATAGAAGGCTACGAATGATATTAAAAACTGAATTAAATTCACAGAACAGAGTTATGGCCATTAATAGCCTTGCAATCCCAGTTGTCCAATATAGCTTTAACATCTTAAACTGGACTCTAAACGACATCAGGCGAATGGATGCTAAAACAAGAAAGCTTCTTTCTAAGCATGAGATGCATCATCCAAAGGCTGATGTAGACCGTCTATACATACCCCGTAAAGAAGGTGGAAGAGGTCTTATTCAGCTGGAATTGTCATACAAGACAACAACTATTGGCTTACTAACATACATAGAAACAACAAAGGATTGGATGATACAATTAGTAAGGCAACATGAAGAAAGAAAGAAAAAATATTCAATAATAAAAGAAGGCAGTAAATACAAACAAGATTTACAGTTAGTAGATTCTGTAGAAAAGCAAAACAGAAGGCAAGAACCAACTATTGCGGCAAAAAATATGAAAATGAAAGCCAAAGATAAAGCTCTTGAACAGATGAAACAGCGCTGGCAAGACAAACCGCTGCATGGCCAATATCCAGAACGTGCCAATAAATCCAATGTTGACAAAGTTAATACTCATCGATGGTGACGTGCATCTGGATTAAAGTCTGAAACTGAAGGCTTTATTCTTGCAGCACAAGACCAAAGTCTTTTCACTAGAAACTTTCAGGTAAATATTATGCATAATAATATGGATCCAAAATGCAGGTTTTGTGATAAACACCAAGAAACAATAGACCACCTAATCTCAGGCTGTTCTGTGCTTGCTCCAAATGAATATAAAAATCGCCACGATAGAGTTGGGTAATATTTACATTGGGCAATGTGCAAACATTAGGGAAAATCTGTAAACAAACACTGGTATGAACATCACCCAGCACAGGTTACAGAAATAGAAGATGTAACCATTCTATGGGATTACACCATCTACACAGACAGAAAAATTGAAGCAAACAGGCAAGACATTATTGTTAAAAACCAGAAGGAGAAAACTTGTCTATTAATTGATATGGCTTGTCCAGCGGATTGTAACATAGCAATCAAGGAATTTGAAAAAGTGTCAAAATATAAAGACCTGGAAATTGAAATAGAAAAAATGTGGAAATTGAAAACAAGAGTTGTGCCAGTGATAGTACGTGCACTTGGAATGATAAAAAATGGAACAAAACAACACGTTGAAAGAATCCCTGGAAACCCCAGCTTAAGAGATATACAAAAAAATTGTCTTATTAAGTACAGCCCACACACTAAGGAAAACTTTATCTATGTAATGCTAGGGATGATAGGGAAGATAGAAAAACATGAAATGGAGTCATAACAACACGCCACGACCTGCCTTAGGTCTCCCCGTAGACTTGGTTGGTAGTGAGACCAAAGCAGAAATCGAAATATGATGAAAATGACATAATAATAATAATAAACAAACACTGGTATGAACACCACCCAGCACCGGTTACAGAAATAGAAGATGTCACCATTCTATGGGATTACATCATCTACACAGACAGGAAAATTGAAGCAAACAGGCCGGACATTATTCTTAAAAACTAAAAAGGAAAAACTTGCCTATTATTTGAAATGGTTTGTCCAGTGGATTGTAACATAGCAACCAAGAAATTTGAAAAACTGTCAAAATATAAAGACTTAGAAATTAAAATAGAAAAAAATGTGGAAATTGGAAACAAGAATCGTGCCAGTGATAGTAGGTGCGCTTGGACTGATAAAAAAAGGAACACAACAACACATTGAAAAAATCACTGGAAACCCCAGCTTAAGAAATATACAAAAAATTGTCTTGTTAAGTACAGCACGCACACACTAAGGAGAACTTTGTCTATTTAAAGCTGGGGCTGTTAGGGGAGATAGAAAAAACATGAAATGAAGCCATGATAACACACCACGACCTGCCTTAGCTCTTTCCGCAGACGTGGTAAGTAGTGCAACCATAGCAGAAATTGAATTATGATGAAAAATGACACAATAATAATAATAATAAAATTAAGATGGCAGTATATAACAATCGACACTGCATTTAAATACTTGAAGACCAAAGTTGACTTGGAAACAAGAAGCCGGAAGAGAATTCCACATGAAAAAAGTGCGACAAAAAAGAGTGTTATCATAGAACTTACGGTTACATCTAGCCATTTCAACTGTAAAATAACGAGACATAACTGCCAATCTAGTACTGCGCTTAAACTCGTAAAGTCGAGGTACCAAAGAGTACAATTACCTTAAAAATATTTACAGAAAAAGCAAAAAGTAAGAAAATGAGTAAAATGTCATTTACTTTATTTTGGATTTTGTCAATAAATGATAATGAGTATAATTTCTTATTTTTACACATTACGAACCGAATAAAAAAAAAGCTAAAAGCTAAAGTTAAATTAGGTTTTGCTTTTACAAACTGTAAAGCGACAGTTCTTATACAAGAAATATTTTTATACGCAATTTCGTAGACTTAAGTTAGTGGTGAAATGAAAGCCTGTTATACCAGAATAGTTATGACATATGTTTGCGAAAAATATTGAATTCTTAGCATAACTCTTTGGAATTGCCCTCTTTGTGTTCAAAATTTTTGGTCCCATAATACAAAGCTTAGACTCTGATCGTCGGGAGCGTGAATTTATCAAACGAAAAGAACTCTCCAAGACAGAATCTTTTAGACGGGGAAATCAATTCTCTTTGGCTACATCAAGGACACGGAATTGATGTCTTTTCCATTAACCAATGAGAGTGATGTTGAACTGGAGAAACTGGAGCATCTCGGTACATCCAAGGCGGACAGCTTCGACGCACGAAGAAACCCTGCCGCGTTGAAGAGGTGGAGACGGTGTTACTTAAGAATTGGGTCCAAAAGCAGAGAAAGAGAAAGTGAGCTCTTCTATTGGATATTTCAAGAGGAATAACGGATTTTTTTAGATTAATGGAAAAAATGATAGAAGTTGAACTCGTGTAAAGACATATAATACTAACATAAATGATGCAAATATATGCAGTATATTCAACGCAGATAATGTAACATAATTTAGAGAAAGCTTATATTTAAACTAAACAAATAAGATAACACGCGATAAAAAAATCTAAATAAACGAAGTAAATAATAAACAAATTATTAAACTACGAATGCACAAATAAATTTAAGCGTGCTACTAGATTGGCATTTAGGTCCCATCCTTTTAATTTTGAAATAGTCAAATGTAACCTCACTTCTTTTTCAATAGTTTATTTTTCTTTCTCGCACTTCCCGCCAATGGAACTCCCTTCGGTTTACTTGCTTCCCTGATAGCTACAAGCTAAAATTTAAATGCAACGCCAATTACCATCTTCTATCTTCTTGACTTTTGTTCATCTTTTATCTTTTCTTCAATACCCCCTGTAACGATTCTTTTCTTTCGCTGCAAAACCCTGCGCACTAATGACGGTCCCGCCTTACTTGGAATGAAATAATATGCAAATAAAATTTTAAAAACCTACATATGGAAAAAGGGAACAATTTTTCTGGCAAAAATGTGTATTTTCTAAGCCATTACAGTGTATATGTATGGAAGTGGACCAGCCAGTCAAGTGCTCTACGTGATATACAATTGAGTGATCATGTCTCCAAAGACACATGACTGACTAAGCAGAAGATTATTCCGCAGTAGGTTGTTATTATTTTCTGCGGTAGAATGGTTGCCAGCCAAGAATATAGAACCCAATCTATCCTGTTATTTAACCCATAACTGGAGGGAAGAGACGGATTAACACCTTTTCACAAAGGCATTAACGCATAAGTTAATGCAAGGAATTCGAACTCGGCTCCCCGATTTCTCGTTCCGAGCCGATATCTACTGCTCCTCAACGCATATCTAAATGTAAATAAGAATGTTATAATTGAATAATTTTTTATTAATTATTGAGTTATGTTTTAAAATACAGAGGAACCTGTCGTATGCGACCACCCCTACTGCCATCAAAAACTGGTCGCACACGCTCACTAAAGGCTCATAGTCATGACTTATTTACGCCAGAAACGTATATTCCACTCATCAGAATGTATATATTAGACCTTTACCATGTAATTTGGTAATAAATAAATGAGAACATAAGAAAATGTCCTAACTTTAAAGAAATTTATTCAGCATAATTCATTTTAAAATTGTAAAAATCGTATTTACAACGGTCAACAAGAGACCAAAATACTTATTCACAAAAATATTTATTAAGTGAACTTAAATAAAACTATACGGTTTCAGTTTTTATCTTAGAAGTGAGTGATAGCAAAAGAGAATCTGCGATAATACATGAAAAAAAACAACAACAAAACATACAAAAATCTGACAGCGATCGTGGGTGGGGCTAAAGAAACAGAGAGATAGAGATATATATACCAAATAGAAATAGAGTAGATAGATACACACAAAAAAATAAAGGAACGAAAGAGATAGATATTTGAGAAAGGGACATAACTGTGAGTTTCCCAATCCTTGAATTCATCCAAGTCAGTACAGAGATAAATCCCTTGAACATGCCAAATGCAATACATGTTGTACAAAACAGCCGATGTTTGACCGTGAGGTGAACTCAGGCAATGTACATGTCAACAAGAAATAAGTTTGATACAACACTACAATAACAAAACAATGAGGAAGTGTTCCTGGCTTCGATCAAATCAAAATAAAATTGATTACCCATTTAGTTTCTCTTAATTTAGAAGTTTGCAGTGTACAACCAAAATGGATTTTTTTATAGCGGTCGATTGATCAGTGATTTTCACTTGTTGATGTTAGTCGCTGGTCGCGTTCTGGAGGTGGTCGCTCACTAAGGGTCAATTAACATTAGCAAATCGTCCGTGCATAGAAAAACAGTCGTTAACAACAGGTGATCGCTGACGAAGAGGGTTGCATACGGCAGGTTTCACTATATATATATATATATATATATATATATTGTTAAAGATCAGAATGGAGCACCCAGTGAGGATCGAACTGACTATTCAATTGCAATGATTCTGGCAAGGTATCAGGACAGAAAGTTTTCTCGTCTAAATCCGTTTCGTATGTTTATAAATCTACCTTTCGTCTATGTATTGAACACTATTGCCATATCTGGTCGGGTATTGAACACTATTGCCATATCTGGTCGGGTGCTCGTGCTATTCATCTCAAGGTTATCAACAAAATCCAAAAGAGGATCTTCAACGTAAACGATTCTGACTTAGCAGCCCGCCTTCAATCACTTTCTCACCGACGTGATGTGACTTCCCTTTGTCTTATCGACAAACATTTTCACGGTTTCTACTCTGATGGGCTCTTTTCCCTGGTTCCCACCGTCTACATGAATTTACTCGTGCTAATTGTTAGCGCGCCGCTCCTATTTGAATACAAATGGACTGTTCTCATTGCTATATATAGCAATGGTGGATTCTCTACAGGAGGGTCGTACCGAGTCACTAGACTGACGACTCTACGACACTGTCAGCTCTCTGCCTTCGTGGGAAGGCTAGTAAATACAGTCGTACAGAGTCACTAGACTGACGACTCTACGAAACTGTCAGCTATCTGCCTTCGGGTATAGGGCGCTCTCTGCTTCCGAGCAGAGAGCATTAACCCAGTCGTGGTTCCGTCGAAGGGTAGAAGCACGACTGGGGAATAATAGACAGACATTTTTTGACCGGGCCATATAGCCCGGAAAGCCCAGATATAAACTGACCATGTGTCATATGTTGCCCTTACTGGGAGGGACAGCTAAATAATGTCGTAGAGAGTCACTTGAGAGTCTCTAATGAGTTACTGAAGAGTCAGTGCGAGTCAGTGAAGAGTTAGTCACACTTCCGGTGGCGTACCGGAAGTAATCACGTATACACACGTCTTACGACGGATTGGACTCTTGTATCTTTCTATTGTAAATATTACTAATCACTTCTGTACATACTAACCGTCTTTCCGCGGAATACAACTTATATTCTGATTCTGTTGTTGAGTTATTCATTTATACTTGGCGACATAACCCTAATACAATATCATTTACCGTCAAAATAATCAAATGTAACCCTCTCTTCTACTCTATAGTTTCTTTGCTCGCACTTCCCGTCTGTGGAACTCCTTTCCGTATACTTGATCCCTGATAGCTACAACCTCCAAAAGATTAAATACAATGTCAATTGCCGTCTTCTATTTCTCTAAATCTCATCCACCCCCCCACCCCCCCACCCCGCTAAATCCCATCCATTTCGACACCCCCTGTACCCTGCCTTTTCTCTCACGGTTAACCCCTGTGCACCTGTGACAATCTTGCACTGTTCGGTTGATTATTTTAAAAAATCTTCTAACAATTCCTTTTCAATGAATAGTAACATGTCAGTCAGTCAGTATAAGGCCATACGTGATACATGCTTGGACAATCATGTCTCGAAAAAGACATGACTGATTGGGCAAAATATTATCGCGCAGTAAGTTCACATTACTTTCTGCGGTAGAATGGTTGCCAGCCAAGGCTATAGAACCCAATCTGTCCTGTTATTTAACCCATAAGTGGAGGGAAGAAACGGATTAATACCTTTACCAAGAGTATTTGTGTGTAAGTGAATGCAAGATATTCAACTGGAATTTGAACTTGGCTCCCCGATTTCTCGTTTTAAGCCAATACCCGTTGCACTACAACGCACATCTCATTCCATGAATTCCAAATTCTCCCTAGACAGCGAATTGCTGAACTTTGCATTTACGAAAATTTGCTCTCACATTGAATTTTTGTAGTCTATTTTAATTTATAAAGTGTTATTAAATAGGTTTTTACTAATAATTAAACATTTCCTGTCAAACTTCTATGGGCGGTGTCACTTCAGGACCATAGCAATCATGGCTCTCCACGATTATCTGTCCTTTGTTGCTCTTGAGAAAAGTTTCATTCCGTTATTTCTCTTAAAATTGGGCAACTATTAATTTACTCAAGCTTGTTATGTAGGTTATGCGTTATTTTCTGCTATCTCTCCCGCCTTCAGTCTATCGCATGAGTATTAGATTTGCCAAATCGCCTTTCCTCATTACCTAGAAATTTCATATGTCTATTCTTGATGTTGAGTATAAACCTCATTTTTTGTTTCTTTTTTCTTTAAAACATTGTCGTTACGCACAAGTTCGATCCTTGGTATTCTTAGCATCTTTCTGAAGTACTACATTATTGTGGCTTGAAGTCTCTTCTTCATGCTTGAGGAGATTGTCCAGCATTCCCTGCCATATAGGAGGACTGATATTACATAACAGTTCAGTTCTCTTTTCTTTGTTTCTCATGATGTGTCCTAGAAATTTCAATTATCTGTTCCTGATGTTAAGTAGAAGTGTCCCTTTTGTTGCCATTGTCTCTAGAGCTTTGTCATTTGCTTACATGTTCAGTCCATGGTATTCTCAGCATCTTTCTGTAGAACCACATTTCTGTTGCTTCAAGTCTCTTCTTCATCAATGAAGAAATTCTCCAGTATTCATTGCCATATAAAAGGACTGATATTACATAACAGTTCAGTTCTCTTTTCTTTGTTTCTCATTAGGTGCCCTAGAAATTTCAACTATCTCTTCCTGATGTTAAGTATAAGTGTCGTTTTTGTTGCCATTGTCTCTAGAGCTTTGTCATTTGCTTACATGTTCAGTCCATGGTATTCTCAGCATCTTTCTGTAGAACCACATTTCTGCTGCTTCAAGTCTCTTCTTCATCAATGAAGAAATTCTCCAGTATTCATTGCCATATAAAAGGACTGATATTAAATAAGAGTTCAGTTCTCTTTTCTTTGTTTCTCATTATGTGCACTAGAAATTTCAATTCTCTCTTCCTGATGTTAAGTATAAGTGTCGTTTTTGTTGCCATTGTCTCTAGAGCTTTGTCATTTGCTTACATGTTCAGTCCATGGTATTCTCAGCATCTTTCTGTAGAACCACGTTTCTGGTGCTTCAAGTCTCTTCATCAATGAAGAGATTCTCCAGTATTCATTGCCATATAAAAGGACGAATATTACATAAGAGTTCAGTTCTCTTTTCTTTGTTTCTCATTATGTGCACTAGAAATTTCAATTCTCTCTTCCTGATGTTAAGTATAAGTGTCCTTTTTGTTGCCATTGTCTCTAGAGCTTTGTCATTTGCTTACATGTTCAGTCCATGGTATTCTCAGCATCTTTCTGTAGAACCACATTTCTGTTGCTTCAAGTCTCTTCTTCATCAATGAAGAAATTCTCCAGTATTCATTGCCATATAAAAGGACTGATATTACATATGAGTTCAGTTCTCTTTTCTTTGTTTCTCATTGTGTGCCCTAGAAATTTCAACTATCTCTTCCTGATGTTAAGTATAAGTGTCCTTTTTGTTGCCATTGTCTCTAGAGCTTTGTCATTTGCTTGCTGTTGTGGATCTTCGTCGCCAATTTGTTGTAGAATTGTGGCAAAACTTCGCCTCAAAGTTGTAGTGACCGGTTTGTGCCGGAAGTAAGGCACGGAACAAGAAGGCAGGTTCAAAACAATATATTAGTATTGCAAGAAACAAGATATTCAAAGGAAGTGTTAATAATAAGTAACTAGAAATAAATAAGTCCGACGCTGCTTATTGTCTGACTAGTAGCTGTCGTTACTTGCTGTTAATTGCAGTATTTAATTGTCTTCCCACTTAAGACTAAAGGCATTTTTAATGTGGGTAATCCGGGTCATTTAGCCCGGGCAAAAAAATTCCGTCTAATTTTCCCCAGACGAGACTCTATCTTTTAAGAGATCCTCGACTGTGTTATTACTCTTCGCCCGAAGGCAGAGGGCTCGACAACGTGCAAGGTAGATAACTGCTGTTAACTGCCTTAAACTTGTCTTCGTTAACGGCCCTCTCTCGGAAATCACGCAGTAACTATGTATAACAAGAAGAAGAGTCCATTCCTCGTGGGAGAGCACCATAACACTTACATATTTAGTTCATGGTATAACTCAGCATCTTTGATTTTCGTGTCCCCAATTTGTAATCTGAATGTTGTGCTGTTTCTTTTTGCTAGCAATTATGCAATTGATGTTTAGTTCTTTCTTCTCGTTTTCCTTTGATAACTTCTTTTTGTTATTTTTTTTTATTTTTTGTCATCAAAACGAAAAATAATTCTCGAGAGTTCACCCGATGCAACGCCCAAGAATGGCTCAAGGTTATTGAATAAGATAATCCATGAGCAGCTCCTGTATCCGTAACATTTGCAACGTCTGTAGGGTCTTTCGCCCTCTTATCAGCCACCACGGAGAACTTTTGCAGATGATTTATTACGTAAACTGTTGATTCTTTCTTTGTTTTTTCAGTTTTCTTTACGGATGAGGCAACATTAGAAAGAGATAAAATAATAAAAGTAAAAGTGTCTTTGGATTATATTTCGGATCGTAAACTACACGCCATAATTATTAGGCCACCCCAGTTTTTTAAAAGAAATTATGTATTTCATACTATTTTTAGTAGATAATTCTAAATGAAAATAGAATGGTTCTTTTGCTATTAATACTTTGCAAAATTTTACAAGGCAAGGAAGCAAAGATGAACTCGTCTGAATCACCCTAAATTTTCTTTATTCTTTCATTGATGAAATTGCAATAGAGGTAATTATTAAATATTTATAAATTCATTTGATTGCACATTTTATCGTGCAGTATTAACAAAAGAACCATTCTATTTTCATTTACAATTATTCACTGGGCAATAAATACTAAAAAATAGTATGAAATACATCATTTTTTAAAAACAATGTGGTGGCCTGATAATTATAGCCGGTAGTGTATATTTAACAGCATCTACCGTAAACTTTAAATTTATTAACTCAAAAACGAAGGATTTGCGGATACATGTTTACAATTGAATTTTTGGTTTAGTGTGGGGAACCCGCCTCAATGTTTGTAAAATGTTTTTGATATTCCCTGCAAAGTCATTTTCACGTATTTTAATCTTTTTTCTTGTCTTTGTTTCCACAATTAAACGTTTACCGTCGCGTGGACTTTTTTTTAACTTGTTAGAGAATTCTCTTGCATTAGGGACTAAATTCCGTTTTCTTTTCTTTTTCTGTACGTGACCTCTTCTGACTTTAACTAAATAAAAACTTAGATGTTTTATTTCTTTTTTAAATTACTGTAGACAGAATTTTTTTTAAAAATTACAGTAGACAGAATTTGAGTAAAGTATTAAGAGACAGGAAATTTTTGCTAGAAACAAAGAAAAGAGTACTGGGTTGCTATGTGATGTCAGTTCTTCAATATGACAATGAATACTGGACAATCTCATCGAAGATGAAAGAAAAACTTGAAGCAATTGAAATGTAGTTCTACAGAAGGGTGCTGTGGATATCATGGATTGAGCCTGTGAGTAATGATGAAGTTTTGGAAAGGATGGAAATGAAAAGGAAACTAATAGTGAGCATCAGGAAAAAACAGCTAAAGTTCCTGAGACATGAGGGCTTGGAGAACCTGATACTAACAGGCCAGATAGATAGCGGATAACATATTCTCAAGGGCCTGATGAGGTGGATGACAGAACGAGAATTGTGTGGTGTAACAGAAGAAAGAATGCTAAAATCCATCAAGAATAGAGAGACATGGAAAGTCATGATCGCCTACGTTCTTTAAGGACAGGCACATAGAAGAAGATAGACCCTACTATCGCCCGGTTCATACCCCTCACTTTTCTAATGAATAATATTAGAGGCTCATCCCTTGTTTCTTGTTTAGGAAGGAGTTCCTGGTTTCCTCTCTCTTCTCTGTATTAACAGTAGTGTGCAGCAAGCTTTTTGTAATGTGTATGGATGGTGGCAACGTCTCTTCATTCTGAGGGTATTGGGTTGACAGTTTCCTGGTTGCTGCTTCCAACTGGTAATTAAGAGCCCGAACTCTTGCGTAGCATCTTGAAAGGCTGTTCTGATTAAGAGTTGAATAATATTGAGGTTTCTTGTAGTGCCATGTCGCTCATGGATGGGTGTTCCAGCAATTGCCTCCGGTGGGCAACCCTGAGGCCACACAATGCTGCAGTCAGCGCCAGGTTCTTCTTTCTAACACATGTTGCATTTGACGACCGACTTATGCTACTACTCTAGGCCTCTCCTTACCAAAAAATCTCTAATTATGACATTTTTTTTAATCGTATCACCTCGAGCAAGGCGGTAACGCCACTGATGTGCAGGGGGGATACGTAATAGTGAACAGATTGGAAAAGAGAAAGCGGGAAACCACATCCTAAACAGGGAACAAGGGATGAGCTTATTAACCTGTTCAATAGACGTGGGTGGAGTGTGAACCGGGCGATAGATAGATCTATCTACTCCAATTAAAAAAAAACATGGTGGTGGATTACTAAGTTTTAACTTAGTGCTAAAATAAAAAAATTAAAGGAAACCTATTAAACATGAAAAGCTTAAAATTTAAAATTAGGCAGAAGAAAAAAAAAGACTTACTTTAAGAATATTTTCAAACAAAAGATTCCCAACTCGACACGGGGGTCTTTAACTTTTTAGTCACACCAAATGAGTAAACGGAAATGGCCAGTGAACGACCCAAGATAGAAGCATGAGAGTCAAATTACGGCCGGCAAAGAGGAGGAAAGTAGAAGAATTAATACGAAACCAGCTTAACAAAAATCGCCTAAATCTGTTAAAATCTCTTTCTCGAACATCCGTAGTATCCGTACCAACGTCTGCATCATTGAAGCTTTCCACCAAGTAACCTGACATCTTAGCTCTCAGTGAAACTAACCTTGAACCTTATATTTCTTCCTCTGATTTCTATATCTCTGGTTACTATACCCTATTTATGTAACTTCTACTCCAACAGTTTCTTTCCTCGCACTTCCCGACTGTGGAATTCTCTTCCACACGATTGCTTCCCCGACGGCTACAATCTCCAAGAGTTTAAATGTAAGGTCAATAGACACCTCCTAACACACTAACCTGCTTCCATTCTATCAAACACTCTTCCCATCTGCCCAACCCTCATCCTCGCTATCCTTCCTCATCCTCGCTATCCTTACTCATCTGTCACCTTCCTCCTAACATTCCCTATGTCTAACCACTCCTTCTCTTTACCTTCTCCTATGTAACCCCATGCGCAATAGTGGCAGTGGAATGCCTTGCATAAAAAAATGTGCATATGCATGGAATTGGCGTTTATGTCAGTTAAAATCGACCTCTAACTAGGGTGAATTCTCTTGAATGTTCAGATCATTCCTACATGTGTCTCCGTCTTTTTCTACTAAGCTCGGTTAGCTATCTTTTCTTTCTCTACCGCTCCCCTTCATCTCCTGACTGTTCCGTACTTGACAGCATCTTGAACAATATAGAGAAGGCGATTTTCTCTCATCCGTTCGCTCATATATTTGCGTTTGAAGATTTTAATTCCTACCACGCCAAGTGGTTGGAAAACTCTGTCACAGATACCATGAACTTTTCAATCACTATATTTTCTAAACATATACTGTTAAATGAGCCGTTCTAAGCATCGTATCTTGGCTTTAATTTCAGGTGAAAATAAAGACAAAAATTCACCAACATTAATAAAAATTACCCAAATGTTGGAGATTTTTCCTCTTTATTTTCAACTGAAATTAAAGCCAAAATACGACGTTTAGAATGGCTCATAATTAAACATAATAGACATTCATTGTCTCTTATATTTAACAGTATATGTTTAGAAAATTATCTGCTGCCTCGATACACTATATATATACTAGCAGTATAGCCCGGCGTTGCTCGGGTGTAATGAAAGCTTTAAAACTAATCCATTGTCCTGGAGCTCAGACTCTTTGGACGTTGACACGAAAGACTAAATAGCAATAGTTCTTTCCAGTTAAAGCGAAACCGTAGACTGAAAGAAAAATGAATGGATGTAAGTCAAATTTTGATTTCCTTGTATCGATATCAAATTTTCTGCCCTATTGTAAGAACTGCAACCTTGAAACGTTTGAATATCGTTTCTAATGTCTTTGCCTATGAGTGTATCAAATTTGATTAAAATCGGACCGCTCCTTCTATAACCGGATTGTTTCGATTATCGGTTTTCGATTTTTATCGGGGGTACCTCGACACAAAACCTAGCTAAGAACACTCGCAGATGCTTATAGTACAACTGTATAAAATTTCAAGAAAATCGATTCAGCCGTTTCGGAGTCTATAGGTAACGGATACACACACACACACAGACACACACACACAGAGACAAAGTTCCATTTATAAATAAGTTTATATATATATATATATATATAGCCTATATTTATATATTATATATATATTTTATATATATTTATATAATAGCCTATATTTTACGCATGAGTCGGAATTTCATGCACTTCAACAATTTTCGGGTGCTTATCATCTTAAATATATATATATAATTATTTAACATTCAATGCGAGACCAAAGGCCCATAAAATATCCCCAAATACTGAAACGGCCCCTCCTGACAAACTCAATGAATCAAAAAAATATATTGTCTTACCAACTTTATCATATCAACAGTTGGAGAAAAATATATCTAAACTCAACATCGAATTTGTTATTTCAACATCCAAAACAATAGGAGACTTAATCAATACCCAATAAAACAATAGGCTAAAACATATAGGTAGAAATTTCATGATCGTCTATAATAATACTCACAAAATATACATCGGAGAAACCTCGAGGAATCTAAATCAATGATTTTAAGAAACAAAACGGCACAATGCATTAAATGCGTTGGTTACCTGCCATAACAAGTCCGACCACAATATATATATAGCGTTAAATTGTGATGAAAGGCATTTTGGTAAGCAGGTTTTGAGATAGAGCGATAATAGAATTAATAATAAGAAGTTTGTCACTTAATTGAGCAGAGTCATGCCGACTTCGAAGTTTCGTGAGGGCACCACTATGATGTCTTCACTCCTTGGGGCTTTTGTTTTTTTTTTTGTATATTTACTAATTCCCGCAAATATGACCGATCTTCTGACAATTGCATTCAATTGAAGGAAACTGTTGTCGCAGTCGGTCATGTTTGTAGGAATTAATATATTATCTTCTGCCTCATTTAGAGGCATCGGGCACTTTTTTCCCAGTACGGGGTCTTTGGTAAGCTTTCTTTGAGTCGCTGATTTTCCCCCACAAGCTCTCTAAAGAGGAAAATTAAAAAGAAAAACTGTTCCGTAATGAATGCATTACTCTTTAGTAATGAATTGAGTTCTTTCAATGATATACCCCGCTTATATACAACACGCCAAAATTTTTTTTCTCTGATTCCATACGCCTATAGCTTAGGGGCTAGCAACTCTGACTGACATCAAATCGGTCGAGTGTCTGATCCCGGCAAGAAGCAAATGGATGTCTAGCCACACTGATAAGTTGTGATACAGCGAAATAGGCTTGTATGTGGATGCCGGATATATATATATATATATATATATATATATATATATATATAGTCATCCGCAGACAGATCTGGTTCGCTGTATCACAGCTCATCAGTACGGTTGGATATCTGATTGCTTTTTACCCAGGATTGAAACCTGACCGAAATGGCGTCGGTCGGCGATTCTACCTCTGAGCTATGTGCGTTCGGTAGAAGGAGGCAGACTTTTAGCGTGTGATATACCATGTATAGACACGCCAATAGCTGAGAGTGTTCTAATTCAAGAATGAACGATGCGTAGATGCTAGGTAGCTACTGTTTTTTTAAGTCTACCATATATGAACAAATTCTTTTTCCCACCACACCAAAATATAATTAATTTAAATCGGTTCATTTTATTATTAAGATAAATACAAAGGTATCTCGCTTAAAAGAAAAACAAAATTAGGCGCCTATCGGCCGATATTTCATCAAAATAGAGATCGTCGGCAAAATTAAAACTGAGAAGTTGATAAGAAAAATTTTCGACTGACGTTAAAACGAAAAAAATTGTATATTACCTCTGTTGGGTGGTAGTCTCCCCGAAAACTCCAATTTAACCTTCAACTCTCTTTGTCTACACAAGACAGAACGTTGTAAATTAGCGGTAAGAGACTCCAAGATGTCTAAATGGAGTTTTGTCCTTGCCCTGCGCATGACAGAGAAAAAAATCGGGAAAAAAATGCGTCCTGCTTTCTACAGAATTTAAGAGGTATTCACCGATCGCTGACTCATGAGTCTGCGACCGCCCGGATGGAATTGGCTCATGTCTGCGCACTCTACCCGGCACGTGCTGAGCGTTCCTCACCTCCAACCATTGGATGGTCTTGCCCACGTAGTCGGTCTCACACCGACACTTATATTGATACACAATTAGATATCCTTACGTGTGGGGGTGCAGTTTTTGTACTAAAAATATTCCTAACTGTAACAGCTCTGAAACACATAATATGAACCTCTTTAAATTAATTAATTATATATATATATATATATATATATATATATATATATATATATATATATATTCGACTGAGAATGACTACAACCACAACACATATTTGCTATTGCACACATTCCATCGCAGTTCCTCTTACGGCCACACCATGTTTCCCGTAGGAACACCGAAGTTTACCAATGGTTAGTATTTAGATGGGTGACCGCCTAGGAACACCACGCACTGTTATATCGGATCTACTACGTGTTTAATGGATAATGGCTAGGCATTGTTATTCGGAGTACGAAATTCTAATTCCATTTGGATTCGTTATATTAATTTGTTATGAATGTCCGTTGTGGTGTAATAGATATCGATTCGGGATGAAAAATCACAGGGCCGAGTTCAAATCCCAGTTGAACTCATTTATGCGCAAATACCCTTGAGAAAGGTATGAAGCCATCTCTTCTCTCTCTAGCTATGATTTAAATAGCTAGACAGATTGAGTTCTATATCCTTTGTTGGCAGCCAGTCTATCGTAAAAAGAAATGGCAACCTACTACAAGAAAATCCTCTGCCTAGCCAGTCATGTCTCGAAGCATGTATCACGTATGGCATTTACCTGACTGACTGATACCTTTACGAAAGGTATAAATTCACCTTTTCTCCCCAACTATGGATTGATTAGTAAGAATGTTATCACTAAATCATTATTATCTCCTGCTTAATTAAGTCTTACAATCTAAATACATTTTCACGCTTTAAATAACCTGTAAATGATTGATAGAAAACGAATCAATAAGGACACATGGTCCAGTGGATATATATGTTGGTTAGTTCCTGTGACTTGACCCAAAAAGTTGTGAGTTCAATACCAGGCTACAGCAGTGGTGAACCAGTAATTTACAGGGTTAGAGGGAGATAGCTCATGACTACCAAAAGAGGCAATACTACGCAAGGAATGAAGATCATATACCCCAGTGCTTGCAATAAAGGGTTCGGTTTGAAATTCCTAACATCTGAAGAAGGCCGGAGCGTACAACGGCCGAAACGTCGTATAAATGGCAACAAAGATGAAGGCAATAGTCCGAATAATGTAAATACTGTAGAATCAATAAAATCAACAAAAAGTAATTCAATCCATCATTTTTCAAATTTCCTTAACACTCAATGCCTCACTTCTCTCGACTAGAGCGAGTTGTGACACGTCAGTTTTTAACGAGGGGAACCTGAGCGCATACGCTCAGGCCACTGGTTAGAGATTACCCAGTTACCGCGTAAGCGGTAACTAGGTACAAAGCTGGTCTTAGCTGGTCATTGCTTCCAGGCTGCCGGCGAGCAGGAAGTGAGTAAGTGAGAACAGATACTACACTTTGATGCTGCCCGCCGGGACGCCTTCTGATGGCTGGTCATTGAAATACTGATTTCGCTAAGTGGATCCCGCCAGAAATATTCCTACCCACCCACCAGATATTCTTTATAATATTCGCTCCTTGCATAAGATTTCCTCTTCTTTGTTTACACATTTTTTTTTGTTTTCTTTCCTTATGATACCCATAATTCTTTCTAAGCATCCGCCTACACTAACAATCACTTCCGTTACTTTTTGAGTAATTTTTCCCCCCGCACATGCACACCACCCGTTTCACGGCAAATATTGTGTATTCAGCTGCAACAGGTCCTCATCTTGGTCTTGCTGTATTCTTTGCGGGCTTTGCAATGCTGACTAAGAAGTAAGTTGGCTGTCTCTGTTGATCTCTTCCAACCACCCTTGAGAAACCGGGTGCATCTTTCTGGCTAATTCGAGTGTTTTCATAATGTAGGCTAGATGTTAACTTTGCTGCTATCTTCAATCAAAGTACTCCGCACGGGAATTATATTTTCGGAGTACTGATACTTTTTCTTCCTCGTAATTTCTTCTTTCCATTTTTCTTTTCGTGTGTGCGTGTGTGTGTGCGTGCGTGTGTGTGTGTGTGTGTATGTGTGTGTGTGTGTGAGTGTGTGTGTGCGTGCGTGCGTGCGTGCGTGCGTGCGTGTGTGTGTGTGTGTGTGTGTGCATGTGTATTTATGTGTGTGTTTATTTAGTCATTATCTCCTTGATCTGAGGAATTCTAATTTAAGGCGGGAATAATATGTCAAGGTAAGTGGGAAGAGTGTCTGGTTGGAAAGCGAAAACGAGTGTGTGTGTGTGTGTGTTGTCAGCAGCAGACATATCTGTTTCGCCGTATCACAGATCATCAGTACGGTTAGACTCCGATTGCTTTTTTAGCCAGGATAGAAACCCGACCGAAATGGCGTCAGTCGGCGACTCTACCCCTGGGCTATGGGCGTTCGGTGGAAGTAGGCAGACTTTTATATATATATATATATATATATATATATATATATATATATATATATATATAATTTAGAAAAATTTTTAGATATTCTACAATTTCATGGGTAATATGTATTTCGCCGCTGACCTTGCAGCTCGTCAGACCCAAATGATACATCAGTTAATCTTCTATATTACTCTTTTAAATTAAATAAATAAATTTAACATTGAGTTCTTTTAAGTTCGTCTCTATCAGAATTTAGCTGACTAATATACCAAGTATTCTACGTTATATATATATATATATATATATATATATATATATATATATATATATATATCCAAATGAATAAGGAACTAAGAAAATATTTACAACGTTCAAAATATTAATTTAAAACAGCGCTCAATATAGAAATAGAGCTATGAATTTTTATTATAAATTATATTTTAGAACATGTCCAAACTACAATCTACTACAAAAGTGTACATTTTGTTTCGACATTGAAAGAACAATGTCTCATCAGGTAGTAAACGAAAAAAAAACGTTTACTACTTGATGAGACATTGTTCCTTCACTGTCGAAACAAAATGTGCACTTTTGTCGTAGATTGTAGTTTGGACATGTTCTAAAATATACCTGGATTGTATACAAAGTGTGCTATGTTATAATTTGCTCCTTATTTAATATAAGTCGAGCTCTTTTGGATAAGTGCTTTTTCGGATATTATTACATTTTGAATATCGCGTGCAACAGTATGGATAAATTTCATCCTGAATATTCAATGAAGAACATTCTTTATCCATCACTTAATTCCTTCACTCTGGATCTCACGGAAAAAAAATAATTTAATTCATTAAAAGACTCCGATGGAAAACCTATTTCTACCTCAATCCACGGAATGCTTCAAATGAAAATAAGGAGAAATATTATAATACGAGATCTCAAAAAACCCCACCAGGCAATAAGCTCTCAAGTCTTTTGAGGCCGACATGTTTGATTTAGTTAAAAAATCAAGTTTAGAAAACAACATAAATTCCAGTCTCTTCTCAAAAGGGACATTAAAATGTTCAGAAACTCTAATAAGATGTGGATAAACGCTGATAAGTCGAACAATATATATAAAATAGAACCAATAGTAATATATATATATATATATATATATATATATATATATATATATATAAAATAGAACCATCTGAATGCCATAAACTCATTCTTAAGAAAATCTCCAGTACTTATAAAAAAGATAATAATGATTAGATGTTGTCCACAATTAACCCTCTAGGGCCATTCGTATCATAAAGTGGGGGATCAGTTCTATATTGTTATGAAGTAATAAACAGATCCCCCACTAATTACTACTTAACCCTCTAGGGCCATTCGTATCATATTTGATACAGTATTTCCCTATAAGGAAACATTTGGTATTTCCCTATAAGGAAACATTTGGTATTCATTGACTGAGCAGTCAGTACTGCTTTCATTTGAAATTTATAAAATATTTCTCTTAAAAAATTTTTCAGGAAAATATTTCTTTCAAGGCTTGTTTTCATACTGTATCAAATATGATACGAATGGCCCTAGAGGATTAATAATATAATATGATTAAGGCTTCTACTTGTCATAAAGTGGGGGATCAGTTCTATATTGTTATGAAGTAATAAACAGATCCCCCACTAATTACTACTTAACCCTCTATGGCCATTCGTATCATATTTGATACAGTATTTCTCTATAAGGAAACATTTTGTATTTCCCTATAAGGAAACATTTGGTATTCATTGACTGAGCAGTCAGTACTGCTTTCATTTGAAATTTATAAAATATTTCTCTTAAAAAATTTTTCAGGAAAATATTTCTTTCAAGGCTTGTTTTCATACTGTATCAAATATGATACGAATGGCCATAGAGGGTTAAGAAAAAAAAACTGCTGAATTGGCAAATAAACTAGATATCACCGATAGAATGGGAAAGATCCAAACAAAAACGCATATTTACTTTTTAAGGACCACAAACCAAATTTCAAGAATAGCCTTCAAACTAGACTAATCAATCCATCTAAAACTGAATTAGGCTTAGTTTCTAGTAATATAATTAAGAAGATTGAAATATCAATACAAGAAAATCTCAATTCCAATTCATGGAAAGATTCTTCTGATACCATAACATGGTTCCAAAACATTCCGAATAAGAAAAAAGCCTCATTTTTACAATTTGATATAGTAGACTTTTATCCTTCCATTTCGTACAGTTAATAGTTTAAACTATGCTAGAAAGTTCACAGATATTTCTAATAATGAAATGGATATTATTTTAACTTCTAGAGATTCTCTACTAGTATATAATGACTCTACCTGGACTAAAAATATTAGCAATAATTTTGATGTCACAATGGGGGCTTCTGATTCAGCTCAAATCGCGGATCTGATAGGGATATATATATTATATATTCTCGGTAGAATTGTTGAGCCCAATCAAGTAGGTATTTACCGGGACGATGGTCTTATGTATATCCCTGACAGTAATGGTCTCCTGACATCTAGAATTTCTAAAAACGTTATTAGAGCTTTTAAAATGCTGGGCTTTAAAATCGAAATTTCATCTAATCTCAAGACCGTTAATTTTTTTATATTAGCTTTAACCTATCCAAAAATACATTTAAACCGTATCAAAAAAGTAATCAATCCCCTGTCTATATTAAGGTTAACTCTAATCTTCCTAAATCTATCATAAAACAAATACCCAAAAGAGTCAAAATTAGAATTAATAAATTATCTTCTAATAAGGGAATATTCAATGAGAATAAAACAATATACAATGAAACCCTGAAGAAGAATGATTTTAAAGATGAAATATTATACGAAGAAAAATTGAAAGACAAAACTAGAAACAAAAGTAAAGCTGGAAAAAGAAAAATGATATGGCTCAACCCTCCCGTCTGCAAGTTGTCTAATGTAAACATAGGTAAATACTTTTTAAATTTAGTTAGCAAACACTTCCACCAACACCACCCTTAAGTAAATTATTCAATAGAAAAACTCTTAAAATTAGTTATTCTACCACAAAAAACAAAACAAAACATGCAAAACATAATTAATTCACATAATAACAAATATTACCTAGAGACTTCTTTAGCAAACCTTTGGTAGACAAACCTTCCTGTAATTGCATCAATAAGACAAATTGTCCTGTTGATGGCAGGTGTAATTCCGAAAAAGCTATCTATGAAGCCACTATTTCTCCAGTGAAGGACCCCAACAATAAAAGAGTTTATATAGGGATATCTGCAGGTAGTTGGAAGCAAAGACTGTACAACCACAGACAATCTTTTTCCAACACCTCCATGAAACACCAAACTGCCTTATCTAAGCAATATTGGAATATTAAAGACGGAGGATTTACCCCACTGGTCAGATGGAGGATTGTGAAATACGCCAATACTCCCAACAATTTCAAGGATAGATGCAAATTAGGCCTGGAGGAAAAATTGATGATTATAAAATATAATAATCTTATGGAACTACTTAATCAGTGGAATAAATTAATATTTAAATGCAGACACAAAAATAGATATACAATAGTCTAGATAAATCTTGATTATGATTTGAATTAGGGTAAATTATATTAATTTACATTAATTTAATTTTTAAAAAGTGTTTATTTTGAAAAATTCTGAAATATGCTGCTAATATCATTTTACAGCAAAGTTGGTTCTGATTGTTTTAATTTTTAATTTTTGTGTTTTTTAATTTTTTGTGTTTTCTAATTTTTTTAAATTTTTATTACCATATTTATAGGTATTTTTCAAGTTTCTTTTTTCCTCGTTTTTTTATAGAATGAGTATTATTATTATAATTATCATTATTATTATTATTAATGTTTGATAGAAATTTTGTTTAATACACACACATACACACACACACACACACACACACACACACATATATATATATATACATATGTGTGTATATATATATATATATATATATATATACACATATGCATATTATTACGAATTTTTATTTTCTAACATTATAATTTAATTATTATTTTCTATAAAAGTATTATTATGATTTAAGGATTTTTTAAGTTTTTTATTTTCTTACTAGGAATCATTATTTTAACTTTATTTAAAATAAATTACCAGTAGTGGTTATATTGTAATTTATATTAAGATGTATGATTTATGATTTATTTTTCTCCGCAAATATACCCTATATGTGGTATATTTTAAGAGAAAATCCCATGTGGCGTTTCTAAGAATAAATATTAATGTAATAGACGTAGGTTTGATATACAAAGTTTATTTTAAATTAATTTAAATTCTTTTCGATAATGTTCTAATTTTTTATCTCTTTTTTTTATTTTCCACCTCCCTCTTTTTAGGTTTATCTTTGTAACGTTTCATTTTTATTTTTAATGATTTAATTATTTTAACTGTTTTTTTAAAAATTAATAAGGATTTCTGGGATACTAGTAAGAGTAGTTATTTTTTCAAATTGTACTGAAATTATGTTGCCCAATTTAATTTTGTACCGTAAATATATCCCATTATATTTAAATTAATTTGTTATTATTATCATTATTTTTATTATTATTATCTATTATTAGTATTGCTAGTATTTTAGATATTTTTTAACATTGTATTTTAATAAATTATATTTTCTTATTGAGAGCTATTATCTTAACTATACTTAGAATAAATTACAACTAGTGATTATAATGTAATTTATGTTAGGATGTATGATTTATGATTTATTTTTCTTCATAATATTCCCTATAGTCGGTATTTTTTAATTTAAGGGTAAATCCATTGTCGCGTTTCTGAGAATGAATATGAGTGAATATGAATACGTCGGTTTCGAGCTAGCGTTTTTTAATTATTTTAAAATCCGTTCTATCGTGTTTTCTCCCTTTTTCTTTCCTTCTTTTTTGTGTGTTGCCCTCTTCTGTTAGGTTTATCTAATTTTTCCTGTTTCTATATTTATATTTTGTAATTTTAGTATTTTTAATTATTTTAACAATATTTTTTAAATTAGCATTAATTTTAAATTAGCATTAATAGTAAGTGTAGTTATTTTAAAAATTGTATTAAAATTATGATGTACAATTTTTTGTACCGTAAATATATCCCAGTATATTTGAAATTAAATTTCATTGTTAAATTTTTCCATGTTTTGCTAAGAGAACAGTTAGGAGATTTGAGACGTTGTTACGATAAATGGTGTCAATATTTATTTCTCGTGATACTATATTTCTTTTTATTCTATCTCTTTGTCCTTTCTTTTTCTCTTCTTGCTTTCCATTCAGTTTTTTCTGTTTCCACCTTTTTATTTTTTTCTCTTTTTTCTTTTTCCTTTTTTTCTCTTTTTCTCTTCTTTACATTAATCAATCGTCTATCTTTTCTTTATCCTTGCTTTCCTCTTTTCTTTGGGGTTCTTTTCGAGTGAGCGAGAAATTTTCATAAATAGCCGTTACAAATGTCTATTCTAATAGGGACATTTGAGCGTCTATGTAGAACAAAATAAAAGAAAAGGAATTTTTTGGAGGGGGGGATATTTTTTGAGGACCAACTGTGGTACCATTTGGGTCTGACGAGCCGCGATAATAACATCATGACGCGGTGAAATATGTATTACCCATTGTAATAATCTAAAATCTTTTATAAATTATATATATATATATATATATATATAGGAAAAACTACTAAAAAGTTGTAAGTTTAAAAATGTATTTTTTGACAGTATTCATTTATTTCTATTATATATATATATCTATATATATCTATATATATATATATATATATATATATATATATTTGATATTTCAGACCGGCCTTTCATCAGAAACAAATGATTTTAAAATTTAAACTAGAAGCGTTCGTCGTGAGGAGCATCTGTCGCGAGATGTTTACATCATGTGACGTAGAAAGCGATAGAGTTTTTGGATATTTTTAAACGTAAACCTAACTGTAATAATACTTTTAAATGTTGTTTTAAAGAAAAATTTTTTAAGTGTATCAAAAAAATGTTTAACTATTGAAATATTTATAAAGATTCAAAATACCTAAGTCCCTATTTAACCCTAGCCTATATGTATTTAATTTTAAAATCCAATATTTTTCTTTCTTTCTGAGTGAGTATGTGGAAGTAAAATCGGAATCTATCACTAAACATTTGCAGTTTTCTAATGTGTGTCCTGGTTGATTGAAGTGTTCAGCTGTGGGGGAATAAGGTTTGTTTTGGCGTATGCTTAGTTTATGATTATTAAAAAACGACGAACGCTTCTAGTTTAAATTTGAAAATCATTTGTTTCTTATGAAAGGCCGAGGCCGCTCTGAAATATCAAATATATATATATACTAATAGAAATAAATAAATACTGTCAAAAAATACATTTTTAAACTTACAACATTTAATAGTTTTTCCGATACATATTAAGACAGTGTACGTGGATCATCATTATTATATATATATATATATATATATATATATATATAGAGAGAGAGAGAGGGAGAGAGAGAGAGAGTTAAATAAAATAAAGACAAGAATAAAACTATATTTTAAATCGCCTACGCGTTTCGTCCGTGATGGACTTTTTCAAGGCAGAAAGACGAAATGAGCTTTATTCTAAATTACGTATCTATAAACAAAATTAGTGTTGGTAACCACAAATACGCTCACAAATCATTTCAAAAAATTAACGGAATATTTCAGTTTTTAGAATTTCTTCATGTGTAATTGCAAACGTTAAGATGAAGGGAATTTATTAGTTTTCTTCGAAAATTGACCATTTTATATATAAATTACTTTTTAGAACATGTCCAAACTACAATCTACTACAAAAGGGTACATCGACAATTCATTTCCGGCCAAAATTTGAAATTTCTTTGCAATTCTTGTTGTCTCCCACACCACTTCCTTCCCCCTGTGTATTTTCTCAATTTTTCCTCTTTGTTAAGCTCAGACGTCGCGTAACCGATGTTTGTTTATGCTTATACTTTACTTCCTACCTAAATTTGGGGTCTAGTCCCCCTTAAGTCGTTTTTCATTGGATCATTCCTTATATTTCTTTATTTCTTTCTCTCTTGTTTTTCTCTTTGTTTTTATTTCCTCTGTGTCCTCCTCTTTCCTCTTTTTCTGATTTCTCTTTTTGTTTTCTCATCTTTCCTATCCTCCTTACCTCGTATGAAAAATTTTGCCTGTGAAAAGAAGTGAATTTTCATCAATTTTCTTTACAAAAATAACATTTATTACCATCATTACTAACTACCTGATGAGACATTGTCTTTCAATGTCGAAACAAAATGTACACTTTTGTAGTAGATTGTAGTTTGTACATGTTCTAAAGTAATATATATATATATATACATACGAAATTTTACAAAATTCGTAACGACGTGGATTAATTCTGACATATTTTTTGTTTAAGCATTATTATATAGAACTTTATAATTAAACGGTATGTTTATTTACATCTAATTGTCTGAATGTGGATGTGCGTTGTGGTGTAGTGGATATCGGCTCGGAACGAAAAATCGGGGAGCCAAGTTCGAATTCTAATTGAATTCCTTGCATTCAATTACGCGCAAATACCCTTGGTAAAAGTATTAATTCGTTTCTTCCCTCTAATTGTGGGTTAAATAACAGGACAGATAGCCTTGGTTGGCAACCAGTCTACCACAGAAAGTAATGGCAAACCATATGGCACTTAACTGACTGGTCTGAATAATCGAGCGGCTCAAATCTAATGACGGATTTCCCTATGGGGACACAGGTTCGAATGCTGTCGGATGATGTATATTTTCGTAACAAGTTTCTCGATTATTCAGATCAGTAGATGTAAATAAATATATATATATATACTATTTTATTATAAAACGGAGCATCTACACAAATTCGAATATTCTTTCAAAATAATGTTTAAAAAAATTATATATATATATAATTTATATATATATAATTTATTTTATATATATACATAATTTATTTTATTTAAATATATATATAAGAGTGTGCATATAGATAGAGAGAAAGAGAGATAGAGACGAACACAAAGGGAATTGAGGAGGTGTCTCTTCGTTGGTTTTGAGAGTACAGTAATTTCAAATTTTACCGATCGCGACAAAACAAACTCGGTTACTTTTTTTATGAGAAAAGACAATTTTCTCGAAGTTTCTTTTTTCTCTGAAAACACACACACACACACACACACACACACAAATTAGTGTGTAATTTAATGACAAAATGGAAAAAAAAACACGTTTTACCTCTCAAAAAGACTTATTCATATTAATAATGGATTCTATTGATAAGATGGGATACATTTTTTTAACTTAATTCACCGCAATATTTACATTATTCGAATTATTTTACTCATCTTTGTTGCCATTTGTACGTTCCGACATTCTTCAGGTGCTAGGAATTTCAAACCGAATTCTTTATTACAATCATCTATATCCACTAGGCCATGTGTCCTTAAGACAAGAACAACTGACATTTTGGGACTTATAAACCTAATGTCCAGTAATTCTTTTTTTACCAGAGTTCATATTGCAATTTTTTTATGTTAATGGTTTTCTCTAGTACTTTTTCTGGAGCTCATGTTGCAATTTTTGACACTAATGATTTTCTCTGACATTCCGTATTACTGGTGCCCATATTGTGTTCATCAATATGCTTGAAGAAGACCGGAACGAACAACGACCGAAACGTTGTACAAATGGCAACGAAGATGAGAACAATAGTCCGAGTAATGTGAATACTGTAAATACTACCTCATCTCATAAATACAGACAAATAATTTTTCCACAAGCAAAGCGATATTGCCACTAAAGAACTACTGAGAGAGAAAGAGAAAAAATCGGCTTTAGAAGTAACCGGAAACACAAATGCTGAACATAAAATAAAACTCTACCCTCCCTACAAAAGACCGAGAAAGGTGTGAACCGGGCAAACCTATCAAATCCTATTTAGGAAAAAATGTAAAAAAAAAAAAAAAAAAAAAAAGAATATAAATAATCATAGTTTTTAAGCGGAGACGTTAAAATTATAAAGTTGAAGTATACTTTAGAAAAGAACCGGAAAGCCAACCTTAAAGTGAAAAACAAGTGATAAACTTTTTCACTTGTTCAAAAACCGGGGAGAAGTGTGAAACGGACAATATGCAGACGTTAGAAGTATTGAATCAAAGTAGACTTTATAAAGGAACCGGTAGTCGAATCCTAAAAATTAATCAAGGAATAAATTTCTACAGCTGTTCAAAAGAATGGAGAGATATTTAAATCGGATGATAAATAAATTTCGCTCCTAATATTGAAAAAAAAAGTAAATAAATAGTAAAGAAAAGGATCAGATTTTGAGGCAGGGACGTTAGATGTGTAAGGGTACAAAAGGTACTTATCTCCCATTGTTCCGTGGTCACATGACAATCGCTCGTGACATCACTCCTGATAGTGACCCAAGCGCTAGTCCTTTTCTTTCAGCTAACAACAACCAAGGAAGAAGGTTGTTTCCCTTCTGTCCGGGACTTTGGGCCTATGCAGAACCTGCTTACCGCCATGTTCTGCTGAAACATAAAACTCCTGCTACCCCATGAACAAATTAGATGGAGCCTGGCATATCCCTTTGGGACACAGATGAATTTGGCCTCTTTAAATCTGGAGTCATGACAATGGCCGAACAGAGGTATCTTCAATTTAAATGTAAGAGCTTTCCTTTTTGTTCCTTCTGATACTTTGCTTTTGCGTTGGACATAAGGAATAATGTATTTCTCCACATGTATACACTTGTGTGTATGTATGTATTATTTGTGTGTTATAAATGTCTCTTTGAGAACATGCATTCATTTACATATTTCTCCGTTCCGTCTTATCTTTACATGGTGACCCGTCCTAATATTATTTATTTACTAACCCACGTGGGAATAGGAATAATATATATTCATTTCGCCAAAGGAAATAAGACATACCCCTACACATGGCATCCTACAGAAGTATAAAGTCAAAGTCGATTTTATAAAGGAACGTGACGCTTAATCCCAGAAAAGGAACAAGCGATTGACTTCTACTACTTTTCGAAGGCCGAAGAGGCGTGTGAACGGGACGATAAGCAAACCTAACTACTCCTATAGACGAAAACATGTAAATAAAAAATCAGGATTTAAGCGCAGGCGTTAGAAGTATGGAGGTTAAGCAGAGTTCAGAAAGTAACCTGAAAACGAATTCTAAAAAGAAAACACGGAATAAACTTCTCATCTTGCTCAAAAGACTGAGGAGGAATCTGAACCGGGTGACAGGTAAAACTAGCTACTCCTATTATGTAAAAAAATATAAATAAATAATAAGTAAAACATCAGAGTGAAGCAAATGTTCAAAGTAAAAAGTTAAAGTAGACTTTTGTAAGGAACCAGAAAACAAGTCCGATACAAGAAACAAGAGATAATCATATACTCTAGATTTTTTAGGCAGAGACGTTAAAAATATAAAGTTGAAGCAAACTTTACAGGTTGGTTAAAGTCCACTCCTAAACAGGAAACAAGTGATAAACCTTTGCTCCTGTACAAAAAGCCTGGAAGGAACGTTAACTGGACGATAGGCGGACCTACCTAATCCTATTGAAGAAAGAGAGATTTTTCAAAGCTTTTTTTTAATCATTTCACCCCAAGCAAGGCAGTTTTACTGCCACTGGTGCGCAGGGGGTTACATAGGGGAAAATTAATGTGAAATAGGTGAAGGTTATAGGGGGTTTCAGGAAAAGGGTAATAGAAGGATGAGAATACTGGTGTGATGAGGGTAGAGTGGATGGAGAAAAGAGCTTGAGAGAAAGGATGCAAGTCAGTGAGATAAGAGATGACTATTGACTTTATATTTAAATTCTTGGAGATTGTAGCTGTCGGTGAAGCAAGTATACGGAAGGGAATTCCACAGGCGGGAAGTGCGAGAAAAGAAACTGGAATAGTATAAATTGCGGCTACATTTTATCGGTTTCATTGTAAAAGGGTGGGACCTAGTTGCTAGTCTTAGTAGCTTGAGTAAATTCATACATAGGGGGCACCAGTGAGCTAAGTTCATTTGAGCAGAAGCAGTGAAAGAATTTTTAGAAGAGACATAGAGAAGCCACATTACGCCGGTGAGAGAGTGACTGTAGCTGATCTGATAAGTCGGAATCGATGTCAATGAATAGTAGATAAAAGTTTAGATTTTTAGGGAGAGGCGTTAGAAGTATAGTTTTGGAGTAATCATTACAAGTGGAAATCCACTCCTAAACACGAAACAAGACATAATTCTCTGCTCATATTCAAAAGACCGTGGAGGAGTCTGAACCCGATAATAGGCGAACCTATCAACCCCTGTTCTAAAAGGCTGAAGATGCAAGAAGTTTTTGGTGACAGATATATTACATTTCAATCAGCATTCTATTGCTTATGCTTTTGTTTTTGTTGTTCTTATTACTGTTGTTTTCAGCTGTTCTATATTTTTTCAGCACTAGTTAAGTAAGGAAAAGGTTGTATGATCCCGGACTTAAATTTAAGAGTCTGACGATATACTACATCCAGCAGCAAGACCTCTCAATGGAAGTTTTCTTAATTGTTTTTGTACCCAATTTCATCCTAAGCTGAGGTGGTAGTACCTGCTAGGGTCCCAGCTTTGGTCAGATAGTAAACCTTCCAAACAAAAATTATGATAGTATAAAAATAGAAATACTAGCAATACAGTCAGTTAAGTTTCATATATGATACACTCTGAGACGATCATGTCCCAAAAGAGACATGACTTGGCAGAAGATTTTTCGGCAGTAGGTTGACATTGTTTTCTGCGGTAGACTGGTTACCAACTCAATCTGTCTTGCTATTTAATCCATAGCTGAATGGAGAAGACATGGATTAATATACTTTCTCTAAGGATATTTGCGCATAAGTGAATGCAACGAATTAAACTGGAATTCGAACTCGGCTCTCCGATTTCTGGTTCCGAGCCGATATCCACTGTTCCATAACGCACATCCAGCAATATATATTATATAAAATAAAGGACCAACAACACACATTCGTAGCGAAATGACGTACAATACATTCTATTTGTATTTGAAGGCATAGAATTGTGTTAAAAATTTAGGCATTAACCCATAGAAGTTGATATGCCGCTAAATAAAATTCACTATGGAAGATTCAGAAATTTGAGCATTTTCATTAAACTTTTAATTTAATAAATTGCTTTTTTCTCTTTCAATTAAAGCTTAATTTTTTCAGTAAAACTTATAGTAATGGTAATACTCACTGTTTTCTGATGTGAAAATATTTTACATTCATTGACTGAACAGCCTGTGCTTCTGTCGAGTGAAATTTATAAAACCTTTCTTTTAAAAGATTTTTAGGAAAATAGTTTACTCGACTACACTAATTGTTATGGCTCTCTCCAGTATGGAAGTAGGATTATTAAGTTGAATGTTATTTTTTTTTATTATGGCCTTATATATATATATATATATATATATATATATACTATACTATACTATAGTCATCAGCAGACAGATCTGTTTCTCTGTATTACAGCTCATCAGTACGGCTTAGACTCCGGTCGCTTCCTAACCCAGGATTGAAACCCGACCGAATCGGCGTCAGTCAGCGATTCTACCCCTAGGTCACGAGCGTCTGGTAGAAGGCAGGCTTTTTAGCGCGTATAAACACGCCCAATAGAGTGCTCCAATTCATTATCGAATGAGCGGTGCGTAAATGCCGGAGTAGCTACTGTTTACAAAGTCTCCCACTCTTCCAGAGTGCTCAATCAGGGTGTGAGAGCGTAAGTATATATATATATATATATATATATATATATATAAGTTGCGATGACGCCAAAATGAAAATAAGACTGACATTTCATTTTAACAGATTTATTTGCCAAACTTACACAAAAATACCTTGAAATACTAAAGAGTACATTTATGAAATAAAATCGCCATTGGTTTCAATGACTGCCCCCAGACGACTTCAGAATCTCTTTCATCTCTTGTGAACGAAAATATAGTACATCACCTATGAAAACTTACGATCCATCGCTAAAGATGCCTGAAAAAATATTCGATTCTCTGTACAGCTCCAATACATTTGAGCCAGATCAGGTCGAAATAGATTACAGAGTCTATTAGAATGAAGCTTAACCCAAACATGCGTACGATCCATCGCTAAAGATGCCTGGAAAAAATGGTCGGTTCCTTCTACCGCTCCAATAAATACCAGACTTCTCCTACCATCCTCTACATTTACAAGAGCTAGATCAGGTCGAAAATAGATTACCGTCCCTAAACGTCAAGTATATACGATCCATCGCTAAAGATGCGAGGGAAATGGTCGAGTACCGCTCCAGAAGTACCTGACATCTTCCTGTTATACTTTACATTTACAAGAGCCAAATCAAGTCGAAAATCGGGTACTGCTGCCATATTTGAAAACGAGTTGCACAATTTTCCCTTTCCAGTCTTGATAGAATCTAAAACCGTCTCCGCGTCCTTGTGGGTAATAAATTATTTACTTTCCTACAATGGTTCTCTCACAGACGAAACGTCGAAAGACCTTCGATACTCTATCGCTATTTTCATTAGAAAATGCTCAGATGAACAACATTCCTTACTTACACCATTTCTAACCTTCACGGTTAGTACCCGACATGCCGCACACATTTTAGCAAAGAACCTTCATTTCCCTTCATATTCCCCGGGTGAGATATATTTTCTACCCGAGCAGCTCCTTCCCACGAAACGCTGCCTTTTGTTTCTTCGATCACTACAATATCAATCTGTTCAAATCTAAGGTCAACCGTTATCTACCGAACCTATTTCCATAAATCTACTGCTAAGAAGGTTGGGTCACTATGTCGATCCAGGATGTTTTTTCCACCTGAATCCATCTTGCATATATACAAGTCAACCATCCGTCCGTGCATGGAGTACTGCTGCCATTTATGGTCAGGTGCCCCTGTCGTTCTTCTCAGTGTTCATGACAGGCTCCAAAGGAGAGTCTGTAATGCAGCCACTTCCCCATCGTCGAAATGTGGCCTCCCTTTGTCTGTTCTATAAATACTTTCATGGCTTCTGCTCAGACGAACTTAAGTCACTGATGCCTCCTCAACAGGTGTTTACTCGTGCAACCAGACTAGCAACTGGGTCCCACCCATTCACAGTCAGGTTAGCCAAATGCAGACGACAATTCTACTCCTGCAGCTTCTTCTCTCGCACTTCCCGCCCGTGGAACTCGCTCCCGTATTCTTGCTTTCCTGACAGCTACAACCTCCAGAAATTTAAATGCAAAGTCAATACTCATCTACTAACCACTGGACTCTAGCTCTCTCCCCTCCCCTGTATAACCTTCCCTTTCTCACCACCTATGTATCTGTTATCGCACCTGCTTTCTCAGCTTTCTATTGTTCCTTTCTAACTAGTTTGTACTCCTCACTCTTTTCTAATTAATCTTTTTACATTTATGTAGCCCCCTGCACATCAGTGACGTTTCCGCCTTGCTCGGAGTGAAATGATTAAAAAAAAAAAATGTTGCCTCTTACTCAGTAACACTCTACCACTAGTGGCTCTTAGGCTTCGTAAAAGGTGAACGTTATGGTAAAAATGATAATAACTATTATGTATTGTTTTATATCCACTTCAACATCCGCCTGTCGAAATTTTTTAACATTATAAATAAGTGGATATAGATGTTGGTTAGTTCCTGTGGCCTGACCTAAAGAGTTGTGAGTTCAATACCAGGCTACAGCAGTGAAGAACAAGTAACTTACGAGGTTAGAGAGAGCTAACTTGGGACTTTCAGAAGAGGCACTAGGCAAGGAATGGAGTTTATATACCCCAGTGATTACCCAAAGAACTGGGTCAAGTCATACCAGTGGTGAACAAATAACTTAGAGAGTTAGGTTTAAGAGAGATAACTCATGACTACCATAGGTGGCTTGGTTCAAGGAATGAGAATAATATAACCCAGTGATCGCGATAAAGGGTTCGGTTCGAAATTCCTAGCACCTGAAGAAGGCCGGGGCTTACAACGGCCGAGACGTTTTAAAATTGACAACAAAGATGAGGACAATAGTCCGAATAATGTAAATAGTGCAAATACTACCTCATCTCAGAAATATAGACAAATACAATATTAAGCTATTTGAACACAGATTTAGCTGCATATATATATCTTTTTGTTTGACTATGTTTCTCCATCTTTGAGACTGCTTCATGATACCATCCTCCCAGAAATTGAAACTTTCTAGATTATTTTCTTTTAGGGACTTTCAGATAACTAAAGTTCTTATTAAGACAAATTTGTAAAGATCGAAATACCTCGTAATGTGGTGAGAACGAGGGTTCTGAATAGTACTTCCTAGCCAAGCTGTACTAATTTTTGCAGGCTCTGCAGAGAGAATTGGGAGTCTGGCGTTTTCTGGATGGAAGACGAAACCCTTCTGACTGATCCATTCCAGATTCTTTTCAATGTTGTCTTTTTATCGTTTCACTTCGGAATAGTAATTTTTCGGGAGCCTGTAATACACTTCTAATTTCACCTGATACAAAGCAAAATCTTGTCCGTTTTCACTCCACATTGTGGTAAACAATCCATTTTTCATCGCCTGAGAATGAATAAAACGCTTCCGAAATGTTAAATAACCCATATTTTTAGTTGCTATATGCAAAAATGGGTCGGTTTGTTACGCTTTAACTGAAAATCGCAGATGCAAATGCAATCTATTAAACTTTTACCTCTAAATCGAGAGGTACTCAAACATCATAGCGATTTACCTATCCAAGTATTTTAAAATGCCTTAAAACGCTCATATGAAATATGTGGAGTATCTCTGAGATGCCCCGTGTTATGTGACAGAAATTATTTTAAGTGCCGTTTCGACTTAGTCATGTCTAACGACTTCAGACTTTCCAGAACGTTATAGGCAGTCCAGATCAAAATTCTTACTTCTGAATTTAGTGATATTTTTCCTTTTTCTTTTTTTTTTAATCAGGTTCAAACCAAGAAAGGCTGTAAAGCCACTAAGACACAAGGGGTTGGTTACGGGATGTGAGAGAACTAACAAAGAGAAACATTACTAAGTAGCGAGAACATTGGAAGAGTAATGTCAATCGTTATTGATTGACATTGCACTTAAATTTTTGAAGATTAAGATTAACAGGAAAGCATGTGCGAGAAAAGAATTCGTTAGCCAGGATATAATACTATCATCTAAGGGATTATCTCCATATATATATATATATATATATATATATATATATATATATATATATATATAAAAATATATTACGGAAATTAACGAAGATTAACGAAACATGGTTATAAACAGCCGACAATTTGAAATGACTTGTTTGAAGATTATTTTTGATCGATACTCATATTTAAGTAGATATTCTGTTTTTAATTAAGCAGTATTATATATTTATATCTACTGGCCTGATTATTTATAATAATTTTTTATTACGAAAATGTGTGTCATTGGACAGGATTGGAACCTGCGATCCCTATCCACAAAGGGGATAGGGGTCGCAGGTTCGAATCCTGCCGAATGACACACATTTTTGTAATAAAAATTTATCCTAAATAATCAGACCAGTAGATATAAATATATAATACCGCTTAATTAAAAACAGAATATCTACTTAAATATGAGTATCGATCAAAAATAATGTTCAAACAAGTCATTTCAAATTGTCGGTTGTTTATAACTAAGTTTCGTTAATCTTCGTTAATTTCTGTAACATGTTTATATTTGTCGACATTACGATACATTTAAGAGCAGATATGGTTATTGCGATGAATCGAAAATTGTGTTATATAGGCTTGATTAAAACCTCGTTTAGACCGAAGGTCATTCGTGGTCGAGAGATCTAAGACGTGCCAGATCACATGGTAGCTTCCCTTATGTGGATAGGGGTCGCAGGTTCGAATCCTGCCGAATGGCACATTTTCGAAATAAAAATTTATCGTAAATAATAAGGCCAGTAGATATAAATATATAATACTGCTTAATTAAAAACAAAATATCTACTTAAATAGTATCGATCAAAAATAATGTTCAAACAAATCACATATATATATATGTGCGTTTCTCTGTGTGTGTGTGTGTGTGTGTGGCTCATCTGAACCTAACATACACCACCCATCTCATTGCACCTAAAGTGTATATTGCCTTCACTTTAAAGTGTATCTCATTTATATAATAACGGTGGCTCGACTATAGTCACTTTCTCACCGACGGGTGTAGATTACGTGAGTATTTTCGAAAAATATTTTCATGGCTTCTGCTCTTATCTCCCTGGTGCCCGTCTACACGAATTAATCGAGCTACTGGATTGGCAACTAGGTCCCACTTTTTTTTCCTGCACTTTCCGCCCGTGGAACTTTTTTTCCGTATACTTGTTTCCCTGATAACTACAATCTCCAAGAGTTTAAGTGCAATGTTAAATGCCATCTTTTATCTCCTTGATGCCCAGCTTTCCCTTATACTTTGTCTGAGACCTACTCCACCTTGCTCTTCTTATTTTCGCTTTCCTCCTATGTAACCCTATGCACACCAGTGGCAGTACTGCCCTGCTTGCGGTGAAACGATTAAAAAATAATCTGGGAAACACTAAGACAATCATTGGACATTCAATTCTATCACCAAGAAAAACCAATCAAAGGTTGACTATACATTGTGGATTGGCGTTAGGGTAGTGTTTTGTTACACAAGCGTTGGCTACAAAAGATGTTTGGCAACAACTGATATAACTAATAATTTCCAGTCACCTGTGAAATAAAATCCCCTGTTTGCAACCCATACACTATCTGATATCCAGTACAATGCTGCTACACGCCAATGCATTTTCATGGTTCAAAAAGTCTATCACGACAAAATGAATTTCTCTCAATACGCTGCTATATTAATATTTAGTCCTTTCTTTTATGCGGCGTGTCCTTTCAGGACGTAGGTGATCATGTCTTTCCGCATCTTTTTATCCTTTGTATTTCTTAACAGCCTCTTGTTACTCCTCCAAAACTCTGTTCCGACAATCCAATCAAATTTGCTCTATCCAATCAAATATGTCATGCATTGTTTTCCCCTGTCTTTTTCCTCTTTATCAGTCCTGTGAATATCAGATTCTCCAAGCCCTCCGACCTCATTCAGTCAGTTAAGTGTCATACGTGATGCACGCTTGGGCGATCATGTCTCGAAAGGGACATGACTGACTGGGCAGAAGATTATCCCGCAGTAGGTTGCCATTGCTGTCTGCGGTAGACTGGTTTCCGACCAAGGCTATAAGAACCCAATCTGTCCTATTATTTAACCCATAACTGGAGGGATGATAGACGGATTAATACCTTTCCCCAGGGTATTTGCGCGTAAGTGAATGCAATGAATTCGGCTGGAATTCGAACTCGGCTTTCCGATTTCTCGTTCCGAGCCGATATCCATTGCACCACAACGCACATCCTTATTACATGTCCCAAAATCTTCAGCTGTTTTATCCTGATGTTAAGTATAATTATAAGTTTCCTATTCGTTTCCATCCTCTCCCAAAACCCCAAAAAGTTCGGTCCATGGTATCCTCAGTATCCTTCTGTAAAACCACATTTCGTTTGCTTCAAGTCTTTCTTACATCTTTGATGAGATTGGCCAGCATTTGCTGCCATATTGAACAACAGACATTACATAAAAATTTAGTACTTTGTTTCTAATGAAATTTTCTTGTCTCTTAATACTCTACTCAGCTTCTGGAATGTTACTTTGGCCATGGCATTACGCCTTCGGATCACAGTTTCACACTTTCCGTCCTCTGTTAGAACACTTCACAGGTATTTAAATATATGTACCTAGTTGATTTCAGTGTCCTCAATTTGTAGTTGACATTTTGAGCTCTGCTTTTTACTGATAACCATGCAATTAGTTTTCTTGTAGTTGATGCTTAATCCTTTCATGTTTGGATTCTTTGTTTATCAACCATCAGCATTATTTTTAATTTCTTTGCGTATCATTCGTTTACTTAACTTGATGTTCTCTTCAGTAGTATATCCGGGGAGTTTTCATTTTTGTGCTTGTTTTTTTTTTTTTTGTTTGTTTTTTTTTGTTGCGACATCCATGGTTCAAAATCCTGGATATGCTCCAGGAGAGAAGACGGAAAAGAAATTTATTTTACTAGAGATAAGTAGAATTATTTAGCAGCAGTTCGCTCAACCAAGTACAGGTTGGAAAGAGGAGGATTTCTTAATACTTTTATCAACATCTAGGAGTATTAAAAAATAAAATAAATTCTTTTGAAGCCAAAATTTCTTAAATGTAACGTAATATCATTCCTCCTTTATACCAGTGAATACTGGACAATCTCATCACAAATGAAGATATTTTAAGCAACAGAAACTAGGATAAGATTACTGATCTGTAACATCATATCATTCCTCCTTTATACCAGTGAATACTGGACAATCTCATCACAAATGAAGATATTTTAAGCAACAGAAACTAGGATAAGATTACTGATCAGTAACGTAATATCATTCCTCCTTTATACCAGTGAATATTGGACAATCTCATCACAAATGAAAATATATTAAGCAACAGAAACTAGGATAAGATTACTGATCTGTAACATAATATCATTCCTCCTTTATACCAGTGAATACTGGACAATCTCATCACAAATGAAGATATATTAAGCAACAGAAACTAGGATAAGATTACTGATCTGTAACATAATATCATTCCTCCTTTATACCAGTGAATACTGGACAATCTCATCACAAATGAAGATATATTAAGCAACAGAAACTAGGATAAGATTACTGATCTGTAACATAATATCATTCCTCCTTTATACCAGTGAATACTGGACAATCTCATCACAAATGAAGATATATTAAGCAACAGAAACTAGGATAAGATTACTGATCTGTAACATAATATCATTCCTCCTTTATACCAGTGATTACTGGACAATCTCATCACAAATGAAGATATATTAAGCAACAGAAACTAGGATAAGATTACTGATCTGTAACATAATATCATTCCTCCTTTATACCAGTGAATACTGGACAATCTCATCACAAATGAAGATATATTAAGCAACAGAAACTAGGATAAGATTACTGATCAGTAACGTAATATCATTCCTCCTTTATACCAGTGAATACTGGACAATCTCATCACAAATGAAGATATATTAAGCAACAGAAACTAGGATAAGATTACTGATCTGTAACATAATATCATTCCTCCTTTATACCAGTGAATATTGGACAATCTCATCACAAATGAAAATATATTAAGCAACAGAAACTAGGATAAGATTACTGATCTGTAACATAATATCATTCCTCCTTTATACCAGTGAATACTGGACAATCTCATCACAAATGAAGATATATTAAGCAACAGAAACTAGGATAAGATTACTGATCTGTAACATAATACCATTCCTCCTTTATACCAGTGAATACTGGACAATCTCATCACAAATAGAAGATATATTAAGCAACAGAAACTAGGATAAGATTACTGATCTGTAACATAATATCATTCCTCCTTTATACCAGTGAATATGGGGCTTCAATCTCATCACAAATGAAGATATGTTAAGCAACAGAAACTAGGATAAGATTGTAGTCAGTAACGTAATATCATTCCTCCTTTATACCAGTGGACACTGAACCATTGTATCACAAATATGAAGATATGTTAAGCAACAGAAACTAGGATAAGATTGCTGATCTGTAACATAATATCATTCCTCCTTTATACCAGTGAATACTGGACAATCTCATCACAAATGAAGATATGTTAAGCAACAGAAACTAGGATAAGATTATGAGAGTCTGTAACATAATATCAATTATATTTTATACCAGTGAATACTGGACAATCTACATGCAAATGAAGATATGTTAAACAACAGAAACTAGGATACAGATTGTGATCTGTAACATAATATCATTCCTCCTTTATACCAGTGAATATGAGACAATCTCATCACAAATGAAGATATATTAAGCAACAGAAACTAGGATAAGATTACTGATCTGTAACATAATATCATTATCATACATACCAGTGAATACTGGACAATCTCATCACAAATGAAAATGTATTAAGCATGAAACTAGAGATGGATTACTGATCTGTGACATAATATCATTCACTCACTTTATACCAGTGAATACTGGACATTCTGTCCTGAATGAAGATATGTTAAGCAACAGAAACTAGGATAAGATTGCAATTCTGTAACATAATATCATTCCTCCTTTATACCAGTGAATACTGGACAATCTCATCACAAATGAAGATATGTTAAACAACAAAAACTAGGATAAGATTATGATCTGCCAACATAATATCATTCCTCATATACCAGTGAATACTGAACCAATCTCATCACAAATGAAGATATGTTAAACAACAGAAACTAGGATGAGATTATGATCATATTAGCCTCATTCCTCCTTTATACAGTGAATTTTGAACTGATCCTCTGGAGCGGATATATTAAGCAACAGAAACTAGGATAAGATTACTGGTCAGTAACATAATATCATTCCTCCTTTATACCAGTGAATACTGGACAATCTCATCTGAAATGAAGATGTATTAAGCAACTGGAAACTAGGATAAGATTACTGATCTGTAACATAATATCATTCCTCCTTTATGCCAGTGAATACTGGACAATCTCATCACAAATGAAGATATATTAAGCAACAGAAACTAGGATAAGATTACTGATCTGTAACATAGTTATCATTTCTCCTTTATACAGTGAATGCTAGACAATCCACTCTGAAATGAAGATATAATAGCTTGACAGGCAGGATAAGATTCTGTAACATAATATCATTCCTCCTTTATACCAGTGAATACTGGACAATCTCATCACAAATGGAGATATTTTAAGCAACAGAAACTAGGATAAGATTACTGATCAGTAACGTAATATCATTCCTCCTTTATACCAGTGAATACTGGACAATCTCATCACAAATGAAGATATATTAAGCAACAGAAACTAGGATAAGATTACTGATCCATTACGTAATATCATTCCTCCTTTATACCAATGAATACTGGACAATCTTATCACAAATGAAGATATTTTAAGTAACAGAAACAAGGATAAGACTACTGATTTGTAATGTAATATCAGTTTTCCTATATGTCAATGAATGCTGCACAATCTGATAACAGATGAAGAAGAAATTTTAAGCAACAAAAACAAGGACAGGACTACTGAATTGTCATGTAATATCAGTCAATCAGTTAAGTGTCATACGTGATACAAGCTTTGGGCGATCATGTCTCTTCCGAGACATGACTGACTAGGCAGAAGATTATCCCATTATTATTGCTTTCTGTGGTAGACTGGTTGCCAACCATGGCTGTAGAACCCAATCTGCCCTATTATTTAACTCATAAGTGGAGGGAAAAGACGGATTTATACCTTTCACAAGGGTATTTGTGCGTCAGTGAATGCAAGAAATTCAACTGGAATTCGAACTCGGCTCCTTAATTTGTCGTTCCGAGCTGATATCCACTTTGCCACTACCATGTAATATCGGCCTTCCTATATGTCAATGAATGCTGGACAATTTGATCGCAGATGGAGAAGAGATTTTAAGCAACAGAAGAGATTTGAAGCCATAAAGACTAAGTCAAGGTAACTGAATCATAACGTAATATCAATCCTCCTATATATACCAGTGTATGCAGGACAATCTCATCACAGGTGAAGAAGAGACTTGAAATGTGGTTGTAGTGAAGGATTCTGGAGAAACCGTGGACGGAAAATAGGAGAAACGATGAAGATTTAGCAAAAATAGGACCCTTCTATTTAACATCAGGAAGAGACAGCTGAAGTTTATAGCGCGCATAATGAAAAAAGAGGACTTAGAAAATGTTAAACTCACAGAACAGATTGAAACGTTGTCTACCAAGTGAGCTTGTTTATATAAATGGTGGAACAAGGTTTGGGAGAGATGATAAAACGACAATATTTATTACGACCTACAAAGAACAAGTAATTTTGGAGAGCCATGATTGCCTACATCCCGAAAGGGCACGGCATATAGAAGACAATTGGTACAAGTGATATTTCTCTCTTTTTTTTTTTTTTTTTTTTTGGTGAGCAGTACAAACGTAAGAATAAAATCTCATATTTTCTCCTCTTTCGCTATTTTTGTCCCTTTTCTCTCTTCCTATATTTTTCTCTTTTTTACTCTCACACTTTTTCTCTCTTTCACTCTTTATCATTCATTCTCTCTTCTTTTTTCTCTTTTCCCTCTTTTTCACTCTTTCTCTTTTTTCGTTCTTTCTCTCTTTCTCTGTTTTTCTCCCTTTCTCACTCTTTCTCACTCTCTGACTTCTCTCGTTTCTCTCTTTCAATTTTTATCTCTCTTTCTGTAATTTTATTGCTCTTTTCTCTCTCTTTCTCCCGTTTTCTTTTTCTTTTTCTTTTTCTTCGTTTTATCTACCCTTCCGTAATTTTCTCCCTTTTTTTCTCTCTCTCTCTTTCTCTGACTTTCTCTCGTTTACTTTCTATTTTTCTTTTTCTCGTTTTCCTCTCTTTCTGTAATTTTTTCCTTTTTTCTCTCTCTTTCCTTCTCTTTCTCATTTTTTGTAATGTTCTCCCTCTTTTCCTCTCTCATTTTTGTATTTCTCTCTCTTTCTCTCTTTTCTTTCACTCTTCCTCTCTTTTTCTCTAATTCTCTCTCTCTTTCTTTTTCCTATTTCCTTTTCTCTCACTTTCTTTATTTCTCTCTCTTTTTCTCTTTCACACACACACGCACAGAGAGAGAGAGAGAGAGAGAGAGAGAGAGAGAGAGGAAAATTACCAACCAACACCATTTGGTTCGAAATGAAAAGAATGCCCAATTTAAACGGTGAATCTAATATTTAATCACACGACGTTCTATTTAGGGAGTCTGTGTTAAGTAGTCACTTCCTGAAAGGTGCCTTTGTTTACTTCAACATCTTGACAAGTAAACATTCGTCTTACACGATGTCATAACCCGGGGACATTTGACACTCGCTAAACAATAGAACACATTACACACATTCGATTTCTGGCTTATGTCTCGCGTTTTCACACTTCATTGATTATCAACAATACATCGAAATGGCGTGGGAATTAACAATTTTTTACCCTGTAAAGAATCACAATCGAATCAACTCCGAGTATTTTTTCGACAGCACATGTTCGAATTAACGTTTTGCAGGAAGAGTTAGCTGTTAACCCGAGATGTTATTTTGAAAATTAGCCAAAATCATTGTTTATAAAATGCCCACAGGTCCAGGGCATGGCGGTAAACTGCATCTGGCAGCAAGGTCTTTGATTGGGAGGTTGTGAGGAGCATGGAACCATCTCTTAATTGCTGTTGTTCCCAAGTCTACCCTGACCCGGAGTGGTAGCTCTTTTAGGGTACCACTCCCAGTTTGAGAGTGTTAACTCTCAAACTGGGGTCAAAACACTATGAAAGTATAAAAATACACTTTTATAGAAATATATACAAAAAATAGATTTTAAGAAAAGTATACATTTTTGATGGAAAAATATTACCAACAATAATTTGAAGAAAAAATTTTAACAAGACATTTTCGAAGGAAAAACAGATATTCTCAGTTAAACATTTTTGAATACAAAACTAGAAGAGATTTTCAGTTTCCTAAAGTAACAAAGAATAAAAACAAAAAGATTTAATTAAAATCTGACTAAATCAACATCCTCACTTTAACTGAACATTTAAAAAATACCTTAAAACTCCACCTTTTTGGCAATAAATAACCCACAGAGGTTGATATACCGGTAAACAAAATTCAAAATGTCTACATCTTTGTTACTACTATTACAACTTAATACTCCTTGTGTTATCATTATCTACATTCCCTGTATTCGGACTAATTTTCTAATATTTGTCCTTTTATCAAATCGTTTCGGCTGTTGTTCCCTCCGGTCTTCTTCATGTGTTTGTTGATCTGAGTAACCTACAGGAAATTTCGGACTAAACTCTTTATCTAATCTACAGGAGTATATTGTTCTCATTCCGAAGTTCATGTGTATGGGTATCTATTTTCAATTTAAAAAAATGTTTTAGTAATGTTTCTACTGATCCTGAGTCTAGGGATCCCGAACTAGGGATTGAACTCACAATTATAATGCTACCAAATTGTGATAGCAATAACAAAATATGTGGACATTAGTTTGACTGTAAATAATGCAAATATTCAAAAGCCCGGTTCACACTACCCCCCGGCCTTTTGAACAGAAGTAAAGGATTATCCCTTGTTTCCTGTTTAAGGTTAGGTTTCCGGTTCCTTCTAAAGTCTTTTAATTCTCTTTCACCTTACGTCTTAGTGGCTTTATCGCCTTGCTTAGGGACTGAAGCTTCACCAACTTTTACTGTAACTGTGAACTATAATGAGACTAATTTTTTATTTTGGCCTCAAACTATAAAATTAAAACAGATTAGTCTTTTACCGTTTTTAGAAAATCATCTAACGCGAAATTTGGGGTTTAATGCGATAAGTACTGAAAGCAAAAATTAAATTCATAGCTTGCACCATTTTTCGAGCAGTTGGTTGTAAATTTGTCTGAAAAATATGCAGAATACCTAATTTTCTCATGTTTGGTTGTATAGATTAACTCCAAAATAAATTTTCAATATAAATCCAAATAAAGATGTCATTTTTTGTATTAGATACATTAAACGAAATATATATTCAAATCAGAATTCTAATTATTAATCACAACAAACTGGAAATTAAAAAAAATAACTTCTTGGAGTTGTTTGATGATATATATGCCATCATTACAAGTCTGACCAAAACAAAAACTCAAACTGACTTGTGAGCAGTTGACTTTTATAAAACGATGACAACCTAGTTAATATAATATTCTTTGATAATTTCATCATAATAGAACCAATTCAGATACCTTTATATAACACATGACTCAATGGCGCCACTAATAAAAAAAATCATATCATATTTACGAAGTACTAACCTACAAATGGCACGTGACAAAATTACAGTTATCTAAGTGTAGCTACTACTGCAAAATTTAAAAACAATGGAAAAATCTGAATTTTAGGCGTTGATAAAGCATTGCTTTCTGATGGGAAAAATACTGTTCAAGCAAAGCAATGGCGTGATAAGTGTTATTCGAACTCTTCTTTGTTGGAAACAAAGGTTAATAGGTGGTGTGGTTATTTTAAACGCGGTCGTACAAACACAAATGACGCTGAACGCTCAGGTCGCCCAACATCGGCATTGTTCCTGAAAACATTAAAAAAATCAACAAACTAGTTTTGACCAATCGTAAATTGAATTTAGATAGCAGAGGAGTTGATCATATCAAAAGGCAGTGTATTCACCATTTTGCATGAATGAGAAAGCTGTGTTCAAAGTGGGTGCCGCGTTTGCTCACAGTCGATCCAAAACAACATGTCGACGATTCAGAGGGTTGTTTGCAACTGTTTCAACACAACAAGGAGTTTTTGAGTAAATATGTGACAAAGGATAAAACATGGATCCACCACTTCATTCCGGAGTCAAATCGGCAGTCAGCTGAGTAGACAGCAGCAGGTGAATGCCGTCCAAAGCGAACAAAGACGCAAACATCAGCATGCAAAGTCTTGGCATCTGTATTTTGGGATACGCAAGGTATTTTGTTCATCGATTACATTGAGAAAAGAAAGGCCAGAATCGCATCCAGGAGTGAATTCCCAAGTGAACTTTTCAAGCCCCACAAATGAAATAAAAGACAGAGCAAGCTCTGCTGTCGCCAGAGAGAAAGGACACGAACGTAATTAACACTCGACAAACATCAAGCAATCGTTATTATTATTTTCTGTATCTTTCTCCCTCACCTCTTTATTCTCACGATTCACCCGTCTGCCTTTTCTTATATTTGATAACCGAACGAAACCCTTTAAGACTGTGCGAATACTTCAACAACATTCCTATCAAAAGATAACGCTCATACATACATACACACATACGTTCCTGCCTACGTACATATAAACTTATTCCTGCAAGGACTATTACGAACACTTTAACGACCTTGTATCAACCAAAATACATAACTTTTATTAGTATAAATCTTAATCGATTTATATGTATATAAATTTGTTGTCTCAATTTACAATTTGATTTTCTTGTTTTATACTCCTCTTATAGTGAGATATCTAACTAACAAGACCAAATCAAACTAGTCTATTTCAACACACATACACTTCAATATAACGGATAACCCACTATAGGGTCACCGTTAGTGTTAAATTTTGCTTTGGTTAAAACCTGGTAATCATTTACACAAAGTTTCCTTATATGACCAATCAGTAATAATAGTAGTAAGGTTTCTTGTACTTCCATTCAGTCGGTTAAGTGTTATATGTGATACACACTTGGGTGATTATGTTTCGAAAGAGACATGTCTATGCAGAGGATTTTCCCGCAATAGGTTATCAGTACTTTCTGCTGTAGACTGATTGCCAACGAAGGCTATAGAACCCAATCTGTCCTGCTATTTAACCCATAACCGGAGAGAGAAGCGACGGATTTGCTAAAGAAGGGGAAATGGAGGCTAGAGCCGGTAACAACACTCTCATATGTTTCACATCTGTTTAAGGGAATTGGAAAAAGTTGTCAATATCAAACCTTTCCATTTGTATCCCCTTATTTCTTTAAATAATGATCAATATTCATATTTATTGTTGTTATTTCAATATTTTATTAAAGTTGTTGAACTCAAATATTTAAACAATGCGGGAGGGTAACTTTTACGAATATGTTATTGTTATCGCCATGAGCTTATTCAATCTTTAACTCATTATTTAAGATTTATTAAAAAAATTAAAATCTGAAAACCGTGAATTTTTTACGGGTATTCATTATTATTATTATTATTATTATTATTATTATTATTATTCCTACTACAATTTTGATTCATCTCACCACAACAAAAGTAATAAAGTCACTAAGACGCAAGAAGCTGCTTTATGTCATGACTGAAAGATTAAGTGGCAAATTAAATTTGTTTCTATATAAAATTCTCCCCTATTTGTGTTTGGTGTCTTCTTTCTTGATTGAATTTCCTTTATACATGCCGTTTGTTTCTTTCCTCGTTAGCCAGCTTTCCCTGACGATCCGTTTAGGTAAAACCTAGGTAGGTCTGTCTGGCTCACTAGGTATACTTCATTTATTCCGCTCTACCTAAGTATCGAGCGCTTTTTTGTTAGTTGATTACTCGTCTCGGGTTTTTTTCTTTGGGCTACGTGCTGGCTGGTTCGAATCCTTTTGGCTGATGTTCATGTGCTTAGCTCTTTCTTTTTTTATAACCATTTTTGCTTCCACGTAGATCCACGGAGGGTTTTTCGACACGAATATAGTTATAAGTTTGTCTTTATATATATATATATATATATATATATATATATATATATATATATATATATATATTAGTCATCCAAATACAAGCCTGTTTCGCTGTATCACAGCCCATCAGTGTGGCTAGACACATCCACTTGCTTCTGGCCGGGATCGAAACTCGACCGATTTGGTATCAGTCGGAGTCGCTACTCCCTAAACCATAAGCGCATGGAATCAGAGAAGGGAAATTCGTTTTAATAAAGGTTCTCCCCTATTTGTGTTTGGTGTCTTCTTTCTTGATTGAATTTCCTTTATACATGTCGTTTGTTTCTTTCCTCGTTAGCCAGCTTTCCTTGACGATCCGTTTAGGTAAAACCTAGGTAGGTCTGTCTGGCTCACTAGGTATTCTTTACTCATATATATATATATATATATATATATATATATATATATATATATATATAGCATAATGATAATCCACGTATACTGTCTTAATATGTATAGGAAAAACTACTAAAAAGTTGTAAGTTTAAAATGTATTTTTTTACAGTATTTATTTATTTCTATTATTATTATATATATATTTGATATTTCAGACCGGCCTCGGCCTTTCATCAGAAACAAATGATTTTAACATTTAAACTAGAAGCGTCCGTCGCGTGATGTGTACATCGCGTGACGTAGAAAGCAATAGAGTTTGAATATCTTTAAACGTAAACCTAACTGTAATAATACATTTAAATGTTGTTTTAAAGAAAAAAAATTTAACTGTATCTAAAAAATGTTTAACTATTGAAATATTTATAAAGATTCAAAATACCTAAGTCCCTATTTAACCCTAGCTTATATGTATTTAATTTTAAAATCCAGTATTTTTCTTTCTTTCTGTGTGAGTATGTGGAACTAAAATTGGAATCTATCAGTAAACATTTGCAGTTTTCTAATGTGTGTCCTGGTTGATTGAAGTGTTCAGCTATGGGGGAATAAGGGTTGTTTTGGCGTATGCTTAGATTATGATTATTAAAACGGAATCTAAAACTGTTTTCAGATTAACCAATATATCTACTATTTGGACATATTGAGCAGAAGAGAAAATACATTATATTTGTGCTGTCACAGGTGAGGCGTGGTGGGTGTAGGGTATAGAAAATACTGTATCGTTTACTAAATGTTTGCAAACTAAACAACGAGATTTATTGCATTTGTAATTCCCTGATAGGTTTGTATTTTTTAGATATTTGGTAGAGGTGAACCGAAAGCTTAGAACCAGCATAATAAAAACATATCTAAGTGTTGGATAATTTTGCACCTGAAATTAAAGCCAAAATACAATGTTTAGAACGGCTCCTGATTAAACATAATAGACATTTATTGTCCGTTATATTTAAAAATATATGTTTAGAAAATTATAAATATTGAACAGTCAACTATGAAAAAAATTATAAAGATTGGTTTGTTTGACGAATTATTTGATAGTCTATGCTCTATTCCTCTATGGATGTGTTTGGTTATACGGAATAGAGCTCAGGCTATCAAAAAATTCGTCAAACAAACTAATATTTGATGCAAAAAAAAAGATTATGAAGATACCTTGAAAATATAACCATAAGAATATTTTAGAATACAAAGCCAAGCTTAACAAACAAATAAAAAAACAACAGAAATCAAAACATTATTTAGTTCAACCCACCGTTTAACTTATAAGTAAAACCCAAGACAGGACAGATATTTGTTAAATTAATTAACAAATATTTCCCCAAAAAACTCAGAATTAAACAAAATTTTCAATAGAGTTTCAATCAAATTAAGATATAGCTGTACTAGTAATTTAGAAAATTACATTTAAAAAAACGCCAGAACCCTAAGTAACAACGTACAAAATATCATTAACAAGGAACGTAACTGTAGGGACAAAAACAAATACCCACTTAACGGGCTTTGTAATACAAAAGGGGTTATTTAGGTACACGACATAAAAGGTCAAAGTAAATCATATTTAGGATCTATCAAAGACAGTTTTAAAATCAGATGGAATAATTATAAATCTACATTTATACAGAAAGAAAACTTCAAACATTATACCAAACTGGCTAGTAACGTGTAGAAATTAATATTGAAATAAGGAAAAGACCCTTATATAACTTGAAGTATAGTAAAAATAGCCAAACCATACAATTGTGGTAACGTATGCAGATTGTGCTAGGCGGAAATATTAGCTATTATGTTGTTCCCAGAAATAAAAATAAATATTAAATGAAAGATCAGAAATTATGTCCAAATGTAATCATAACAATAAATACATACTAGAATCATACATACACGGATTAAAGCGTTTTAAGATCCTTAAGTAATTCCTTCTAAAAAACGGTAAAATCAGTTATTGTAAATCGCCAGAAGATACAGATAGTTTGAAATCATAACTCATATATATTACTTTCATATTACTTTAAATTTTATATTTAGGTGATGCATCTCCCTCATTTTCTGATTTCGATAGGTTGTTTTAAAATTCAACTGCTCAAATATACCATCCGTCCGAAGTTATTCTACAAATCACATAAGCCTCAGTCATTTGAATTTGTCAAATTTTAAATAATCAACTTAAAGATCAGAAAAATTGTTATTGTAGATTATATGATCTGAGTAATAACCCCAGACAAACTCTCTTTCTCTCTTTCTCTATCTCTCTCTCTCTCTCTCTCTCTCTCTATATATATATATATATATATATATATATATATATATAATATTGAGAGGAAAACTCAACTGATAATTAAATGGATATAAATCCAAAATTTATTTCAGCAGTGTAAAAAATAAAACTGCCTCACTCAGACCAGAGAAAAATAAATAAATATTAATTTCACTCATAACATTTTAAAAACGGTTTTTAACGGTTGACTTACCACAAGCAGCTAACACTGTAAAAAACCGATAAAATGCAGCCGTAACTTCTACTCCAACAGTTTCTTTCCTCGCACTTCCCGACTGTGGAATTCTCTTCCAAACGATTGCTTCCCCGACGGCTACAATCTCCAGGAGTTTAAATGTAAGGTCAATACACACCTCCTAACACACTAACTTGCTCCCATTCTATCAAGCACTCTTCCCATCTGCCCGACCCTCATCCTCGCTATCCTTACTCATCTGTCACCTTTCTCCTGACATTCCCTATGTCTATCCACTCCTTCTCTTTACCTTCCCCTATGTAGCCCCATGCGCAATAGTGGCAGTGGAATGCCTTGCTTGGGGTGAGATGATTAAAAAAAAAAAAAAAAAAAAAACAGACGAAGTGAATTTTTTATAATTTAAACCGGAAATAAATTAAGAATATATACAACAAACCACACATATACACAAAACAATTTTAGAAGAAAATATGTACACACAACAAAAAAAGGATCAAAATAGACATATACAAAATAAATACACAGGCATAAACTTATAAAAGAAAAAAGGGGAAGAGAAGAAAAAAAGGATAGAAAGTGAAAAGAAGACAGATAATATATTTACAGTCACAAATATTAGCTAACACAAAAGTTTTTAGAAAACGATAATTTAAAAAAAAAATTTCCCAAAAAGTTTTTAAAATTTAAAAAAGATTATTCTGCCTTGTCTAGACCGCTATATGTATGAGAGTATACACACACAGAGACATATATATATATATATAACAGAAAATGAATGTCTATAATGTTTATTCATGAGCCGATTTAAACATCGTATTTTGGCTTTAATTTTCGGTGAAAATAAAGACAAAAATTGTCCCATATTTGGATATTTTTTATTCTATTGGTTCTAAGCTTTCGTCTCATATGAGCCATCTTCACAGTGGCTGCAGGGGCGTTAACATAAAGACATCACCTATCAAAGATGGTATTATCTTGTGTTGACATAAAACATTGATAGGTGACGATAACTGTCACCGAATAGCAGACTCAGGTAGTAAATTTGTAATGCGGTTATATGACGTCCCACCATGTGAAAGACCAAACATTTAACAACAGAACCATATGTTTTTATGCACTGTAATGTCTTGTGATTAGATTAAAATGTGATTTTATTTAGTGGAGGTCGCTTTGATTTAAAGTAGATGGTTTCCAATATCTCAAGGTTCTTTTAATTGTGTTTATGTGTGAGTATTATTGTGTTGTCGACTAAAATTTGATGGAGACCAGCGTAAAAATCCAAATGTTAGACAATTTTTGTCTTTATTCTCACCAGAAATGAAAGCCAAAATACAAGTAAACATAGATCTGAAAGTTCTTTTTACTGTGTGTATGAGTGAGGATTATTGTATTGTTGACTAAAATCTGTCTGATATTACCTACATGGTTATGTTTTTCTAAGGAATGTTGTTTAATCTGATCACACTAGAACGGCTTATGATTAAACATAATAGACATTCATTGTCTCTTATATTTAACAGCATATGTTTAGAAAATTATCTGCTGCCTCGATACACTAAATTATATTACTTATATATTATCTATGCACGGTACTTATTTGAAAGTGCTCAATATTAGTAATAGAGCTGACATATTCATATAGATAGGTGTGAGTTTGTGAACCTAGATTTCACGCTCTTGCGATCGTCAGACAAACGACGATGTAATAGTTACTAATGGAACTATATTCCGCAGTTTAATGCTTACTTTAAAACGTGCTGAAGACAAAAGTAGAGTATTGATGGTGTTTTAGCACTGAATCTTTATAGCGATGAATTGCAGTATGCAATAATAATAATTATGATAATAATGATTACCATATATATATATATATATATATATATATTAGAGACTGGATTCGTCTGGAGTATCTACACACGACTTCCCACCTAGAACTGAGGCTCAACTGAATGATGTCCTCATTACAACCTCACTGGTATCTAACATAATCTCAAAACTTGACCCTTACAAATCTAGCGGAGAGGACGGAATCCCAATCATAGTCTTGAAGAAATGTGCCCCTGAACTCTCGTCTGTCCTCTCTAAGCTCTTCTGCCTATCTGCTTCCTGCTTTCCTGCCTGTTGGAAGTCTTCCTCTGTAGTTCCTATATTTAAGAATACTGGAGAACCCTCGGACTCCGCAAATTATCGCCCTATCAGCCTTCTTCCGATCTTTGGCAGTGTTTGAAGCCATTATCAACGCCGAGGTGGTTCAGCATCTCACAGCCCACAGGCTCCTTTCGGACAAAGAGTATAGTTTCCGCTTCACCAGGTCTACTGCTGATATGCTAACGACCATCACCGAGTATATATACCAGGCTCTCGACAAGAATGGCGAAGCTCGAACTGTTCCCTTGGATATCTCCAAAGCGTTCGACAGAGCCGGCATGCTGACCTCCTACGCAAACTGCGAAGCTATGGTATAACTGGACATTTGTTTGACCTAATCCAGTCATTCCTCTCTAAGG